>VXBB01018440.1:32314-105874 GCA_013399915.1 Illadopsis cleaveri
TGGGATTTTTTGGAAGTTTTTGTTTGTTTGGGGCTTTTTAGTTTTGTTTTTTAATGCCTTCCCCATCTCCCCTGTTCCCAAATACTGATTTGTATCATTCACTGTGCCACTGAATGGCAGAGTGTACAAGGAGCAGAGATTTCTTAAGCATCAGTTCTGCTCTTTCAGGTGACCCTCCAGCAAAAGCACAGGACCCCCAAAGTGGATGTAGCTGCTCTTGAGCCTCATCTAAAGCCGGTAGGTGACCTGGTGCTGCATCTGATGTTAGCAAAACAAGGTAATTCTGGAGGTAACAGGACATTTTGAAGGAATATAAAGCAAATACCTTAGTTACTGGTTTGTAATCAGGAGGGGGTTATATTAACCATACTTAACTTTTGAATAGACCCTCCTGCCAAACATGGTGCTAGAAAAATGGGAGTTGACATCTTTGTAGAAGAAAGATGATCTTCCTACTTCCTCCACTGCTTCTTTAATTTGCAGCATTTTGTGGTCTTGTAAGAGCTCCTGGAGTTCTTGATTTCAAATTTGAGAGTTGCTAAAGTATTTTACTCTGCATAGTGCCAAAGGCTGTCTCATGGGCAGGGCCCAGTGCACTCTTGGGTGACAGGCACTTGTAAAACAGTGCCATTGCTGATGCAGTTGTTCTGTCACCACTGGTCTCCTTGCTGTGTCCAATGCTGCTGTGCTTTGCCTGCAGATGTTGAAGGTGAAGCTGAAGCAGTGTGTACCACAGGAGCCCAGGTGGCATGAACAGCTCATGGCAGAAACAGAACAACCACCGAAGCTTTGGGCAGCAGCAGCAGCACAGGAAAAGAGGAGCAGGCCCAAAGGTACTTGCTACAGAGTGACCTAGCAAACAAGTGAAGTCAGCATTGGCTAAAAATAATAGATGGCCTTGGAAATGAAAGCCCACTTATCTTTTCAATAACATTTATAATAGAAGGGGCGAGGAGGAGCACAAATTTTGTGTGGTAGAGGTGGTATGGCATAAAAATAGTTATTTCTAAAATATCTGTTTGTGGCTTATTAGTACTCAAAAAATATTTCAACTTGCTCTTCCTTTTATGGATGTTCAAATTTATCTGTCCACTAAGTGTGATTACAGGATTTTGACCATCACCTGAGAATAAAAGATTATGTAACTACCAGGATAAAGCCTAGGTAGATCTCAAATCCCCATATGTGGTTATCAAATTTGTCATTTTCTGGTCCCAGCTCTATCTCATTTAGTCTGTAAGTATGGAGTTTTTTGTTCTCCCTCTCCCCTGCAGAAATGCTTGTGGCATCAAATACTGCCTTGAGCTCTCCAAGCAACAATTTCTTACATCTCCAAGATGCCAGTACTGAGTTTAAAATTGCCAACACTAAAACACAGCAGCTGGGAGCAGCAGCTCAGGTAAGGAACTCTAGGTGAAAAGACTATGGAGAGGCATGCATACTTCAGGAATTAGAGCTGCAAGCATATACATAGCCTGGAAGGGCAGGAACAAATCCTGGTGTAGGAAATCTTGTCTCAAAAGTGAACAAATGTGGTGCCATTGGGTTCACTGAAGTCCTTTCCTCTACAGAAGCTCATTTCATCTTCAAACACTTCTGTTTGTAGCATGACTGCAGCCTGTAGGTACTGATCTCCTCCCTGACCAGTGACAGCATCCAAGGGAATGGCCTGAAGCTGAGTCGGGGAGGTTTAAGTTAGTTACTAGGAAAAGGTTTTTCACCTGCAGGATGGTTGGACACTGAAACTGTCTTCCCAGCAAAGTGGTGACAACACCAAACCTGACAGAATTCAAGAGGCATTTGGACAATGCTCTCAGACACATGGTGTGACATTTGGGGTGGTGCTGTGCAGGGGCAGAACTTTGGTGATCCTTGTGGGTCCCAACTCAGGATATTCTGTGATTCTACAGAACTGAAATCTGCTCTGGTCTCCTAAAACTGGATCCTGCAGAAGTTATAATAGCACAGGAGTCTGGCCAATATGGACCAGAATATTCCCACTCTTACCCCACAGTGAGGCATTTGATGCTAGATGTATTGACATACTTTGATTTCATGTGGTATCTGAGCTCACAGAAGGACAACTTAATGATGTATTTTGCGGAAGGAACTTGATGGGTGAATTCCCACTTGTCTCTCTGTGGAGTTATTTTGGGAGCACTGTTCTTCAGTAAGCCACAACACAGTCTTTGGGTTCTTTAATTCCTGGCTCTGTCATGAAAAGCTTGACTGCTTGGTTCTGGGATTCAGTCTGAGCATATTCCGAAATTCTGTGGAACAGAACTTAAGCCCTAACACATCATGTCTAGCATAGATGCTCTGGCATACAAAGAAGAATCATCTGTTTTCTGTAAATATTTCTGCATGAAATGTAGTTGCCTAACTGAGGAAAACAGATATGAATTATAAAAGCAGAAAATCTTAGCTATAGTTGCCCCAGTCTGAGCTACTTGTAGGAATGTTCAGCATTTAAGAAGCCTGTGGTTGATGTATTACTGCTAAACTAGAAGGACTTTCATAGGGAGACTGATATAATCAAATTTGTTTTCTGCTTTTCTAGGCAAAGTAGAAACAATGCTGTTGAGATAAAGCATTGGGTTTGAGTTGAGGTAATGAGTTGGGTTAGTCACAGTCTCTTGAACTGTTCTCCAGCATTGCTACGTTTGAGCTGTAGCCAAGAATTCCAGTGTGTTCCATGGGTTGTGTTGGGGTGCATTTTGCAAAGTTGGTTCCTGAACAGATGAAACTTTAGTACTGGTATCCACTGTTGGACTTGGGCAAGAGAGAGAACAGGTGGATTGGAAACTTCACTAACTTGGCTGGAATTTCCTAGCTATGGAGTGTAGGGGGAAATAACTTTATATTCCAAGAAGAAATAGAAAGTTTTTAAGTATACTCCATTGCTTTTTCTCTCTTCTCCACTTCTGGCTGAGCCTTGAACATTTCTGCTGGTTCGTGGGTATCCTGGGTTTTGTTAGTACTTCTGATGAAAGGGCCTTGGTGTCTCTTACATGCAGATGATGAACATCCTGTCCCCTGGTCTACAGGAAACCACTCCCAAGCTGCCTGCCAGCACCTGCCTTCCCTCCACCAGGCCATCAGGAGCATCCTGCATCAGCACAGGTCAGTGCACTTCTGGCTGCACATCTAAACCAGGTGACAAAGTACAGCCAGTGGTCTCATGGGCTCCCAAACCCTTGGGTTGGGCTCAGTGTACACTTCTTTAATCACCTGAAGATATTTCACGAGAGAAGTTCCAGTACTAAATAAAGAGTTTGAGCGCATAGAAAATAATTTCTCTGCAGTTGACTGAAGCTTATGTAGCTCCTGCAGCTTCAAAACAATGATTGCATGTTCCCAAAAGCCTGACTGAAATTTGCAGTGAAAGCTAAATAAGTGGTTTGAATATTCAAGTGGAAAGTGCAGCACTTCATTTTATTAAACTAAGTGGTGCTAATGAAGCCTCATCAGTGCCTACTGACAAGCATAATTACTGTAACCTCTGCTTTTTTTTGTGATCTGAGCAGATGGGTTGGAGGGGAGAGATGTAAGTCTTGCTACCTTCAGAAGGCAGTGTAGTGCTCTTGAGTGTCCAGCTTTACTTAGAAACTGACAGTGGGTTTTCTGCACCCTAAAGCTCTCTCTTCCTATCCAGGTCTCACTGCAAATTTCATGTCTCCTCCCATGAGTGCACCCACACCAGGAGACATTAAGCCTAAGTGTTTCCTCAGCACTGGCCAACAACAGCTGCCTCCTTACAGAGGAAGGTCCAAATCTTTAGAGAGAGGCCTTCAAAGCAAGGAACTTGTAAGTCCAACATGTCAGCAAGCAACCCTGGTCTGAGCATCTGGTAATGACTTGCACCTTGATCCTCATGAAGGCAGTAGGCTGCTCTGTGCTTTTTGTCTTGGGGCATATGGTATACCCATCTGAAGTTGGTATATTATTCTCTCCTTAGAGACATCTTAATAGAAGGCTGGATGCTGTAGTGTCCTTGTGGTGGCTTCCCCCTTTGAAAGATATGAAAAAAAGTTGTTTCTCATACAAGAAGTGAAAAATACCATGACATTACTTGAAAGTGTCCATCAAGGCTTCCTCAAGCAGACTGTAATTGAGAGTGGGACTATCCTGCTTTCTTCTTGTCCCTTCCTTCTCTCTAGATAAAGTATCTTTTAAGCTGCAGTAAAGGGCAATAAGTAGTTAACAAAATGCGGACAGCACAGCATCAGTGACTTTTAAATGTATAATATATGTAGAACTGAAGTTATCAGGGTCTGAATGATGATTGTGGGAGAAGTACTGGGGTCTGTGTACTTCTATGCAGCCCTCTGAATTATGGCCTCACCCCGTTCTGCCCTGACAAGGTGTATTGTGCCCTTGTCTCTTTCTTTCCTTCTGCATCCCTCCTTGGCCCACCTTGGCAAGTCTCTAAGTGACCTCTCTGATGCCTCTGTTCAGCAGTGTGGTGGAGGATGCAGGTGTGTTGGGGATTAAAGCACAGTTACCTCTCCTGGCTGACCATGAGACCACAGCTTCCATTTGTATGGGGTCAGTAGGTTTTGGGAAAGAGAAGGGCAAGAGAGTGTTGTGCTGTGGAAGGAAATTTTGTATCCAGGAGAGGCCAGGGTGGCGCCTGTTCCAAAGGTTAACATGTCTCAAAGGAATCTGCTTGAGAACTGTAACAACACTCACCTGTCTGTAGTAGTTTCTCTGTGGTATTGTCAAAGAGTCACCTGATACTCCCCATCACAAGCTAAACAGGGTTTTGGAGAAAAATGCTTCTGATCCTTTGGGACCCAGTTTTGAGATGACCTCCCCAAATAGCTGCTTTCTTCAACTTTATCTGATGTTTAACTTCTGCCCTTCAATAGGACTATCCCCTTCCTATGAAGTGGCCAACCATTGCTGAGCTGATTGGAACCAGATATGCAATGATGGTGCTGGAAGGAGGTAGTGATGGTGTCTTTCCAAGAGCAAAGGTATGTTTCTCCTCCTTCACTTCATGCTGCCCTTGCCTTTTCAAAAGCTGGCTGGTTTCATGGCCCTCAGTGCTGAACTGCAGAGGCATCCTCTGCCTCAACTTATCCTGTTCATAACAGCTGATCTGAGTTTGGCCCTTGGCTGGAAAAATGTTTTAGTATTTGTGCAGTGATGGCTTCTACTCTGTCTTAAGCTGTGTAAATTGCCTAGAAAGTAGCCCAGCCTTTGCTTGTTGCTTCTTGTCTGATTTCCATGCAAGGAGAGCTGACTGCCATGACCATTGGTCAGCTGTGAAATCCCAAAGTAAATAGTTGGGACCTGGTACTGCTAAACAGTGAAACAAAGGCGCTTGACTCAGGCTCCCACACCTGAGCTGTGCTGGCTCAAACCACCTTGCCAAGTGGACATGAAGATGGGGGACACGGGGGGACAGGGAAGGAGCTGTATAGCTCAGGGCTGTTGATTGTTTGTTTCTCGGTTTCTTGCTTGTCCTTGAGTCTTCTTTGGAGGGGGTGTGGCAACCACCCCTTCAGAGCAGATGTCCTGAGTGCAGGCCCTTTGCAGCACAGATGTGAGGAAGTCTGTGCTTCTTGGCTTTTGGGTCATTTTTCTGCCCTCATTTATTTAGCAGTATGGCCAGAGTCAAAGGTTCTACTAGCAGAGCCATGCTACTTCCACAGGCTATCTGATGCTCCTGAGACTGAATCCTTGTTTACTTCTCACCTTACTGACCCTGCTTTAACTTGCCTGCTCTATGACTATTCTAAAATGGCTTTCTTACCCACTGCTGTTTTTCCAGCTTTCTCAAGTACTTCTCAAGATAATATCACTTCTGACTGCCAGCTGTGTATGAATGTGCTCTTTTTTATAAAGTTCAAGCGACTCATCAGCTTCCTTATGACTCATTTTTTGCTTCAGGATTGAATTCAAATTTGCCCTGATTTAATCTCTCTGGGATTGCTGCAGTCTACCTCAAAGAATGTCTCTCTTCTTCCCTCTCTCTTAACTAGCTACTGTTACACTCTTGCACAATACAGCTATTGTTTGCTCAAGAGCCTTTTTTTAAACTCCTGTTGTCTGGCAGCTGCCCCAAACCTCTGCATTATAAAAACACTGGCCTACAAGTAAGAATTTTTTTTGCCTTTTTAGCTTTTAATTCCTGTGTCTTTGCTATCCTTTATTGGATCTCTGTTATTGTATATGAATCTCAAGCCTTTAGAAAGTTTGTTTATGTGCTTGCTCTTTGGCAGGCAGTGGATACTGTTGGTACAAAGATGTTTCCCATTTGCATTCAAAAATAACTTTCCTTTCCACAGATCTGTTTCAGCTGCCATAAGCAGATGTTTCTTAAGTGGCCTTACAACTGTTACCTCTGCAGCAGGTGAGCTGGTACAAAAGGACTGAATGAGGAGGGAGAAAAGAGTGAAAGAACAGTGCTGAGAATTTTCAATATTCATTGGTTGTAGTACTGGATAGAAACAGGTTGCTGAGCCCTTCAGCTTTGCCTTACTGCACAAGCCAGGCTGGAGTGTCTGCAGCTGGGGAGGATGTAGAAAATCTTGTCTCTGAAGTAGTATCTCAGTTTTAACTCCTAGTATTAAGTCAACAATAGCCAAATTTCCTGTGCCAGTATTAAATTAGTTTCTCTGAGATCACCCTCTGTGTTTTGCTCTGAAGGTTTGCTCTAACTTCAGCCAAGGGCTTGAACAGGTTCTGGGAGAGAGTCTACACCAGAATCTTCTGTTGAGGACTGCAAAAGAGAACTTCAGACCTTGTGACTGAGAAAGGAGCATACTTGTATCCACTTATTTGTCAGAGGCTTTCTGTTCATGGGAGAGTGAGAGAGGAAATTCAGGCTCATTAAGGCTCACTTAAATCTATTTGAAGCAGTTGTGAAGCACTGAATTGATTATAAGCAGCAAGTAAACAACCACTGGAAATTGAGCAACTGTCTGGTGGTAGTGCTGGGGTGAAGTGTAATGAGCATTTGCAGATAAAGCCTTGAAGCTATGGATGATGACACACTTCAGATGATTTAAACTACCAGAAATAGGAAGGCTGGCAAACTGAATAGTGGAGTTGTCAGCTTGCTCACTTTGCCATCAAGTGATTCTACCACAATCATGAATTCAGACTTACTTGGGAATGTCCTCTGTACCTGCAGTATTGGTATCTGCTGAGCTTTACTCAAATGATAATGCTGGAGACTTTTTTCTTTCAGGGTTGTCTGCTGTGATTGCTGTGTTAAGGCAAGTCTAGTCTTTACAACAGCACATGGGATTTTTACATTTTCTGCTTTCCCTCTTCCTCATTCTAGTCATAAGAAGCTTTCCTTCATCCCACTGATACCTCAAATCTACCCTCTAGCTTGTTTCTAAGAAAGTAGAAGAGGGAATAGTGTGAGGTATAAAAGTAGCCAGGGTGACACAGATATCTCTTGTCATACTCAGCTGAAACAACTCTGGTCCTTCTTTCTTTCATCCTGTGTGAAGTGGTTGGGATTACACTGGGCTCTATTTATACAAGGGTCAGAAAGTTCACTGCATTAATGTCTACCTTTTAAGTGCACCAATAAATCAATTGCATGGCATGCAAATTGTCCTGCTAAGAAGGAGGATGTGTTTCCCTGAGAACTCAGGTGACTTGTGTTGTGATTCTAGATGTCCATGCCCTTCAGAACATGTGTACATCTCCCACTTCAATTCCTAAAATTTTTGAGACTCTCCAGAGAGGAGGATCCAGCTACTCAAGAGCAGAAGAGCTCCGAGTTGCTACATGAAATAGAGCACTGGCAGTATTTTGGGTAAGCTGGGACAGGGTTGTTCTATTTTCACCTTGAAAGATGTCACCAGTTACTTATGCAAAGCTACAAACATGCAGACAGCAGTATGTAATATTGGGCTGGTCAGCTGAGTGTTCTGTTGAATGACTGGGTTTAGCCACTGGTCTAACTAGTCCACAGTTCTCTGGAAGTATTGTGGATTTTTGATGACCCAAAGGGAGGAAGTGTAAGTGGTCTGAAATGCATTTTCTGTTTTAACTGTCAGGTTTGTGACATGGATTTAGAAGTGTCCATATTAGTTCAGACATAGAAGGTTCCTTGCAATAGTTTCATAGTATGAGAATTTCCAGACCCCATCACCCTCTATCCTCCACAGCTGGAGGTCTGTCACTACAACCCAGGAGTAGCCTCTTTCTACCTAGACCTGAAATATCCTAATTGTGGCTCAGGTGTAACTTACTGAACAGTGATGCCACAAACGGTTTCTCAGTCCCTCCACGCACATACAGACTCTTTCCTTTTTGTCCCCTGAAAATGAATTATTCCAAAAAGAGCTTTTGACATTTCTGGGTGAAAAAGACAGCATGCATATAAGTGCAATATACAGGACTGAAAACATACATTCTCTTCTTTGTTCTCTTCTTTCTAAAGCAGTTAAATTTTCTACTGGGCAAACTGGTACCTTCTTCTTCCTGTGAAACTATTCTTTAATGTAGCCAGAATAAAGACACAGTAGTTTCTAGATCTAAGGCTGGTGCTTCAGTTGCCAAAAATCAGGGGTCATGTTCATTACTGAAGTTAACTGGATGGGGCAGGCAGTGGTTTGGTCTGTGTTGTAATGTAAGTGCTGCAGAAGAGACCTGAGAGACTGCATTACTGTTATGCTGCAGGATGGCAAAAAAAAAAAAAATCCTACTGCGTGAGGATGCAGCCCTAACCTTGGACCAGACACAGATATCCGTTTGCCCTTTGGCTGATATATTGTCAATAGAGAGAAGGTGTCAATAAATGAAGCTGTTCTGGTGCTTTTTAGCCTTCCTAAGTGGTGCTGATGGCTCTTTTGTACCTATGCTTTCGGCTAAATCACTTAGCAGCCTGGGAGAAGGGTAGAAGAGCACCGTGCCCTCTAACAGAAACCTGGATCAGATTTCCTGCTTTTGTTTTTCTCTCTGCCCATCCAGTGTACCCGTTGTTTTGGAGCCCTGTGGCCTGGCACAGCCCCTGTGCTGTTATGCAGGGTCCATGGCAGACTGGCTGACTGCAGACATCTGTACATGGTGTGAGCAATACCTGTTGAATGTGACTTCCAGTCAACAGCACAGCATCCCTCTCAGGAGAATTTCCTGGGCTTGAACCAAACTGGAATGATTCTACCATATATATCTCCTGTCACTTGTTATGTACCTGAAAAAAATGAAAGAGCTTTATGCACCTACTGACATAAAGGCCTGAATGAAAGACCTCCCTGCTGGTTAGTCTAAGCAGGAAGCACAGTTAGCATTTCTGTATTGTGAAGCATTCTAAAGCTTTGTGGGTTTTAGAACTGTTTTAATTCTTTTTATGTGTCTTGGGGAAAATAAATGTTGAAGCACTATCACGCCTCTAGCATTTCTTTCTTTGCACCTGCAGCTGTCATTGTTCCATGGCACTTTTTGCATTCATTGCTGAGCAGACTTCATCCAATGTACTGAGCACAGGGAAACTTAACCAAAAACCCCCATAAGAGGCTTGGAAAATGGAGCTCTTAGTTATGTGATCACATCACTCTGCATTTTGCAAACACTCCTTCCTGACTACTCACAGCACTTAAAGCTCACGGCTTCGATGGATGTAAAATGGCAGTGATAGCTGCTCTGTCTGCTTGCATGAGGAAGCATATTTGATTTAGGAAGCTTGTTTTGCTTTTTTTTCTGTGCACTATCATGCTTTGGCACCAGAGCTTTCTGTGCATCTCACAGAAGTACCTCTCAGTGCTGTCATCACCTGAAGGGCAGAGAGTTGTTCTTGAGAGATTCTTGCTCATTGTCTCGGCCTTAAGCCTTTGCCCTGGAATAGACTGGACTATTGCAATATTCCATAGATTTTTTTGTGTGTGTTTAAAACAAAAAATGAGATATTGGATAGTATCTTTATTTATCCCCAGGAATTGCTTGTGTGGAAGGGATGTGGGGCCTGATGGAGTTTGCCTTGGTGAGTTTTGCAGGGCCTGGATAGACAGTATTGAATGGACTTGTAGCTGAAATGAGTCATGCTGAAGAAAATGGCTGGGAAGGGCCAGTTCTAGATAGAGGAGAAGGGAAGAAAGACATGTTTAAGCTGAGCCCAAGGTCTGCATCCAAACTGCCAGAAGGGTCAATACCTCCAGCTGACTTGCACTGGCCTGACTCTGCTTCCTTCCAGCTGCCTGTCTGCAAGCTGATGCCTACTTGCAGGTTTGGGCAAGCTCTGCAAGTAAATTAATGTGGGGAAACTGGAGCTTGAGCTTCCTTTTGGAGCAAGTTCAAGTGTTCCTTGTCCTTCAGTCAGTTAGGAGGGGTGCAGCCTGCCTGCCCAGGTCCCCTCCTGTATGTGCCAATCGCTGGTGCTGCTGGAAGGCACATCCTTATCAGGCAGGTGGCCTCCTGGCAGGCTGCAGGGAATGGCTGCCAAGCCACAGGTGTGCTTGCTGGCAGGATGGGCACAGTGTGGGGCCAGGGGCATGAGGTGCTCTGGGACGCTTGCTGAGTGAGGTAGTTTAGAGAGAGCCAGAAATGAGCTCAGATCAGCCTGCTTTGAGTAATGTGTGAGGCCAAAATGCTGCTCAGAGCCTGGGTGCAGCAGCAGGGAGAGAAGGTGTCCATATGGAATTGAGGTAGACCTGAGTTCACCTGTGGAGCAAAGGTAGTTCTTGGTTCCATGTCTTGCGCATCTGTTGTGGGGTCACTGGGGCTTGTTTCACTGCCTTTATCTTTCCCTACCTTGTGACCATGACAGGGGTGATGGAATGCCCTCACTTGCAGAACAGGCAAGGGGTGGGGTAGGGGAAGAGTTTGTGCTCATAGGCAGCCTGACCTTCCCTGTCTATCCCTGATCTAGCATGTTGATGGGATAACCCCTGTTCCTATCAATCCTCTCAACGACAGTGGTTGCAGTGGCCAAGGGACAGTGGCAGTAAAACCTCTGTCCCCTGTGCCCGAGTGCCATCTTATCGTCTTCATCCCGGCTCAGCCCGGACACCTCCTGTCCGCCAGGGGGCAGCCGCGAGCCGCGCCGCCCAGAGCCGGGGCGGCAAAACACGGCTATCTCAAAAATAAGAGATTTGCGTCAAAAACTACACAGGTGTTACCGTCCTCATTTATTTTTATTTAATTTTGTCCTTCCCGTGACCCTTCCCCAAGCCCAGGAAGGCCCAGTGGCACACAAGACCTGGGTGCCAGCAGTGGGGAGGCTGAGGGTGAGGGGGAAGGTGAGGGCGCGTGGGTCAAAGACAGCTGGGACAGAGACACAGCAACACAAAAAGGAGGGTTTCGGTGGAGGGGAGAGGCGGGAGAGGCCTGACTTCAGTAACATGGTGTGGCTGTCAGAGTAGTTTGGTGTTTGCTGTTTGAAACCAGCTGGGGAAACATGCTCCAGCAGAATCACAGAATGGCTTGGGTTGGGACATCTTAAAGAACATCTCATTCCAACCCTCTGCCATGGACAGCGGCATCTTCCACTAGATCAGGCTGCTCCAGGCCCTGTCTAGTCTGGCCTTGGACACTTCCAAAGGAGGATGGTGAGACGTCTGGAAAGGAAGCCTTATGAGGAGCGGCTGAAGTCACTTGGTACAAACCTGCTTGAATAACCTCACCCAGGGCACCGCTGCCAGCACATTCTTGTCCAGGTTGAAGCTGGATTTGAGCGGTGTTTCCCTCTACATCTGATTCAGTTTGGCTTAATTTTTTGTTGTTGTGTTTTGTTATAAAGGATAAACACGAGGACTTTCATTTTATATGCAAAATAAAACCATAGATGTAGTGTTGGGCAGGATTAGAGTTTAAAACTGTGTGGGCAAATTGGGGAAATGGTCTGGAAGAAACAGAAGGCAGTTGAATAAGGAGAAGTGGAAGGTCGTACACTTGAGCAACAATATGAACTCTCAGAGTACAGAGGAGGGAGTGATGGGTTAAGTAGCAATTCTTCAGGAAAAGGATCAAAAGCTGAATGCAAGTCAGCTATGTCATGGTGTTGAGGTGATGGAAAATAAGTTAAGGGGAGATGTGGCGTAATTGGATCCAGCCCAGCAGAGAGCAGGGAGAATAAACGGAAATGGAGAAACCATTACCTACCAGGGAAGCCTGAAAGAACTGAAATTCCCTAACCCAAAGGAGGACAGAACTGAAGTCTTTAAGCACATAAAAAGGCATAACCATTGCTCCTTGTCTGTGATGGAGGAGAGGAGAGGAAAAAAAAAAAAAAAAGAAGAAAAAAGAAGGCTTAAGTCACAGCAGGAAAGGCTCAATTTAGATGTTAGGAAAAACTTTCTAATGACAGGGATAATAAAGAATAGACTGCCTAGGGAGTGGAGAGCTTTAAGATCAAGTTAAGCAACATCTGTCAGGGATGTCCGAGGTTTAGGTGATCCTGCTTGGGTTAGTGGAAGGGACTGGTCTGACCTTTCAAGGTCCCTTTCAGCCCTAATTTTTCAGTGGTTCTGCGGGCTGACATTAATCTTCCTAATGGTATTTAAACAGTCAGCAGCTTCTCTTAAGTAACTGCTAGCAAGTCTCTTCTCTTGCCTGCGGTTTAAAATTAACTTAATTTCCATGCATCACTTTCACCCTCCAGCTCCCAAGTCCTGCATAGCAAACCAGCAGCTGAATTCCTTGACTGCTTGTCAGTACCTTCCTTGTGGCTCTGTAGCTACACACAATAAAAAAGAAGGGACAGAAATGCTGCATATTGGTAGCTATGCCATCAGTGTGAGGGTGCCCTCATTTTCTACATTTATATGCAGGAGGTATGACCCCCCTTCTAGAGATAGCCAAGTCTCATATGTGGGTATTTCATTTTGCGTAGGGATCTGCCTTTCCATGTTGCCTGCAGCCTTCTGAGGGAGTTTGTCTTGCCCTGCCTTTGGCCAAGCCCAGCCTGTTTGTGAAAAGAATCATTTCAGACCATGGGCCTTGGCTGTTGGTTTGTCACAGGGGTCTGAAGCACAATTCTTATGAGGAGCAGCTGAGCAACCTGGGGGTATTTAGCCTGGAGAAAAGGAGAAGACCTTATCACTCTTTACAACTACCAGAAAGGAGGCTGTAGCCAGGTGGGGGTCAGTCTCCTCTCCCAGGTAACAAGTAACAGGACAAGAGAAAACCACCAGGAGAGGTTTAGATTGGATACGAGGAAACATTTCTTCACTGAAAGGGTTGTCTAACCCTGGAATGGGCTGCCCAGGGAAGGGGTAGAGTCACTATCCCTGGAAATGTTCAAACAACCTGTGGATGTGGCACTTGGAGTTATGGTTTAGTGGCGAACGTGATGGTGCTGGGATAATGGTTGGACTCCATGATCTTAGAGGTCTTTTCTAACCTTAACAATTCTATGGTTCTGTGATAAGGTTTGAGTGTCCCAGCCCAGACACTGCCCAAGGTGTGTGGCACTTCTGTGTAACAATGTGTACAAGAACAGGCGCTATAATTAACACATAGTTCACAAGCTATCTCTCTTCAAATGGTTCAGACTCCAGAAAGAGGTCTGAATTGGCGCTGGGGCTGGGTCCCCTGAAGTTACTAATGAAGGTGAATTATGTTTTTCATCTGCCAGCAACAGAGTAAGAGGGAGAGAAAACATCAGGCTATGATGAGCAGTATCTGGTCCTTGACTAGTGCTGTTGGAAAACAGGGGAGCTGACAAGTGTGTCCTGAAGGCAGAGTGTCTGCAATTCCTTAGTTTTTTGCATAAAACAGAAAAGATGACATTTCCATAGCTGGGAAAAACTGTCCCAAAGGAAAGAGGGAATCACTGCCTGTAAGTCCTCTCCTTTGAAAAACAACTCTCTGCCAGGCACTGAACTGCATGTATGGAGTGTGTGGGGGGGTGACCCTGCTTAGTGTGACCATGAAAACTGGGTGAATATGGCACCAAGAGGATCAGAGCTAGGAGATCAGCAATACAGGATATAGCCATAAACCAAAACAGGTTATCCATAGTCAGGAAAACACGAGGTTTCCAAACCTTTGTTGCATACTCCTTAGTTGTTTACCTAAACCAGAAAAGGTGACATTTCTATAGCTGAGAAAAATCATCCCTAATGAGAGAGGGAACCACAAATATCTGCCCACAGAGGAGCAGTCACAATTCTCCCACTAATCTTATCCAGTGGTTTTTACCTGCCAGGATAATTGTGGGCCCGATACAGGAGCCTTCACATGTGCTTTTGTTAACAGAGCAAGATCTGTCTCATCTCTGCGTGACGAGCATTAAGAACTTTATTTCATACGTGTGGGTAATGTATAAAGAAACGGAGTGGCCACCACGGCAGCAGGTTGGAACACAGGGCCTTTCACTCTGGGCTCTGAGTTCCTTCTTCCAGACCAGGCTGCCAGCTCCCAGACACGGCGGGGCTGTTATTTATACGCGTAATAAAACGCCACCTGAATGCAGCTGGAGTCCTACCTTTGAGCAATGTTAGCACGCCAGGGGCTTTATTTACAGCTATTTCACTTTGCCTCTCATGACGCTGGGAATGAGAGTTTCAGGTGTGCTCTCCTTTTAAGAAAACACTGTGAAATATGCGTGTGTTGAAGTGGATTGTGCTTTTGTGGAGCCTATATCCCAAATTGTATAGTGGCTGTTTTGTGCACAAATTTTACAGTTCCACTCCAGTAAAAATGTATTTGTCAGAACCACAACAGCATGAATCTGACTCATTAAATAAGACCTCATTTTTTTTAAGGGAATGTTGGAAGTAATATAGATAGAGCAAGCTTATAAGGTCCTTGCAAGGAAAGGGTGAAGCAAGCTTACTCCTTAACTGCTGCAGCTTGGGAGAGGTGTTTTTGGAAGTGCTATAAAAATCATAACTTTCTCAAGATATTCTGAATGCTGCTGTATCCCACAGGATTTGGGGAAAGGATGAGATTAGCCACTTAAATGTAAATTCATTTGAACAAAGCAATTTATGGGAAATGCAGCAGGATTTTTCAAGGTAAGAGAAAACCATGACCTTTTTCATTTTTTGCCCAGACACCTGGGAAACTCAGGACCAGCTACACTTAAGCACTCTGCATTTCAGGCATTGAAAACTCAAAGTTTCCCAAGTGAGGGGTGCTGCCAGCTGCAGTGAGCTTGATCTGCGCTTAGCTGTGGAGCTGGAGCCAGACGGAATGCTGATGCAGTATGGCTGCAGGCCTTTCTGCTGTTTTTACTCTGTGGGGTTTTTATGAGACCATATCTGTCAAACGTATGTGTGAAGATAAATCAAACAAGCACAGCCACGGCTGTTAAATAAATGTGAAATCTGAGTGGCTTCCACCAGCCCCTCAGTCCCTCCCCCTCGGCTGCCATGTGTACTGAGTGTTTTATAGACACAGCACGGTGAAGGATGGCTGGTTATGAGAAAGGGAAAGCAGCGGGGAGGCAACTCCAAGGGAAGGGGGTGATCTTGCAGGGGAAAGCACAGAGCTACAAGATGGGTTTGAGGCTCATGCTGCTGAAATATTTGGGTCTGGAAAGAGCCTGGTTTGAATCTCAATGACTTTTGAAGAAAGAGAGACTCAATAAATTCCATCAGGGATATGGTCTGACTGCTGTGATGGCATCCAAAAATGCAATTTTGGGGATTCAGCAGAACAGACAGGAAGGCACTCCATGCAGAAGTGTAATGAGATAGATGTTTGGAGTTAATGCTGTGTGAGCACCACAAGGTTCCTGCACCTTGAATACCAGAGCATGAGAAGGACATCAAGCTTCTGCATGCCTCACAGCCTGTCTTCTCCTGGAAAACAAAATAATCTTGACCTGATCACCATTGCCGTTTTCCCACTATTCCCCAAACTGTTCTTCCCCAGGGAGAAAGATGGTCCTTCCAAGGTCAGGGTTGAGGTTACTGACAGGTCAGGGGGAGCAAGGTCAGGCTTGAAGCTGACTCTCTGTACCAAAGCTGTCCCACATAGCGAGAAGGCCTTGCAGTTTCCAAAGCCATCAATCTCCTCCCCACTTTCACCAGCTATTCACCTCTCCCAGTTCTAAGTGGAAGAAAATACAGCCAACCTCTTCAAGTCCTTGTGTCGCGCCTCTGGGAGCTGCATTCCTTCTCTCGAGTGCTCAGTCACCGAAACAGAATAGCCAATATATCACTCCCATTGTTTTATTTGGGGGTTGAAGTTGGATCAATGTATCTGAAGGCTACTGTAACCAGGAAATTATTCTTCTGATTTCTGACAATGGGGCTGCTTCTGCCACCAAGAAAGCATTTGTCACTTCTCCCTGGCTGCACTGGGGTTTGCCTGAAGGTGCCTGTTTGCCCTGGCACACAGGGGGAGCATCCTTGCCGAGGGGATGGGAACTCAACAGGAGTCGAGGCTCACAAACCACGTCATAGTAAAATGTGCAGTGCTGGTGCCAAGGGTGAAGCAGGAGGGGCTATGCCATGTGCTCTGGACATGGCCTGGAAGGCAGGAGTATGGGACAAAGAATATTTGATGAGGCTGCTACATCTGTGATAACATTGTGCCTCTCTCTATTTTTAATGCTGATTGACATTAGAAGAGGACTTGACCCATTGGAATATAGGATGCTGCACATAGCACCTTTTAGGGCAGCTCCTGTTCATTCTGTGTATATCACCAATGTTAAGCTGAAGGAAAATAAACACTCAGAGATGAGTTTTGCCAGTAAAAATATACAAGGAAAGAGAAGGCTAATGTACTAACAAGTAGCAATTCTGATGAATTACTGGTGCAATGCAAAATTATTTTTAGCAATAATTAGCAATGCACATGAAACTGCCATTGAACAAATAATCTGTGAACACTCAGAAGGCTGGGAAAACCCTTACAACAAATCTTTCTTTGAAAATAAATAATTTAGATTGGATTTTGTGAGCTCATAGGGCCAGGTTGCTTTGTTGATGTGCTAGCACTGTTACTTTCAATAAAATCTAAACCAGCCAGTTTACACGAGCTGAAAATCTTGTTCCAAGTTTTCTATTGATCATCAGAGTCGTTATTAAAGCTGAATATTTAAGGGACTAGCTTTTCACTCACTGTTGGAGTTGGGGTTTTTAAGAGTGTGCTGTTGGTCCTAGTATATAGCATGTACATGCAGTTCCAAGTGATTCAGCTGGCACTTAGCAGCTGAAAAGCTGAGCCTATACCATCATGTCAATGGGGAACAATTAAATTCTGATCCCAAATAATGAAACACAATTCAAACATCCCGAAGCATCATCCTCTGTTGACTCTGCTGCCCTGTAGCCAGGGTAGGAACCTTGCTGAGATCAGGCTAGAGGTGCAGGCTGGCGTTGACATCTGCTGTCCTGGCCACTGGGGTAAGTCCCTCACGCTGGAATGTGTAACATGTCCTAAGGCACAGGCAGCACAGGCAGTGTTTGGGTGCCAGACCTGCCATCATTCTCTTTGCTTAGTCCAGATGAGACAGGCACTGGTGGTGACATGGACCATGAAGGCGAATCACTGGTGTCTCACATCCTGCAGGCCCATCCCTCCATTCCTGTCACCACGGGAGATGCTGGCTGCAGGCAGCTTCCTTCTACAGCAGCAACAGCTGCTTCCTCACCCCATCTCCCCAGTGGTACTGGGAGCAGCACGCCCTACCTCCAGGGCTTTCAGTGCTCTTCCCATCTAGCCTTGCATCTTTCACCTTCTCAGAACAAGGTTGGTCTGGATGGGTGCCTCCTGATCCTCAGGCATTCAGCAACAGCTGGAGAAGTGCAGAAATCTCAGTGATACCTGCTGCAGATGAGGGACTGCAAGGGGAGTAAGTGGAAACAGGAAAAAGGAAGTTTTGGGGGGCAGACTGAAGAAGGAGGAAGGAGAAGTCTTCCTAGAAATCCTAGTATTCCTCCCTTCCTGTCCTAGTGCATACTCCTAACAAGGCCTTCCACATACAGTGGGCCCTTCCCACTCCTGCCCCTCACCTCCCCCAGGAAAGATGCAGCCTAAACCCAAATCTCTGGTCCCTTTCCAAACCCCTGAGGCAGGACACTGTTGTCATTCCTGACAGCTACCCAATATTCTTGAAGCTCTCCCCGTAGGGAGGCTTCATGTCTGGACACTTTATGCATTGCCTCCATCTATTTGCCCTAAGTTTTTTGTGACATCAAGTTTGAATCTTTCTTGCTGCAGTTTAAGCCTGTTATTATTTCTGAACCTCTCTGTTTTGGGTAGGTAGAAGCGACTGGTGTCTTTCTCCCCTTGTTGCATTCTTTCATGAACTTACAAGACCTACTGTGCTTATTATAGTTCTTCTTTTCTTAAGGCTAAGCTTTACCAAGACTTTCAGATTTTCCTCCCAGATCATATTCTCTGGACTCTGATTATTCTTCTTGGTTTTGTCTGGATTGTATTTATTTAGCCCACTTTTTTTTTCTTTTTTTTTTTTCTTTTTCTAAGAGTATGGCAATGATGAAAAACACTTCAGGTTTTAATCTGCATTAAACCCTAACCCTAAGCCTTAGCTCCAGTAGTTCCATGTCCATATTTGTGCAGTCACTTATTCCTCAGTTTGGACTCTTACATGGATTCCTACTACATCCTTTCATTTTTTCCCCTGATGGTTTCTTGAATTTGTCAGGCTGTTGTTTGCTTTTTAAAAAAAATCTAATTCTGTCTTTGATGTTCCTGTAAATCCTTCCAGCTTTGGGCATTCTGCAAATTCAATCATCTTTCTTCTAGTCCACAGTCCAAGTCACCAACAGACTGCAGTTGGAGACAGAGACCTGTACACCTCTGTTCAATAGGTTCCTGTCTGTGGAAAATGAAGTCCTGCTCACAGCCTCCTGTGTACCAGTGCTGTGTCTTCTCTGCAGTAGATAGACCACACATTCTTCCTGGTTTATGAGAGTTTCATGCAAGACAGTGTCAAAGGACCTACTCGAGTCAAGATACTGACATCTGCTTCTCCTTACTGGCCTGTGAGGTCTGTCTGCTTGTTTTAAAAGGAAATTAGATGGGTTTTTCAAGACCAGACTATGAAGCTAATATTGGTTGTTACTCATCCCATTACATTCCAGTTTCTTACAAATAGATTTTTTCATTACTAATTTCAGAATTTTTCCTGTAATTGAAATTAAATTGATTAGCCTATAAATTCTACATCTCTCTCTCTCTCTTTTTTTTTTCCCAAAGACATCTTGATTTTAACTTCCCTGGCTTTTGCTATGCTTTTATATTCATTCTTAGTAAATCAGCCTAGATTTCACTCTGTATACATGTCTTCTTTATGCTCAAAGTCAGTGGCATTCTAGTCATTCTATTCTTTTCTTGTATTTATATTCCTTTCTCTGCAGTGGTGTAGAGCTTGCTTGGGCACAACCTCTCTTGCTGCCTTCCTAGCTCAGCACCTAGCTGGGTGCAAAACATCCCCTGAAGTCTGCTAGTTGCTTCCTGGCTCGATGGTTTGCAGGACACTTGTCATAAGGCACACACCTGGTGACCTGTAGGCCACCCTCTGCTGTTGATGCTCCTGTTTTCTCCCTGAGCTGTGTTAGCTGCAGAATTTCACCTGGCAGAAGTTCTGGGCCACACACCTCAGCACTGGTGACATCTTCTTTTTCTTTTTCTAGGCCTTGTCAGAAATTATTGGCATGAATAAGAGACACATCTCCTGCCATGCCCAGCAATTATCCATTCCAGCTACTTCACAGGAGAGAGAAGGAATACTGAGGACCACTGGCAAACTAAAGTCTCCCCACTCAGTTATTTTTCTTACCCTTCAAAGTCAAGGTTAGATGTGCATTACCATACTGGCAATGAAGTCCTAGTTGAAGCCAGCTTTGGATAATGTTTGCTCAGGTGTAGTATCTTGGAAGTGAAATCATTGCCGCTCCTTTCCCAGAAAATATAGTCATTGTTTGCCACATTTAATTAAGTTTCCCCCTCTGTTCACACAGCCTCCCCCACACAGATCTGAAGTTAGTTTTACAGTTTCCTCTTAGCCTTCTCCTTTGATCCTAAAGTAGCTGTCACCTCAGTACCTACAGCCCTTCCTTTCTCACCTTGGCCAGCATAAAATGTGTTTGTGTGTTAATGGCTTTCTCCTCGGGGCGGCTGACTCTCTTTACCCGTCAGCTGGATGCTGGATGCTGGATGAAATCATTCTCTTTGCTGCTTCAAATATGTCACACATCTTTATTTCCCTGCCTGGGTTTTATGTTCCATCTCGGCTTCATTCATAGGAAATGGTTCTGTTTGAGTTCATTTTGTTTTGGAAAGTGAATCCGTTGCCAGGAGAATGTGAGAGATTTCCAGAGACTAGGTCCAAGTTTAGTGCAGGAAGGTGCTACACAGATTTTGCCACCCACAGGCTGCTGCTGTGCTGCAAGAAGCTGTTTCTTTCTTAGAGCCTCCTCAGCACCAGCCATACTTAAACCAAAGTGTCTTGAGTTCTGTAGAGTCTCTCTTCTGGTCAGCTGTGTCTGTGACCTGCTGTCTCCACCTTATCTGGCTTCTGTTAGTCAACTTGTCCTAGACCTGAACCAAAACTAACCCTAAGGTCTGCACATCTGGGAAAAAACTGCTTCAGTAAACAGAGCTCTACTACAGCAACTGAAGCAGGGCAGGAACAAGCCTTCAGCTTACAGTGGAGTAAGTTTAAAATAACAAAAAAAAAGAAAAAAGCAACCCAAACCCACTTGACATAAATAAATGCCAAAATAACCCCATGCTCAAGATCTAAGTGCAATTATGAGTAGCGCCATTTTTAGACTGTTGGGATAAAGTTCTGCAACAAAAGTTATTAATAAATGCTTCGCCACGAGTGTGGCTTCAATAGCGTGACTCAAAAACCTCAATCCAACAACAGCCTGTCTGCTGTAGAGCCTAATATGGATGCTGCCTCCACAGCAGGCTAGATTCAAAGTGCTGGATTAGTTTGATTAACCCAAAGTATAAAGCAAACTGCATTTTCTCTGGTGTGCTGTTGAGTCAGAGCTGTTCCGCAGGATCTGTCTTGTGGGCATGATGTATGAAGAGGGCTAATGGAGGAGAAGGCTGATTTGAGGAGGTCTGGAAGAGCAAATGTGGAAGGGAGGAGTGACAGCATGTGGAGTGAAGTGTCAGAGCAGAGTTGTGTGCAGTTACTCACAGGGACCCCAGTGTGCTCCCCCTCTGCTCCTCAGAGGTAAAACCTTAAGCCTCTGTAATCAGTGACAGATGCCGGCTGCTGAACCAGAGCTCTGCTTCATCTCAAGAGAGGGAAGAGAAAAAGGCACAAAAGATGCGTGTTACAGTGGTACACAAAGAACTTACAGATTGCAGTCTCTGAAATGAACTAATGTTGTTCTCTAATGTTTGCTATAGATTAACGTTCAATTAAAAAAGAACCCACATTTGTACAGAAGAAGGTCTAGAGAAAGTCTCTGTGATTTGTGCTCTTTTTTTGGTCATTTTGGTGTATTACTATGTCAACAGGCTCATTAAATCTTACTTCTATGGATCATTTTCAAATTCATGCTTACACTGTGACCCAAAAGAATGAAGGAAAAAAATACTTCCATCCAAAAAATGGCTGGCAGAGGTTGAGCAAAATGTCTGCTTTGGGAATGAGCACTGCCTCTCCCTCTCTCATATGTATGCACACATACTCTTGCTGGGCAGATCACTGCAAATCAGAATTACTAAGAAGAGTTAAGGCCAAATCTGAAACAAGGAAAAACTCTGTCAGTAGAAACAGCTCAGCAGATGCACATTTATTATATTCATTGCAGCAACACAGAAAACAAAATAAAACAAAATGAAACAAAACAATTTCTTGGTGCCTGTATCTGATTTGCCTGCAATGACCTCTCTTTGCTTCAATCCAAGTCCTTTCTTTCTGCAGATCTCCATGTATGGTTGGCATTCCACAATTAGGGAAGCATCAATAAATCAGTGACAGACAAGCGAGGACTTCAGCCTTCCCTAGAGCTTGCAGTGCTAAAAGTTCATCTCCAAGTGCTCCCTCTTCATTCCAAGCAGCAGCCAGGGTGCTTTAGGTTTGCAAATAGGAACAGCATGGGCTCAGTGCTGGCCAGGCTCTGAAACTGGAGTGGGAGGGGATGGAGATGCAGATAATATTGGGTTGAACTGAACACCATTAGATATTGGGCTACACAACGAGCCAAGAACTTGGGTGGTAGCTATTGTTGTGAATCATGGTCAAGAAATGTTATTACGTTGGGCTTTACATTGGGTTGGGGCCTGATGCAAACCATGGGGATTCAGCTTTGCAGAACACAAAGACCAGAAAACAGCTCACAGAGCAAAGGGGCAGAAAAGCCTCTATTAAGAGGGTCCAGTGTAGCAGAGAGGACCCTGTATGAAACATCAGTAGCAGGGTTCAGGTGCACAGGTAACTTCTGTGGTACAGTATCCTCAGGTGAGACAGGACCTTGGCAAGCTCCAACTTTGGCCCCCACTCACAGCAAGGCTGTTTTCAACAGGTTGTGTTGTTTAGGTTGTGTTGTCCAGGACTCTGTCCAGTTCAATTTTGAAGATCTCCAAGGACAGGGATTTCACAATCTCTCTGTGAAACCTGTTCCGGTGATGAAATATCCTTCCAGACAAGATTTTTTTTCCTTACCTTCAATGAATATTTCTCTAATTGCAACCTGTGCCCATTGTTTTTTGTTTTCTCACTGGCCTCCTCCAGGAGCAGCCTGACTTTGTCTTCTCCTTAACTTCCTTTAGCTAATTTAATACTGCAAGTAGATCCCCCCCATATCCAGGATTCCCTTTTTCCTCCAGATTAAACAGGTCCCTGATTGTCACCTGTTGCTGACACACTCCTCTGTAGCCCCCACATCTCTTACTGAGCAGTAATTTTCCTCTGTCCCATCTATTTAGACAGTATGGTCTTTGGGATGGGTATTATTATTTGGAACATGCATGGCAAATGGAGTGGGGAGGCAAGGGACATGGATGATCACTTCATAGCTTTCTCCTTGGAGTAATCCAATTCCCTTGCCTTGCTGGAGGTCAGAAAGGGGCTGTAATTAAAGCTGCAGATTCAGTTGGGAAGCAGGACAGGGAAGGAGTGCAGCACTGAGCGCTTGGTTATGGTCTCGTAGATGCCCTCATCTTCTGCAGCAAGATTTGCTATACCTGAACCCTTCCTGACAAGTGTATCTCCAGCTCCAGTTACATGAATGACAATCTGCAGTGTCCCTCATCAGCTCCAAAGTTTCCCTATTATTGCTCTGTTGGCCTAAGTCTTTGCTGCAAACCAACCCCAGACCTCCTCATGCTCCTTCCTTGGACTCTGCAGTCTTTAGGACAAGCCCTTATGTATTGAAGGACTGTTAATTGAAGGACTGTTAGTTTTCTCTTCTCCAGACTAAACAAACCCAATTCTTTCAATCTGCCCTCATAGATTATGTTTTCCAAAGCTTTTGTGGAGCTTGCTCCTGCACCTTGGAGGGCTCCCCAGTTT
The DNA here is from genome assembly GCA_013399915.1 of Illadopsis cleaveri. Classification (NCBI taxonomy): domain Eukaryota; kingdom Metazoa; phylum Chordata; class Aves; order Passeriformes; family Timaliidae; genus Illadopsis; species Illadopsis cleaveri. The sequence goes on from VXBB01018440.1 coordinate 55,686, forward strand.
GTTTACCCGGTTTGGAGAGTGCTGTGCCCAGCGTCCTCAGGGCCAACTGCAGCACAGTCATTTTCTCCTATGCCTGCCCTGTGAATCTCTCGTTAATGGGTCCCATCAAGAGACTCGGCTGTTTTGAAACAGCAGGACAGTGTTGACTAATTTTTTGTCTGCAATCCTGGGAGCCTTTCCTGCAGCAGTGCTCTTTATCCAATTAGTCCCCATTTTGCATTTGAGTTCCAACACCTCACTGTGGTATTTTGTGCTTGCTCTTGTGTGATTTCCATCCTGCTGATTTGAGACCAATTCTCCAATTTATCTAGATTGTTTTGAAATCTGCTGCTGCTGCCTTTCCCTCCACACAGACCCCATGGCTGCAACTCCTCCCAGCTCAGTGGTGCACATAAATGTTATCCTGATTTCTCCGCAATATCCCTGACGCTGTGGTCCCTATTATCTCCAGTTCTGTGGTCAGGCAAGCTATTGAATTGCCTGGGGCTTGGAGCTGAACCCTTTTTGCAGCAAATACAGTTGTTAACCTTTTGGGACAGTGTTACAGTGAGCTACACACCTGCTTGTAGCAGGATTTCACACACCACAGCTTCCTAGTGGTTTATGAGGCAGTTTTGCAGCACACCAGAGGCCGCTGGGTATTGCTGGGCCATGGTCTCATCTCCTGGTCCTCTGAGAGCAGCACTGCTAAGTGCAAAGGATTGGGAAAAAAAATTGTGGTCCACAGCTGTGAGAAACTGAACTGAGAAAATTATCCAGAGAGAAGTTTCAGGCAGAAAGATGCACAGAAGGATCAGGCAGACTTCCCTTTATCTGGCTTCATAAATGCCTGAAATACCCTGGCCAGCTGGCGAGAGGAAGGTTATCCCAGAGTCCAGCCTCAGGATCTGGGGGCTTGCACCAGCCCTCCTCTGGCCCCACGAACTCTTGGATGACCCAAGAGCCCCAGGAAACACCATCTCATGCCTGGGACCAGGGGCTTCCCCACAGGCTGAGCCTGGATCAGGACCCCTTCCCTGTGCTCCCTTCGGTGCCTGGCTGTCTCCAGGCCCCGGCTGCCAGGCTGGGATGTGGGTTAGCAGATTTTTTCCACGCTGTTTCTCCGGGATCCCTGACAGAGCCCATCAGAGCTGCCTTTTATCAGCACTGCACGCCTTAGTGAGCCTGTCATGACTCACACACAATGTGCTCTGTGCCGGATTAATCTGGCTGGCTTTCATGCTCAGGATGTGGGTGACGGGCAAGGGATGGGGGTGGGTGGGGCACGGGACAGATGCAGGGCTAGTGGGGGCCTGGGACATGGGCAGCCTTGAGGGCCCTGAAGTACTGAGGAGGAGGACTTTGCTTTGATATGATCTGGAGGGACAAAGAGACAACAAGCCCACAGGCACAAAAATGAAAGGAGAGCAACAGGTGCCATGCTGCCTTCCAGCTGCAGGTACTTGTTGTTTTGACTTTCTAGCAGGAACCATGCCAGGGAGTTGTGCAGAGGTGTTCAGCCCCATCAGTGAGTTTGCTTGCACTGCCACACTCTTAACTTCCTTCCCTTAGCTTCAACTTCCAACTTCCCAAGAGTATCCGAGTTTTAGCCTGAGGGAGCCAAGGGTGGGAGGCAATTCTTGCCATGTACAACCATAGAATGTGCTGTGTTGGAAGGGACCCACGAGGATCATCGAGTCCAACTCCTGGCCTGTGCAAGACACCCCAAGAATCACACCATGTGCCTGAGAGCATTGTCCAAACACTTCTTGAACTCTGTCAGGCTTGGTGCTGTGATCACTTCCCTGGGGAGCCTGTTCCACTGGCCAGCCACCCTCTGGATGAAAAACCTTTTCCTGATATCCAGCCTAACGATCCCCTGACTCAGCTGCATCTTGTTTACTTGAGTCCTGTCACTGGTCACAAGAATGAAGAGATCAGTGCCTGCTCCTCCTCTTCCCCTCACGAGGAAGTTGTAACTGCAGTGAGGTCTCCCCTCAGTCTCCTCCAGGCTGAAAAAACAAAGCGACCCCATCTTCTCCTCAAAGGCTTCACCTCCAAACCCTTCACCATCCTTGTGGCCTTCATTTGGAGGTGTTTAAAGCCAGGTTGGATGGGGCTTGGAGTAGCCTGGTCTGGTGGAAGGTATTCCTGCCCATGGCAGGGGGGTGGAACTGAAGGAGCTTTAAAATCCCTTCCAACTCAAACCATTCTGTGATTCCAAGACTCTGTGAAAAGCAGCAAATATAAGACATTGCATGCAGCTACTATTTATTTACACAGTGTTTTATAGGTGGAATTGGTTAAGAGCAGAGTTAACCTTTTGTGCCAAAGCCATGAGCATGCTGTCACCGTCTGGCTATGATTGTCTCCTGCCACATCTTGAGTCCCTCCAGCTCCTGGCATATCCCATGTTATTTCTTCCACTAAATCATCCACTCAGCCAACCATAACTTATCCCCAGCTTGTGGGCTCACAGAGTACTAAGCATGTATGGAAGATTTCCTGCAGCTCTGTTGCTCCAGAGACTCAATGTGATATTGGTCCAGCTGGGATCATGCCTGTATGTTGTTGCAGGGACATGAGTATAGCTTGGTGTTCATCTCCATTATACAGATCTATCCAACCCTAAGAGAGAGAGAGACAGATATTTGCTAATGCATGTGCAAAAACATTCTTTAGGGCTGTTAATACTTTTGATTTAAATGTGACACTGTTAAAGCAGATCACTCAGGGGGCTTACGTGTCTGTGGAACAGGTAGGTCTGAAGCCTTGGTGCATGAACTGAGGGAAGACAATGTTTGTAGCTCATCTTCTTTCCTGGACTGCATTTCTAAAGTAATTAACATTTCTCAAAAATGTATTGTTTATGAAATGGATGTCTTCAGAAAGGGCTGCCATGACAGTCCTCTCTGAAATGTGTGGGAAGCTTGAGGAAAGCTCTTCACTTTCATCCCAGTTACCTGCATGCTATGCAAATTTGGGATCTCTTTCTGCTTATTTGTAGAGAATTCTTTGCCTCTGAAATAAAGAACTATGAAGCTGAGCTGAGAGAGTTACTTCTTCTAAAGGTAAAAAATACCCAGTAATTTATGTTCCCTGCATAGTTAATTTCTGTAAGTCCATCATCATGGGCAATCAGCTTGTCTCCTAAATCATGTCCAAACTATGGCAATTCAAGAGGAGTGCAGTAAAGTCATATTTGTGTCTTCCAAACTCTCTTTGGAGCAAGTATTCCCATGACAAGAGCTGCAACCTGACCAGTGCCTTTTGGTGACAGTCACAACAGCTCAGACAGGCACAGAGGAGGGAGCTCGGCCCTCCTTCCTGGTCCTGATACACCTTGGGCATTGCTGCTGCCTTCTCTGCTGGCACCTCCCTAGGGGGAACACCACAAGGGGCTGGGCAATTACAGCCTGCAGTGCCAAACACAGACTATTTTGCGAGTTTTCCTACAATACATCACATGAGGGTTTCAGGGCTATCAGTCCAGCACTCGATTAAATGGCCTGGTTGTTTTTTATATTAAGAGTAGTAAATTTGCTCAAGGGGCCCTGATATGCACTGATGTCTTGGTTAATAGTTTTGAGGTATGCAAAATGGAAACCAAACATTACTCTGCCTTTCTGAACAAAGACATATTCTTCATATCGTAGTCTATATAAAGAAGAAACAGGAAGGAAGATGCAGTGAAGTATATACATATTTGTTGCCAGTTAAAGGTACTCAGTGGTGTAATACATCACCATATAGCTCTTTCTCAGCGGTTGCTCATTTCAAGCTCTTTTTCAGTGGTTGATCATTTCATATTCAGTCACCAAGTAACAAGGATTTTCATTTATCTTCATTAACCATATAATGGAGAACCTAAAATGGTTCATTGTTCCAAAAGCTGCTCTTCTGTTCTGCTTTGTCAGCTTTTTCATTTCACTTTCCTCAGGTGCAAGGCCATAATTTAGCAAGGTGTTTAAACATCTCTTTAAGGTTAAGCATATAATTAAGTTTATTCCTACCCAGCAGCGCCTCTAAGCATGTTTTTAACCATGTGCTCCAGTTGCTCCAGTTGCAGTGAAGTAACTGAGCAACTAAGCAGGTACTTTGCTGAAGCAGAGCCTAAATGACTACTTTTAGTCCTTTGTAAGGAGGAGTATAAATCCTCCTCCTGACAGGGGTGGGAGTGGAGAGGGATGCATTTTATTATCATCCTCCTCTTTAAAGCTTGACTTGGTCTTGCAGACAGCCCAGGTCCTTCCTTGTGCTGGTGACCAGCTGGTAAGCGGCTGTCACCTCTCTGAGAGCTGCAACCATGTACAAAAAATTCAGATTTACAGCAACATTGACAAGATTATCTTCCCTTTTATGGAAATGCAGGCTGGTGACAGGGATGTTGGGAACTGGCTTGTGTTAACCCAGGCAGGGGGAGGACAGCAGGGCTGCCCCAGTTTACACCTGCTGAGGAAGGGGCAGCAAGGGAGGGAAAGGTTTTCTGTGGTTTTGTTTCACACCACCTTCCCACAGGGGCCACAAAGCCTTTCTGCGGTCACTGTGCTGCTTGGAAAATGTCTCTGTTTAATTTTAATGCAGCCCATTAACTAAGCTGCCTCACTGCACTTTGTCCATCTGGGTCGTCCCATGCCTGCCAGAGTTTCCCTTTCATATTATTCCCCATCGATTCAGGAGGCCCTTTTGACTCACCCCCTCCCCTCCTCCTCTCCCCAGCCCATCAACATTGTGTTGCTCAGCCCTGCAGCACAAGCTGCAGCCATTCCTTGTGTTCCACTGCCAACACAGAGAGGCATCAACCTGTGCAAGGATAAATTGCACCTACCTTCCCCCTGCCCCAAGCCAATTGCCCTTGCTGCCACAAGAAAGGCAAAAAGCATGATGGAGTGAGGGACCACAGCTAAAACAGTGCACATTTGTTAACCAGGAAACAAAATGGAGAAGGGGGAGGAGGAGAAAGAGGAGCATAGATGTAGCAACACCAGGGGCTTGGGCAGGAAAGGGGCTGGCAACAAGGGAGGCAGCCAGACAAACAGGGTCCGTCTGCTGATGCCATCAGCTATAGGGTCCAGGGCTTGTTGGTTATCATTGCTGGCAGCAGGGAGAGTTAGGGTTTGCTTTTTTACGTTCTTCTTTTTTCTTCCTTCTTTTCCTGTTTATGTTTGTTTGTTTATTTGTTTTGGGGGTTTTTTGTACGTGTCTGTGGTTTTTAGGGGTTTTTTTGTTGTTTTTTTTTCTCGTGATGTCTGGGCTGCAGTTCAGCCAAGGAGGGCTGGGGCCGGGGAAGGAAGAGTGAATATGGGATTTTGCCCAATCCACTGATTCTCAATGGAGGCTCTAAGCAACACTCAAGGCGCTGTGAGGCAGCACAGGCCCGAAGAAAGGAACCTTCCTGGGCTGTGGGGGGAAGGCAGGCAATGGCAGGTATCCCTCCCAGCAGGTGAGCAAGAGCCCAGCCACTCTCCCCTTCCCCCAATCCTATTGCCCAGTCAAATCTCCCAGCAAAGATTTTGGCCCCTGAGCTCAGGCCAGGCGGTTGTGCAGCTCTATAAGATTGAAATGGGTAAATAAATAGAGTGTACAGAGCAGACCTTTGGCTGGAGGCATGCTGGTCTATGCCAACTGGGGCCATACGTGTGAAGCTGCACATATACATATGTATATGTATATAAAAATCCACATTCCTGCATGAAACATGAGCTGTAAGGCTGGTGGCAGTGGCAGTGACTATGAGTTTCCAGCTTGGCCCTGCACAGTTCCTTCCCTGAGCCCGCTGTCCCTGGCTGGGTGATATCATCTCTTCCAGGAAAACATCTGGTCCTGATTTCAGGCCTGCCGGCGACCGAGCCACTGCTGGCCTTCTAGGCAATGTGCCCTACAGATTAATTACTTTCACAGTTGAAAATGTGCACCTTGATTTTCAGTCTGAATTTGTCTGGCCTCAACTGCTGGCAGCTGGTTCTCATAAATGCCCTTTCTGCCAGATTAAAGAACCCTTTGATATCAGGACTCTCTCTCTCCCTCGAGGTGCCTGTAGATCAAATCACTCCTTGGAAGAACCAAGGGAGATCGTGCCTTTTTAAATTGCACACCATAGGGTGGGTTGTCCAGACTTCAAACCTTTCCAGATTAAGCCATGTGGCATTAAATATCCTTTGGCATCCACACCTGTTCCTGCAAACCTCACCAGCGCTGTGAAGGGCTGCCTGCCAGCAAGGGATGCTTGATGCTTTCAAGATGTAGACACAGCCATGCACGGACCAACAGAGGAGCAGAGATTTGGGGGAGACCAAACAAATGCATTAGGCCATGGAAGGGCTGCTCCTTACATGTGAAAGGACCAGTGAAATAAAATCTTCTGCTGTGTCTGCTGCTGAGGAAGTCATGGCATGCTGAGTGGGTCAGAGCAATTGAGGGTGACCCTCACTAGTGGGAGGGTGGGAGGGAGACTGCAAGCTGGCCAGCACATTGTGTACCAGCAGCCTTGGAGGAACAGATTCATCTATTGGATCAAAGGGTGTTTAGCCACAGAAGTCTGTATATGGAGAGGGGGGAAAAAAAATTGTTGGTTTGCAACATTGATTTTTCAGATTTTAACTTCTTGTGGTAGTGTGGCATAAAAGTGGGAAAGGTTTTGAATGAAGCCTCAAGCTCACAAAGTGCAAAAATTATCTCCCTGCCCAGTTTTGCAATAAGAAGATGTTTGTGTCAGCAATGGACAGGAGTGCTTTTGTTTGTTTGTAAGCTCTGCAGCCCAGTATCACTGCTGTGCTTATTATGCCCAGAGTTCATGCAGAATGGCATTGCCAGTGGCCACGTGCATCTCCACTCGGTTGCTGGAGTGCCACAGTCTGTAACATGCAGAGTCTGAGATGCTGAGACACTGCTACTCCACCACACTCACACCTCCCTGGGGTTATAACCAGCTGAGGGTACAGCTAGTTGGCTATAACCAGCACTGGCTACAACAGCTGGGGAATATGAAACACTGTCCTTGGCCAAGTAGTTTGCAAAAGGTCACCCAGAGCATCTGCAGCATGGCAGGATCTGAACCCTGCTCTTCTAACTCTGGCTCATCATCACAGAACCCTCTCCCACGTGAGGCCACTCCTCAAGAGCTTTAGACCAGGCAGAGCTGTCTGGTCAGCCTTTCCCACTAAACTGCATTTCTGAAAAATAGGATTCATCTCTCACAGCTGTGTATTTTAATCAAAGCTACAAGTCTTAAGCTGAGGGAAAATAAGGCCCCTACTGCCTATCTGATGAGACTGGGAAGTAAATCCATACACTGTCTCAGGAGAGAGCACCACAACAGATTAGTCCAATGCAGACTGCAAAACTTTTTGTCAAAACCTGGATTAAAATTCACCTTTCAGGAAGATTTAACTTATTTATAGACTTGGTGCAGTGTCCCATTCTGCAAACTAAAGCAAATGGTAAAAGTCTCTTTCACCTGCCCAAGCAGGACAGTGGAATTCTCCATCCCACCAGGGTGCTGACTGGTAGGATCTTTCCTGTAGGCCTGTATCTCCTTCAGGAGAACAAGAGAGAGCACTTTGGTGTTGTGGCATCAAACCTTTTCCTTCCTGTGTGGTGCTCAGTGCTAATGGGAATGTAAAGGAGAAGAAAGATCTTCTTTCTTGTCTCAAATCCACCTACCCCCATCCCAGTCCCAAGGGTCCTGTGTGATATGAGATGTGTTTTCCTTTCATCCCTGCCTGAGAAACTCATGTTTCAGCATTAGCATGCAAGATGGAAGAGAGCCAGCATTTCTGGGAGGATTTTGGCCCAGAGATTGCTTTCACCTTTTCCTGACTGCCTCCCCAACACTGACTGCAGCAGAAAACCCTGTCAGTTTGTTACCTGCACATTCCCCGAGGTGGTGAGCTGAATCTCTTGACTCTGTCAGTGATGCACTTAGACATGGTGACAAGCATCTCTCACCAGAGGCTGTTTTCAGCAGCTCAGGTACGAGGTGCTCTGTAGGGCACACGGCAAAGGAGGCGTGGAGAGGGGAGGTAGCTTCTTGTCTCACCCAGTGAAGAGGTGTTAATTACAGTGACTACATTAACTTTTTCACGCCCTGACATTCTTTGTCAGCCTGATGAGAACGCCCATGACCCAAGTGGCCTCCCAGGAAGCGCTGTGTGAGATCCACTCTCCTCGTTGGCCACTCTTCACCATCCCCCCCACCCCCGNGCATTCCATTATTTATGAGACGTCCCTTGGTGTTTCCAGCTCAGCCGTTCTCATTCTTACTGCTTTTTGCTTGGCATATAGAGGTCCATGGCCCAGAAGTCAATATGGCTCAACACTTATCTACCAAACACAAATCCCTTGAACGTTTCCCTTCCAGCACGGTTTGTTTTAAGTGAGCAATGTGTGATCACTGTACATGGGTGTACGAACAAAGCAAAAGTCACAAGTTTTGGATTCATGGCTATGGAAGCCAGTGCCTTCTCAGGCTGGCTGTAAAATATGTAACATACCATCAGCAGTAACACAGACCAGAACCATGCCAAAAATGGAAAAGAGAATTCATCTTTTCAGACACACTCTGTTTTTTTGGATGCTCTCATGTTTTGATGGTTCATCAATGAGGCAGCCAGCTGGTGCCATCATGATTACAGGTTTCTTCTGCCTTGCTGTGCACAAGGAAACCATAAAAGACATGATCAGTGCCTGTCTCATGTGCCATCATCTGACAAATCCTTGGCCATCACCAATCCCCTTGCTCAGGATACAGAGCATTTTGTTACTGAGTACTCTCCATGTGAATAAGCCTTTCAGCTGCAGCACAAGTAGGTTTGAACTCCTTGTAGTGAGTTCACTCATTGCAGTACTGCTCTGTAGGGGAATGGGGAATATATTATTCTTTTTTACAAGGCCTGCATTTGCACACTGACAGAGGAGGCCCAGAGGAATGCTTCCTCACCAGACAGCAGCCAGACCTTAGCTGTATGACCTTATGGCTCGCAGACAGCAGTTTTACCAGCACATCCAAAATAAACCTATCCTTTGTCCTGATGCAGAAACTACATGGAGGCTGTTTCATTTAGAAGCCATTCCTTGGACAGCTTATTCCTCCAGTGGCCTAGGAATGCTGTCAGCCTCTCCTGTGAACTATTTAACACATCTGCCTTTTGTAACACCAAGTTATTTTGCTGCCTTGTTCCCTCTCCAGCCCCCACAGCACGAAAATAATAGTGCACACCCAATTTAAGCCATGCACAACTCTCCCAACATCTTCTGCCGGCCTTCAAGGATGTCCATGGGTTTTCCCACTGCAAGTGAAGGTTTCTCATTCCCACTGTAATAGCCCAGAGCTTGTTGTCTAAATCTGATTTTGAATTAGGCAAGGGTCCATGGTTCCATGTCAATGCCAAGATGTGGGTGGGAGCAGAGGGGAGGATTTTTTCCTGGGGATTTGAAATCTCTTCTTGAGCTGTTTCTGAAAGATTTCATCTCTCCAGGAAGCAGAAGTCTCTCGAGATGAGCTGTTTGTGCAAGACTCTGCCGTGTGGGCTTGAGCTGGAGCCTTCAGATGCAGCCAAACCAAAAGACTGCTTTTTTTCTGGGTTGGGACCAGTCAGGATCCAAACTTCAGGGGAAGATTTTAGTCCAAGAAATTGAATCTGAGCTGCTCTTATCTTCAAGGACTTCAGATGAAAGGATTGTCTGCGCCCAAGAAGGCGTGTGAAATGCAGTCACCCTGACTTAGTTGTGCCTCCAGGCAGGAGATGTGATGGGACAGTAAGGGAAGCTGCTCATGGCTTGGGTGGGCACATGATGAAGTGACTTGACAAGGGACACACAAACAGCCCATAGCAGAGACAAGGAAAAATTTATCTAAATATTGTTTTGTTATCCCTCTTTGATCCAGAGAGACTACTTTGGCTGGGTCAAATCTACAGCTGGCGTAAGACCCTCCTCCATATTATCCAAATGTCTAGGAAAGATACAAACATAAAGTTTGAGTTAGGAGTGAGTGATCCCCATTTCTAACTGGAATTTATGACAGGAGCCAAAGCTGGAGTTCACACGAAATACATCCCATTTCAAATCACCAAAGCCAACGCCTGGGTTGGATTTTCTTCCATACCAAATATCAAGGCTGAAAGCGTGGGAATGCCTTTTCTTGAAATATATCTTATTTCCACGGTCTTGCTAAAGAGGTCCCTCACTCCCAAACCATTACAGCCTTTGTTTCTTTCCTAAATCTCATAGCACCGACGTTTGCCGTGAAATCACCGGGTCAGCATCCCCCTCCTGGCTTTACTCCCCCATTCTCTGTGAGCTTGCTGGGTTACATGCCAGGTTACACGCAAGGAGATGAGCTGAGAATCCCCAGAAGCGACAGATAAAATACTGCCAAGTGAAACCCACACTTGTTGCAGAGTCGTGTTTTAACCTTGTCCCATCCCTCCCCTTCTAGAAAGCCAGCCTGGGTGGGAAAGTCGAGGAGAAATAAGATGTTACGTTCATCCCGGGGAGCTGAGAGACGGGGGGATTTGTAACTGGAGACCAGGACGGAGGCGGGGGAGAAAGAAACACACAGAGATATTGATGACCCCCTAGGTGGGCAGGTCGGCTGTCCCCGGCGCCCCTTTCACAGCACGTTTGGCATCTCTCGGCGCCATGCATCCCCCTACGTGCATGCCTCTGCATGCAGGCGCGGGCGGTGGGATTGGGGGGGCGGCTTAAAAAGCCTCGCTGAGAAAGGTATTTCTTGTGGGGAGAAAGACGCGGGCGAGGGGGAAGAAAGAGGGCAGGCCCCCTCGCTCCCCACTGAGTCCATTTCTCCTGCTTTGCCGGAGCTGTCAGCCTTGAATCCCGGTGGCGTCCCGTAACTAATTGACAGCAATGGGGGCCTTTGGGAGCCGAAGAATACGCATCCTTGCTGGGCGAGCGCTGGAGCAGGGGCTGCGCGGGCAGCTGTGGGGGGATATAAAGGGCGGCTTTGAAAGCCTTTGTGCCCGCCCGCGGTGCGTGCGTGCGTGTGTGTGGCGGGTTTGCGGCCAGGGAGGGGAGGGATGCCGGGCAGGGCGGCGCGGGGGGAGCCGCAGGGAGAAGCCGCCGTGCTCAAGCGAGGTTGTCCCCGAGGAAAGGGGCGGGGGAGGGAGGAAAAAGCCCCGAACGGAGCGAGGAGCGCGGTCCCCGCGCTCTCGGAGGGCGTCGGCGCTGCGAGGAGGGAGCCGGCTGCGGGTTCGGTGTAAAGCCAGGGCCATCGGGCAATGGGAAACTGTGGGCCATCGGGAAACTAGATCTCTGTTTTTCATCCTGCCCTGGCCCAGACTGTAAAATATGATCCGCCGGCACGGCCGCCAAGCTGCAGCTTCGAGAAACAAAACCCCTGCTGTGTTTTTTCTGGGCTTGGGGAATGGGTAAAGAAATCTCCCCCCTTCCAGGTGTAACCCGGCAGCTTTGTCCCTGTGGTCATCCTACTCCTTCCTGAGGATGCTTTGATACCCACCAGAGAAAGGGCTNGCCAGTTGCACAAACATATCCCAGTGTTGCAGACAAAATATTGTCCGGGAGACATTTTTTATGTTTTTGGTTTGACTCATGCAAAAATGCCCCATTGTCTGTGACATTTTAAGAAACAATCTCTGATAAAAGTATTTGCACGTTTAAAACTGGAAAGAAATAAATTAACCACTTGCATTTCTCCGGGGCCTGTCACTCTGGAATTTAATAACAGAAGTGACCAAATGGGGACAAGTGTAGAAGAAACACCTCCCAAGGCAGCTGGGCAAGGGTGCAACTATCAGATAAGCCCAGCACAACCGTAGTGGCAACAAGGGATACTTGTATTTTAGACCTAATCTGCACCCAATTTTTGAGAAGGAAGGTGAGTGTTTGAAAGATGGGGCATCAGTTCATAGGTTTGAAGGCCAAAAGATATCATTAGACCAGCCAGTCTGATCTTCTGTGTTATAAAGACCCCAGGATGATACCAATTACATTTATATTGAGCTAAATGACTTGTATCTGACCAGTAGCAGCTTTGCTTTTTTTCTTTTTCTTTGTCACAGCCTTTTGTCTCTTTATTTCAGCTAGGTCCTATGCAAAAAATGCTTGGACTCAGCCAGTCAAGAGCTCCCGGGCATTTGGCAAAATGCATTTGTCATCCTGCATTTGCCTCACTTAAGTAGATGCTACATTTTTGCTAGATCCTGTGTGTGGCAATACAGCAATAGGAAAGCCAGATCCTCATAGGTTTGCCGGCTGAGCAAGGCTAATTGCCCAGTTCTAGGCTAAAAGAGAAAGGTGCCCAGGTATCTCCCAGGTCAAGTCCAGAGACCCCTGGAAGTACCTCAGTTCCCAAAACTGTTCATGCTGTGGGTGAAGCAATGAGTCCTCATGCTTTCTGTTGCCTGTGAGTTATACACTACAGGAAAAGAGAGCTGGATTTCCTGGGAACAATAAGCAGCTTTTTGCTTAGCAATAGGTCATATGGTAAGGTTTCTCCATGAAGCCAGAATGGGCATGTTAAGTGCAGGGAGTAGGGCAAGCCCTGGGCAGGTGGCTGGGCCTGTTCAGAGAATCCAGCTCCTCCGGTACCCATCCAGCAGCTGGCTAGTGTCTCTGCTCATTTGAATTAATGGTATTAAAAGGTGGCTGATCAATTTGTGCTGTTGAAAGAGAATTCCTTGACTAACTGGAAAAACAGTTCCTCATGTTGTTAGATTTTTTTAAAGGCGGTAGAGAAAAGCATTATTATTATTAGAAAAGCATATTTATCAATATTTTGAAACTTTTTTTTCTGGTTTGGTTTCAGTCACATGGGTGATGGTGTTTGTTTCTCCATCTCCCAAACACCCGGGGCCAATATAGCTCTGCCCAAGCTCTGAAAGATGATGTTTGGTCCATCTAATAACCACTGGCTTGAGCCCAAGCTCCCAATGAACTCAGTAAAAAGATTGACTCAGCTTAAATGGGAACATGACCTTAGTCTGTACCCTGAACAATAGTTCAGAAATGCCTGCCTGGCTGCAGGCTGCAGTGACCTGTTGCTGCTTGTGATGGTTGCACTGTGGGCTCCGGGCAGCTCCCACCATCTTTAGGCTCCATGTTTGTAGAGCACCCAGTGCAGAACCAGTATCAGTTTTCTGATGGATGCTTCCACACGTTGTCGCAGCAGATAAGTGATAGCAGAGCCTGTCAGTGCAGGTGTGAGCAGGGATGGCACTGCTCTCCCCCTTCCAGCTCTGGAATTTCAGGCAGCTGTTTTGTCTGCATAGGGGTCGCTGGTTTGTGTGGGAAGAAAGACTGTGACTGCTGGCAGAGCCATCAGTTCAAGCCTACTGATTGCTCTCTCTCAGCTGACAGTAAAAATAATTCAGTTTCAGATAATACAGCGTTGTTCTTTCCATGTGGAAAAAATCAGAAAGGCATGCAAAACTCTCCCTCTTTTTTTCCTGCTAATTGCCTTGATTTCTGCTTCCACATTCCCAGCTGCCGCTCCTCTTCAGGTTGCCCTTTTTGACTCCTCGATTAACTTCTTTGTCCACCCGTTTACCACTCAGGACATGGCGACCTTTGGATGTAAATCTGCGCTGACGTCCGTCCCATTTGCGTGCTTTTGTCGGGGCTGACATCTGCGAGACTCCTTGTGGTGGAGATGGGAGGGAGCTGGGTAGATGTGGGATCTGGGCAGTGCCCTCCCCTGCTGCCCACCTCCACTCTGTGTTGCTGGCTCCCCGTCCCAGAGCTCAGGGCCTTAGCCTGGGATGAAAGAATCACAGATTTTGGTCTGTAGCTCCCAGATGAGACATGGGTGTTGGTGCAGCCTTCACCCTCTGCTGTCTGCTGGCTCAGGAGTTCCTGAGTTGCCCATGGCACTGCTGGCTCTCACCTTCTCAAGACACAAACTTTATTATCAGGTTAATTTGGACAGGCATTCTTGGTGAGAAAGCCCAGCCCACATACAGTGCCCCTTGTTGTGACCTGGAGCTGCTGCTTTTTGAAATGGGAGGCTTGTTTGGAGGATACCCCCAGAGCCAGGACAATCCTTATGTTACCTCAGGGTGCAAGATGTCCTCCCTGCACAGCAAATGTCTGACAAGCCTTGCAGCTATGAGGGGGCCACAGACCATTGCAGAGCCTGGCTGTGCACCTCACATCAGAGCTGACAGGTGGCCTGAAAACAGCACCATTTTCCAGAAGCAGGGCCTTGTAGATTTTTGAAGCAGAGACAGCTTTTTCCCAAATTATGTCCCAGGCTGCAGCATAAAGGCTTTATTTGCTGTAAAGTGGGTTTTATTCTGCACAGAGTTTGACCACTGGGATGTGGAGTGCTGCCTTCTGGGTGCCCTGAGATTTCTGACAGTGTCTCCTGAATCCTGTTCTGAAGCTTTCTGCTCTGAAGCTTTTCCAAAGTCCTGCCCAGAGCCCCCACCAGATATGTGAGATGCCAGTTAAGGTTCAGCTTTCCAGCACTGCATAGGGCTTTTGGCTTTAATTACACAGAGCCCCCTTCCCCCAGCTTTCCCCTTGTTCCCAGCACAATGAGGTCAGACACCTGCAAAACTGAACTTTTAGGGAAATGGCCCCAGAGCAGGACAAAGGCGTTTGGCAGGGAGGGACAGGGATGTGAGGGGCAGGCAAGCAGCTGCAGCAGAGGAGGCACAGCTGGATCCCTGCACAGCACTGCCTCCCTGCCTGCCCCTGCCTCATCCTTCTAGGGCCTGTTAGAGTAGTCTCTCCTTGAGAAGGCAGAGTGGTTTCCCCTTGAATTCCATGGTAGCACCGTAGCTGCCATGCAAGAGTCCCAGGACAAGCTCCTTGCTGAAGCCCTCTCTGAACAGTTAAGGGAAGTGGTCTTGTTTGATGTTTTTCCACTGAGCCCTTTTCTTCTTCTCAGTTTTACCCAAATAGAGAGAGACAACTTTGTGAAGGTTGACATAAATGATCCCATCCATCAGACCTGTCGATACTAGGAATGGGCAAGCTCCAAATCCCTGCCTTGCCTCACTTAGATCAGTCTTTCTTCCTTCACTGGAGGTGGAACGCAGATGGCATTGCTGAGCTGTGTCCAGATCCTTGAAAGACTTGGTTTAAATACTTTCCTAAAGGAAAAGGAACAGTAAGCATTGCAACTGTGCAAATGAAATGAAGTTGTACTTACGTGCTCAAGAGGTCTGTGAGCTTTACAGAGCACTCTAGGCAAATAAGTTTTAGTTAAATCGTACATGGGTTGAGCTATACCAGGGTTTTGTTTGTCTTTTCCCACTCAAGAGAAAGGAAATAAGAGGACCTATCCATTCCTTAAAAATGGAGGAAAAAAGGATTTAGAAAGAAGCAAAGAAAAAAGAGAGCAGGACTAATAGGTGACCTATGTTCCCACCACCAGTCAGCTTCTCTGTGTTCCCATATGTAAAATGGGAAGAAAAATAATAATAAAAAAAGATAATGAAAATGGGATGACGGATAGGATGGAGTAGGTGGATAATGAGGGGAAAAAAAGATTAAAAAGGACATCAGTTCTCATGCTTATGGATTCAGTTCAATATACTACGTGCCAGGATAAAATCTGTGAAGTTGCATCATTCAACTGCTTCCAACAAGATTTTCTTGTGCGTCCTATTGATATTGGGCAAGTGGATCTTGTCCAATAGTACCTGTTTTCATACAACACTTCTCCCTAGGTCATGGAGGGCACTGTTTTAATTTTCCTTTCTTATAAGAAAGCATCTCTTTAAATAGAGATGACTGGTTGGAAGGGCCAAGTGAATTCCCCACCCCACAGAAGTCTACAATGCAGCAGTTACAAGGCAGCAAGTTAAGCTGGGCCTTCGGACAGTGTTGGGTTGAGGATTTCCAGTTTAGGCTCCTTCTTCTTTTGGAAGGGTCTGTTCTGCCCTGGAAGGGCGAGAGGCTTAAAGTCTTCTTGCCTCACTGTCACACTGTGGGAATGTTGCTGAGGGGATTCTGTGCCTCCCACCATCTCTCCTGAGGTACGACCCACTGTGTTGTTGCCTGGGCCGAGAGGTGGTGGTGAGGGGCAGGGAAGAAGGGGAGGGGGCGGGGGGAGAAGTTGGTGAAGAGGGTAAAGGAAGCAACTTTTTAAATAAAAAAAAAATAAGTGATGAATAGATCGGCTAATCCCAGGAAACCTTGAGAATATAGAGCAGCGTCTGTGGAGCCTCCCTTTTTTCTTTTCTTTTTTTTTAATTTTCCTTTCTTTAATTTCGCTGCAGCACGTATAATCAATTATGGCTTGAATTGGGGATAAGGGGAGGGAAAGTACTTCAATTCATAAATCAATTTTATACGGTCATCAGTCAGGTTGTGAATGCAAATACCTCTGTCGGTTTAGGTTATTCAGAATTAATTGACTCCCACCGGGCTGGGCTGCAGATGGAGAGAAGCTTTCTCACAAAGTCTGCTCAGGCTCAGCATGGGGGCAGGCAGGCGGGCTGGCTTCCTCCTCCTCCTCTTCCTCCTCTTTCCTCTCCTGGAGCATTATACTATTGGCGTGGAGGAGAGTTTTGTGTGTGCGTGTGTGTGTCCCCTCTGTGAGAGGGAGAGATGCTTGAAGAAAGAAAGGGATATGCAAAGATTAAAGTCACAAGCCCCCTCTTCAGCCCTGGCCTGCGCAGACACTTTTATGTGATTAGGAATGCTTTGCTTTCAAGGGTTTGCTTTTAAGCCTTGAGCTTCTCTTGAACTTCTCCAATAAGAAAACAAACAGCAGTGTCAAAGCCTCCCCTGTGCCTGGAATTTGAGCTCGAGTTGTGTCATTAAAAAGCCACTTCGCTACTGGGACTTTGGCATCTGAGTCACTGTTTCAAAGCCAGTCTGGGGCAGGAGAGATCGAAAGTCATTAAACATCTAGTGGTTGTTTTGGTGGCCTATTGAAAAATGAGGTTTGGAGGGTTTCAGGGCCACCGGGAGGACACAGAACAAATGCTGCCACCTGAATCCTCCCTCCTCCTCCTCCTCCTGCACCTTCTCTCCAAGGGCTGCATGGCTGAAATATCTGGCAAGCGGGAGCTGTATGGAGAAAACCCAAAGGATGGATTTGCTGGAGGGTGAAGAAGGCTGTCAGCTTCAGCCCCTCTTTTCCTCCCCCATTAGCACTACCCAGGTCAGCACATGTCCTGGGCTAAACAGCGGGGCAGAGCTGGCAGTGCACCACAGAGGGGGCTCTCTCAATTTCCTTACACACACCCCCACACACCCCAGTCCCTTCACGGGACTGCACCCAGCCTGGAGGCTGTCACCCCACATGGTACCCCAGGGCTATGACTCCACTCCCCTCCTGGCCCCATGACCCCTTCCCTCCTCCCTGGCCAGCTCCCTTTGTCTCACTGGTTAGCTGATGCCATGAGTTCCCCCACACAAGGGACAGTCGTCCTGGTTTTTCCATGGTCTCACCAACCAGTCCAGGCCTCAGACTGGCTGGCATGTCCACCACATCAGCTGCTGGAAGTCTATGTCTGTGGTTGGCCCTTCCCAGACATCACACTGATGGAATGGGTGGGGAACACCACTTCATGACACCCCTTGGGAAAGATAATCAGTATTAACACTCAGGTACACACCTTTCCCTCTTTGTTTTGGCTTGTCACATCTAGGCTTTTTCAGACCAGGACATCTAAGCTGCAAACTGCAGGGGCTCATCTAGAGAAGGAGGCCATCAGACATGCATCAGTAGATACCTAACTATGAGATCAATTGCCAAAACCAGTCAGAGTGTGTAACCCTGATTTCTGCCTGGGGAAACTGAGGCACGGATAAAGATGTGTCTCAATCCAAAGCATCCTACTTTAGAAAGTGGCACAGCTGGGAATAAAGCCTAGGTCCTATTGTCTGCACTCTTGCTATGGTGCTTCCCAGGACCCAGACAGCAGACCACCAGAGCTGAACAAGTGGGGCATGTCCATGCCCTCTGCTGTACAATGGGCTAAGCACACAAGGTTTCAGCAGGGCTGGAGGCACTGGCATGTTAGTGGAGAGCCGGAGATGACCCAGTGGAGCTGATCCCCACAACGCCATGGAAACAATAGGTCAGAAACACCAAAAGCTCAGAAGAGGCTGTGGAGGTGGCAATAACTGGAGAGGAAGCTTGGCTGTGCTTACAGCACCCCGGGAGGAGGAGGAGGCTGCAAATGAAGATGAAAGGAGCTGTCTATAGCTGTCTGCAGTTAAGTGGGGAGGTGGGAAACGGCTTTGCAGTTCTTCAGCAGGAAACGTGGGGAGCAGGTCTTGGCAAAGGCATGTAAAAGGGAGAAGCAGAACAAAAGAGCCATGCAACTTCCACTCAATGCTTTCCTCCATTTTGGGCAAATCTGCTATTTGAACAGCAACCAAAGAGCCAGGTGCTTTGGATGGTCTTCCACAAGGCTCTGCCAACTTCACAGCACCCCTCAGCTGCAAAATTCTCCGCTAGTTTTCACAGATGCAATTTTGTCAAAGCCCCTTCCCACGGCCCACTCTGCCCCCTCTGCCTCTGCTGCAGTCATGGGCACTCCTACACACACCATCCTGTCACCCCATTTCCCCTCACTGCATGCCCTTCATGATACACACTACGGGCAGTAATTGATGAGAATATGAATGCCCCAACTTCCTCATCCGGTATTTTTTGAAATGAACTTGGCCCATAGTCTAGAGAAGGTAAATGGGGGATTGTTAGATCCAGCACCAACCTGGAAGCCTTAGGGAATTCACCTCCCATGTCACATGCTGAAGTACAACCCAGTAGGATGGATGGGCCCCATGTTTACAAGCCTGTCAAGTTTTTCACACTGAAAATGAGAATTACACAGACAAGTCAGGCTCACTTCTGCTGTGGCTGTTGCACCTTGTAGGTTCTCCATGGCCAGCACGTTGTCTCTGCTGTACCTTCTCTGAATGGCAGTGCCAGAGGGATGTCCTGCTCTGGGCTGGCGGTGACTGGGAGCACAGGATGGGAGCATATTGTACTTTTTGTGTGTGGTGTGAGAGTCCCAAACAGCTTTTGCCATATAGCTCTTCACATGGCAACCCTGTGCTCCCTCTTCCTCTGACAAGCACCAGGAAATCCATGCATTAGATTAAAAAGTGTCATGATGGCCTTCTGCACGTCCAAGTCCCATCCACCCACCAGCCTGACAGTAACCAGGTCTGACTCTTGCTAAACACAGGTCCTCGCAGCCAAAAGCTGGAATCTGTGCTGCCTCTGCTAAGCCTTGTCTAAATTCCCTGCTGAATATCCCTGAGAAGATATGCTTGGTGTTCATCAGGTTGGAAAGCAGTTTTTAAAAAAAACAAACACCCTTTGGGATCTTCCAGCAAATCCCTAATATGTGAGAATTAACCTATTTTTAATGCACTGCCTGCTTTCCCCACACTCCCTTGCTGGCCCGAGGCTGGTTCATCTTTCAGAGCTGAACAATGCTTCGTGTGTTTCTGTTTGCTCAACATTTAGAGGGGAGGCCTTCCTCTCTTCACTGCTTTCTTAGCATTTTTTAATCATGTTTATAAAGTCAAATACCTAAGTGACCAAAAGAGCTGCGAGAACTGCTTCCCTGCTCTGCAGGGTACTGAAATCTCCTCTTGAAGTCAATGGGGAGAGCCATGCTCTGCTGAAATCTTGATCAGAGCTGGAGATTTAGCAAAGGGGAGGAGTGAGCCTCTTGCTTTACTACACAGCTCCTTTCACAGAGGCCCGGGGAAGGAGGGGAGAGGTGTGGGGGGGGGAGTGGATCTTTAAACCCATGGTGGGACTTCTGAAGAATTTACAGTCATCTTTCCTAGAGACACTAAAGATTTTATAGCCTTGGTACCAGTGGTTACAATGCCCTATGGAGCACAGAGCTGAGTGTATGCCAGGGACCCCTTCATCTCACCAGAGGCTGGAAGGTGGCCAGGGGCTTCACACGGGGAAGTTTATTTCAGAGAGAGAAGGGAGTGAGGAAGCGGGAGGGAGAGAAGAGGGGAGAGAGGCCGAGCAGAGGGGGAGAGGGAAGGGAAAACAAAAGCATGTGAGACGGGAGAGTGAGGGAAAGAGGCAGGATGGAGAGCAAGGGTGGGGGAGCGGAGGGAGGCAGAGAAATGAGAGGATGCCAGCGTGGGAGAAATGAGAGGAGAGACCTAGATAGAAGGAACAGAAGGGAGAAATGAAAGGGAGGGAGAAAAACATTTCAGAAGTGGCAGAGGGAGGAAGCATGAGACGAAGGAATAACAGAAAAGCAGCTAGAAAGAGAGAAAAGAAGAAATAGCAAATAGGAGTAAAGTTAGAAAGCAAAACAGGTTCTGAGAGCAGGTACAAGAGGGAGGCTCAGAAGCAGCCTACAGCCTAGTCCCCCAGACAAACCTAGCACAGAAAATGAGGCTTTTCAGTGACTGTCCCCATTTTCCTGCCAAGTCTTGAAACTGAGAGAGGAGCCAGGGAGCTCTTCTGCATACCCAATTCTGCACACCCAGGGTCCTCTTGGGCAGATATTCACAAAAATGAATATGCATCTGTATATGCATGTGTGTGTGTGTGTGTGTGCGTGTGTATGTACCCTTACACATCTGTGCAAGCATGTCATATACCCAATACTATGACATCCATGCTTTCCCTCTCTTCACACTTCTGTGCACCTGCTGTGCATGTGCAGACTCTGCCTGTACCTTCACCTGCCTCCACAGCCATCCACACACCCAGCCTGAGCTCCACTCACTCCTCAGCTGGCTGCAAAACAAGGCTTACACTTTGTGAAAAATGCTGACGTTTGGCTGTTCGGGTTCATTCCATGCTGGGGAGAAAATGAGCCTTTAAGATGTTGGTTGGTTGGGTTTTTTTTTCCATGAGGGAAAAAAAAATCAGACAGAAAGATGAAGCCAGCAAGTGCTCCACCCCAGAACATGAAACATGGACATACATTTAAGAAATGGTTTCTCTGACCTGGTGGTCTGTGAATGCACATTTAATGACGATTGTGGAGGTCAGTTATAGCCTGGTCATTTATAGCCCTCTGAGGCTATGCTTGAGGCCCCCTAGCCTAGGAGGTGCAGTGCTGTCAGCGCATTGGAGAGCCAGTTCCATGTTCTTTGTCCTGAGTCCAGAAAAATTAATGTGCTGGCATATCTCTGGGTGGAGTGGGGTGATCTGTGAGCTCTGCATCTCCTTGGTGTGCAGATGAGGGAGTGTTTGCCCAGGGTTCCCACACAGTGTTGTGTGTGCCTCCTGAGAGCAGAGCCAGGCAAACCTGGGGCTCTCAGGCCAGAGCGGATGTCGAGCTGCTGCCAACAATCCAGTGCCCATCGCTGTGTTTCTAAAGCACAGTGTGCCAGCTCAGCCTCAGGGAGGGTCAGTGGCAATCATAAAACTCCCTTAAAGTGAACATCGCACTCATCGTGCTTCTCTGTCATTATAGTGAGAGAGCACTGAAAGGTGCTGGTAGCAGAGATTTTCTGTACTTTTGTAGGTGTTGCCAGAGCCCAGAAAGGGTAGGGAACCCAAGGGTGAGAGACCTGGCAACTGTACATTGGGATGAAGAAGCAACAGTGGTTAATTATTCCATTAAAATCGCTCCCCACAAGCTGTGCAAACTTTCTCCTGTTAGAAAAACACTGCACAAAGGCCCTGGGTAATACATTGTTAATGGGTCTCTCTCATACTGACAGTAACCACAGCTCCACGCTGGAGGACTTGGCAAACCACCAGAGGAGGTAGATCTGTGCATGCCACCACTGCAGGAGCATGTCCTGACATCTGAGCATCATGGCAGGGCCATGGGGATGCCAGGGGAACATCCCCTCCATGTCAGTGTTAATGTCAGACCTCCTAGGGGACAGCTGCATGTTTTTGGACACTTAAGGGCATGCTGTCCCCTGCCATAATTTGGCACCAGTCGAGTGTATTTGACTTAAGATGGATGAAATGTAAAGAGGCAGACCTCCAGTTAAACAGCTGTTGGAGAACAGCTTGAGGAAGGGATGCTTTTATTTCAAGACCTTCCAGATGCACATTTCCTTCAGCTTGTAATTCAGCCTTTCACTTGTTTGGTGGTGCTCATCTAATGCCATTGGTTTTACAGCCTCCCTGTGAAACACCACTGCTTCAGAAATGCCCCTGTCCTCTCTCTTCCCACATTTTCTCTGAATTTTTTTTGCTTTCCTATAGAATAATCCAGAAATGCATAGGGTAAAGTGCCTCTGGCAAGGCAGAGGAAGCATGAATCAATAGAATAACAGGAGTGCAAGCTGAGCACATCCTCTGTACCCAGCAATGGAAGTCAAATTTACTTTGTTTTTTCTGTTCTTATTTGGTCATCAGAAGCAGCCATAAAGGCCATCTGCTTTGGAGATGTGTGGTCATTTCTGCTAGGAGAGAGTACCAGCGAGCCTGCATGTCAGGGCAGGAATAGAAAGGAACTGGCCCTTGTGCCAAGACTTTCTTGGTAATCCAAGGAATTCACCCACAAAAAATGCTAAATCAGTTCAAAATATAGTCCGAAGGGGCCCTGGCGTCCTCAAGCTGTAAACAGAGAAGAGAAATGGATCTGATAAAAAGCCACATTTTGGTAGGCTTGGCAGAATGCAGTGTGCTCAGTACGGGAAGGGAATCTGCATGGTTGTGCACAGGTCTTTACTCTGGGGCCATGCACTACTGGCCCATTAAATCTTTTACTCCTGCTGGTGAATAATTATCTGCCTGACCTGTCCCACCGCAGGCGCAAGTACACCCCATTAGTGACTTCTTCCCAAAAAGAGTGGGCTGCTCACCCCTCATCTGGCTCTACCTGGCCTTTGGCAATGATGCTTAGGCCAGAGGTTTCAGTGCCAGGTGCTGGGTGCTGACAGGAACGTCCCCAGGTTCAGGGACCCCTGCGGGAGACCTGGCTCTTGCAGGTGGGGTGAGAGCTGCCTCCCAAAGGAAAGAGCCTGGCACCTTGGGAGGTGTGGCCCAGGGCCTTAGTTCTGATGTTATTTTGTTCCCTGATTTTGGAAGGAGCAGTGGAAACAATTAGGTCTCTTAAATTCTCTGAGGCAAGATCCAAATACAGAAAAGAATACATCTCCCAGGCAGGGAGAAGTGGGGAATTAATTGCCTTTTTTTGGATGAGATCAGAGAAAGCTGATTTATGAAGCAAAGAGAAAGCAAAGTGCTTTTATGGGTAAAATGTTCCCTGCTTATTTCCTTTCTGTCAGACTACGTTCCTCCCACGCTTCTGGCTGCGAGCTTGCTCCTTGGAAGCCTGTTTAAGCATTTCAGCATGTGATGATTTAACTGGGCATGGATTCTGACAGATCTTTGCAAATAACATCACAGGAGTTGCTGGAGGTGACAGCCTAATGCCGGCTCGGGGCACGTTCAGGAGGACAAGGCTGGCAAAGAGAAATCCAGTCATCCCTGCGTGCTCCCAGCTTCTGCCAGGGCCCCTCTGAGCATCAGGCCCTGGGAGACACCCCTGGCCATCCGCTGAGATGGGGTGTGCCTGACAACTGCTCTATCTGCTGTGTCCCTGGGACAGACCCAGGAGACGCAGCACAGAGGGCTCCAAAGCTGGAGCCTCATGGGGAGCAGGGGCCTTTGGTTACAGCTCAGGCAGAAAGCAGAGGGAAAGCAGAACAGGGGAGAAATCCAACAAGTTGGGTGTGGAATGAGAAAGTTTCTGCAATCGAATTTCCACGCATGGGGCTTTCAGCTCCTGCCAATGTACATACAGGAAGGGATGAACTCAGGGGAACTCAAGAGGCTTGTTCCTACTGAGGGAGAATGTAGCAAGCAACTAACGTTGAATTATAGGGTACCAGAACTACATCTGGGACATCTCAAGTGTTGATGGCCAGGCTGTGCTGTCTGCCCCAGTGGCATGGTTCCTAGTGACAGATACCCACATGTGACAGATCTAGCTGCAAAACTGCATCTGCTGCGCCCACACATGCAAGTACAGCCCTGTTTTCACTTGTATAGGTGGGGGCATCAATACTGTCTGCACTGTCCGAGGAACCACAAGTGGAACCACATTGGTGATCTGTGGAGCAGTTCAATGCACACATGTAGCAGATTTTGCACACGCAGCAGACCATTCTGGGGATTGCTGGCTGGTTTTGGTACAACTGGGTGTCACTTCTGCTCTGGTACCACCCTGCTGATGAGATATCAACCAGAAGGGACTCTAGAGCACCCCTAAGGACACCGTAAGATCCAGGGACAGGAACAATCAAACACTTGACATACCTTCACAGGAGAAAATTAGCAAAGGAGGTGAAATGAAATCAACCCCCTATGAAGTTGGACAAAACAGGAAAATATAGTTTAATAACCAGTAATGATATAGAGAAGCCCCCATGCTCAGACCCNGTACGAATTGACCTCTCTCCCCCCTGCCCCCTCCTTTTTCTTTAAATCCCCACCTAGTCAGGAGTGCTCATTAAGGATGGCTCTCGTTACCCTAATTAGGCTGCCTCCTTCCCTTCACAGGGCTGCAGACCTCTGGCATTCAGCAATAACAAGAATAACAAGAAACTCGTTATTTTACAACCTGGGCCGGGGAGGAGGGGAAGAGGGAGAAGATGGCTTTGTGATGTGCTGCTTGGAGGAAAACATGCCCAAAAAAACCTGGATCGAGGGAGGAGTCCCTCCAGTCAGGGAGACCTTGTCTCCTCTTAAACACTCTCTTGCCTTCGTGGGTGCCTGCACTAGAAGTAATGCTATAAGGAATGAGGATTTGTTTGGGGTGTTTTTCCCCTTTTCTGCAGGCTCGTTCTTGAAAGTTGTTTTTCTTTCTAGCAATCATATGTATGTGCACTTCATTTTATGTGAAAAGTAACCTCTCAGGACTCTGACAAGGCATGAGCCACGCCAGCCCTGAGCTGGGGAGGAGGAGGTGGCAGCAGTGGCAGTGGGACACTCCACATGTTATGTGGTCTATATTTGGCATTCATCAGTGTGAGGGAGGCTGTGATGGTTTGCCTCGGGGAGGGCAGCAGCGGAAGCCTGGGCTCAGCCTGGCTTTCCCAATTCCCTTTTCCTCTTGGATGCCGAGGCTGTGCACGCTCACCCAGTGGCCAGCCCGGCTGTGCCCCACCTGTGCAAGGTGCCCACTCCATCCACCCCACCCTCCCTGCTGTAATGGCCCCTTTGTGACTCCAGTCTGCATCCTGCTGCTGATCCCCTCTGGAACGGCATCCCAGCAAACCTCCTCACCAGCAGATGTTTGATTTCCAAAGCTGCTGTGAAAAAAAACCAAAAAACAACAAACAAACACCAACAAAAACAAAACCCCAAACTAAAAACAAACAAAAACCCAAACAAAACAAAACAATAAAAACGAACCAAAGAAACCAGGGCCTGTTTTATACCTGTGGAGCAGAGATGGAGGGTGAGTGAAATGAGGGCTCCCTGACACACTCCTTGAGTTCCCGCTACAGCATCAAGACATGGCCTTTCCCGAGTGTTATGTTATGTAGCATCCCACCCCAAGCAAACAAGCAAACAAGCCAAGTCAGCACAATCAAGCATGTGTTTAAGTGTTGTTCTGGATGAGAGGAAAAAAAATAAATGCTTGCCACCTTGCAAAATCAGACCCTCCCTGAGCATTTGGAATTAATTTTGTCAAAACCAGCTTATCATCTCCATAAATTGTCACAAATCCACTCTGTTTTGCAGAGCTAAACATTTCAACATTTTATGCACATTACCAGTTGCACCATCTTTGCTCAATTTATGCCTCATTTAAATAACTTATTACATCAGATATAGGGCTTTTTTATAGCTCAGTTTTAAGTCTCTTTCTCATACTCCCTTTAAGACTTGTCTAAGTCTTTCAAGATGTTCTTTCAAGCCCTCAGACCAAATTAAAACATCATTCACTGCAGCTTCAGCACTTAGCAGTTTCTCAGAGATCTGGCAAATACTCTTTGAAATATCTCAGGAGGAGAAGAAATGCCAAATAATGTCTGCCTTAGCTTACACATTGACATTTGAAGCATGAACGCCCAAAGTTATGCTTCAAAAGTAGGTGCAGGCCTGTAAGCAAGGGATCCTGAATTTCTTTGAGGTGACAAATACCCCATAATAATGTCTTGAGGGATTTACAATATCAATTACTTGGATTTCGCCTCCAAGCCTTTCTTACAAGTGATGGTTCATATTGTTTTCTAAATTCATGTTCATGTCTTAACTCAATTACATCTGCTAACGGGTTTGGATTGTCCTGATTGTAAATAGACAAACAAGTATGTATCTGCTGGGACTGAGATTCACCGTGCCAAACCCTCTTTAAACACTCTTCCTCCCACAAAAAGGAAAAAAGAAGCCAGAACTCCCTAAATTTAGAGCAAGGAAAATTGTTTCAGCTGAAACTGTTTTCTTGGGGTAGCGTTTTTTGTGCCTAACCCTAAAACTTTGGGTCACCTGAAACATTTAGCAAATTGACGTCAATTTTGCTGAATTATTTTGACTTAAAGAAAAGGAGCCTTCTCTGCAGGGATAAGAAACACCAAACCTCCTGCTTAGTTCTTACCTATTTTTATGGAAGTGAGGTGTCCCAGCATATCTGTCAGACTTAGCAAAGATTGTTGTTCATCTTTTGGGTGTGGTCAGCTTTTCCTGACCAAGAAACAGTGAGTGCATGGCTGGAGAGAAAGTGTATTACAGCTTCTTGGACAGCCTGGGCTGGTGGAGCCTCTTTCAGCCTACAGAAACATTCAGGACTTTGCCTTTTCCTGCTGGTAAAATACAGCTTAGCTTTTCCAGTTACCCTTGCCCTCCTGCCAAGAGGGGAACTTGGATATTTTGTCTGTGCTGACCCTCCAGCTGGGGCTGGGATGTCTTGGCCACAGCAGGAAGGAAGAGAGTGCCCCGGATCACACATCTGGTTTTACATCTCCTCTCACTTCTCCTGTTTCAAGCAGAAACACATGGCAGGTATCTTTACAACCAGAGATATCTGCATTACACCAAGTGCATCTGGATTGCACTTGGAGGGGAGCCCCAGAGCTGCTTCCAAAGGCAGGCTTGGTGTCTATACTGAGAGCAGCGGACATGGGAGTGTGGGAAGGACCTGGTGTGCCACGTTCTGATCTGGAGGCATCAGCGTGGTTGCCCAGGGCCTGATGGATGATGAGAAGCACCTACCCCCCCCGTATTGAAGCTGGGCAGCACAGCTAGTGAGAGACATCCCCAAAGGGCCAGAGTCACACTTGTGCCAGTCACAGACTTTACATTTTCTCCTCAGCCCTCTTGTTAATTATGTGCTGCAGTCACATCTGGGTGGACCAGCTGTGATCACAGCTGCTGGAGTGAGAGGCAACCCCAGCAGATCTCACACGTCCTGGAGGTGGAGTTGGAGGTGAGGGAGATCTTACCTTCAAGCAACGGCAGCCCTGGGCTATAGGGTCACCTATCCCACAATGCTGGCCATGCTGTCTTTCACACATGTGAGCACAATGGGAAGCGAGGAGTTCCCAGCTGGGAAAAGACAATTGGCAGCTATTCTGAGCTGTACTGGTTGGAGCCCTCCTGTGCAAACAAACTGAGAGAGACGTCCCTGGTCGCTATTGACTAGCACTGCTGGGACAACACAGGCAGCTTTATTTGGTGAGAGGGGGGATGGAGGAAAAAGCCCCAAGTTCTCCTTCCGCCCCTCTCTGCTCCATCCCTGCTGCCCTGGGGTGCATTGTCTTGCTTTGTCCCTCAGAAGCACGTGTGTCCGGTAGCACCACGGTTATTTTTAGGCGGACTTGGCCAGCATCCATGGTGGTGGTGGCTTTGGTGAGCCGGGAGAAGCAGACTTTTCTCTCTCTGCCTTTCAATGTTTGGAAACAGTGAGGCTGCCAAGGCAGCCTGTCTCCTGCTCTGCACTTCCAGCCTCTGGAAAGTGAGAATGAGCCCTGAAAAGCCTGGCAGGCTGTCTGGGAGAGCCTGCCAGGCAGGCCGCAGCACCCTGCCAACACCAACGGCCCTTTGCTGCCATCAGCCAGGGAAAACTGGGGCAGGGGGATGGAGAAGGGGAAGCAGCAGTGCAGGGAGAGGCTGGAAAATTGCACAGGTCCCTCTTGGGAAGAGGCTTTTCATTTCCTGAGCCTGACTCTGCATTTGTTATGGATGGGAGCAGCATGGGAGGTTGGAGCAGGGGGAGGTGGGGAAGGGAGAGGCATCCACTGCAGTCGCTCTGGGATTTCTCATACGTGTGTTTAGGACTGGGGCAATCTTGCCCAGGGGAAGGAGGCTGCTGGCATTGGCCAGGCTTGGAGACCAGAGCAAATTGCAAGTGACAGTGCAGATGGCCTGGGCCAGGACACTTGTGGGGCTCCCCCTTGTCTCCTGATACCTGGTTTGGCAATCCCTGGTGAGAAGAGACTAAGACATCCCTAGATGGGACAGAATGAAGAGGCACAGGACTGCTACACCAGGGATGCTGCAGACCACGAGCAAGGCTGCGTTGTGGGCAGACCAGCAACTGGATAATGGAGAAGTGTACTGTATCCCTGATGGAGCAAAGACCAAGTCTAACACAGTCAGCAGACCACTCAGCCAGCTGACACTGATGCTGCTATTTTTGCCCCAGCTACTCAAATCTCACCTCTGAATGAAACCAATTGTTTTCTTGAAAAACAAGCAGGAGGCATGCTTTTCTACCAGAATCTTTGCAGATACCCTATGCCTCAGCAGGAGCAGTTAGGCCCTCAGCAAGGCAGCGGTGGCAGCTGGGGCTGAGGCACAAGTCTTTCTGAAATGCTGGCATCTGTTTCACCACAGACTCTTGTGGGAAGCCCACTCCATAGGGCCAGCAGCCTCTCCTCTCCTGGCTGCATGCCAGGATAGCAGTTCCAGGGCAAGAGGCTGGAGCCCCCTTTTCCTCTCAGAGCCCCTCCATTCCTGGCTCTGAGCCGTGCCACTGCCAAAAAGGCAAAGGACTCCAGTGTCTGAAGGGGAGGGAGAAGGAAAAGAGGAGGTGCAAGTGTGTGTGTGTGTGTGTTGGGGGGAGATGGAGACATCGGGTAAGAACAGACCAGCTTTCAGAGTTTGGCTAACACCCTCTTCAGCCTCTTACTCAGCATACGCAGGGTCCCATGATCTGAGTAGCAGCCCCTCTCAAGCCATTGTGTGCCTGACCTGCTTAAATAAACGGTGTTATTTTAAGCAAGGGCAGTCGAGCATTTGCCGAAGGTCCTTCTCTTTCTTGCTCCCTTTCTCCCATCCTCCTTCCCCCCCTTTCCTGCTGCTTCAGTTTCCCCTCCCACCCCACTTTCCTTTACACAGCACGATTAATCCATCAAACCGAATGGGGGGGAGGAGGAGGGGCAATGAGCCCGCACTCCACTGAGCACTGAAGAGGCCCCCATTCATGGGTCAACAAAACCAGGGAGGACTCTTGGACTTAATCAGCCAAGGAGCGCTCCAGCCCTGGAGACAATTAACATCAAAGCAGTGCAGGAGAAAGAAGAGACGGGACAGCCAGGAAGCCTGGAAACCCACATACAAATCCTGATTAAAAAGGGAGGGAGGTTAGGGAGGAAGCAGAGAGAGGGAGGATGCTCAGCAGCATGCGAGAGGAGCTGATCCATGTCTGCCTCCAGGAGGGAGAAACTGAGGTGCGAGGAGGAGGCAAGACTTGCTTGAGGCCGATGTGCGGGGCAGCAACACGGGCTTGCTAAGGCAGGGTTCTCATCTCTCGAATTCTGCTAAAAGCCCCTTGCTGAGGCTGCCCTGGGGTAGGAACCCCATCCTCAGCAGCTGTGGCACGTATCCCTTACACCAGCTGAAGTTTCACGAATGTCAGTGGGGCTAGGATTAAGAAGCAACATGTGGCTGGGTGTTGCTAGCCTCCCACACCTCATTTTGAAGGTTGTTTCCAACAGTCTTGTCATAGTATTGTCACGATCCACATAATTGAAAAAACTTAATAAAACTTTATTGTTACCTTTGGGCACCACATCAAAGACTGCATTCACCTAAACATAGTAATCATATTTTGCCTTTGTACCAGATGGTCACTTGGCTGCTGATGTAAACTGGCAGTGGTTCCACTCAGTCCTAGGGAGCAGCAGGGGCTCCGTGGCAAGAGCCTGGCTGGCGCTCTGGCTGCATTGCCCATGGGGAGGGACAGCCAAGCCTGGAAACTCTCCTTACACTGGAGCCTGGGGTTTAATTGCAGCTTCCTTTGGAAAGAAAAGCGGCAGATGAAGTTATAGGTGAAGAAGGAGCAGCTCCTGCCCCTCTGGCTGGGGGCCCCCACACGCACGAGTGCGCTGAACCAAAAAGAAGGGGGTTGCACACTGCTGAGAGGAAGGGTAATGGTGAAGGAGGCTGCAGGGCAATTTTCCAAAACTTTTGCTGCACGCTTTCCCCCTTTGTGGGCCTCACTCTGCAGAGATCTTTCCACACCTCAGGAGCACCATGAGGAAATGTTAGGCTGCTAGTGAGCTGTTGCAGTTGCAATTTACCATCTTCTTGAGTTACCATGGGATTATTGAATGGAAAATCAGATCCATGCCACAGCTTGCTAGCACATTCCCTCTTCTCAGCCACAGACTGTTATGATGTCTCCTCCTCTGATCTCTGCAACAGGTAGTGCTGTCACCAGCCTGCAGCTGCAGCTAGGGCTGTGCTGAGATCTTACAGTCTGTGTCAAAGTGTCAGCTATGATGGGGTTTGCATTACCTCCCCTACCATCACACTGACAAAATACCATGGAGGTGCCAGAGCCCTCCTGGATGGGAGCAGGGTCTTTGGGTGTCATCTTGTTAAACCCTGGCATCTCAGGTGTTCAGAGAGCAGAACATAGGGTGACTCCATTGGCATTTCCCCTGACTGTTCTTGCCTGTTTGAACCAGTAAAATATCTGGGTCTGGGACTTTCTCCTGTTTTGGGAAAGTGTAAACCCTTAGAGCTCAAAAGTTGGCACAAACCCATGATTAAAGTATATAGAGTGGAGTGCACAATGCATCATGATGGTCTTAACGCCTGATTTGGGGGACGGGGGCATTCTGGTTCATGGCTTTTGAGGAAACTCTTAAGAGGTACAATTCCATTGAAGACTGTCAACAGAAATCATGGAAAACAGAGTACAGAGGCCTGGAAAAGCTAGGCAAAAACATTGCCAACAGGACCTACCTCTTCTAGTTGAAAGATGACTTTCATATAAAGAATTGCTAGGTGGCCCAAAGAAGCACTATATTTCCATAACAGTGTTTACCTCAGAGTACATCACCCAATTCATATTATGTTTTTCGATGTGTAAATGTTTGCTCCAACCTTCTGTACACTTGAAGCCCTGATCTACACAAGTGTCACTGTTCAGGGGACAAGCTGACAAGTTTTCCTGAGCTGATCTATGTAGCTTTGAACAGGGAGTGAATATCACTGGGTACAGGGATAGGGCTAAGTGCCTCTTTCAAAAAGTGGGGCCCTGAATGATGGGTTTGGGTCAAGATCAGGGCCCTAGGCTGGTTGCAAGTGGTGCACCAGGTTCTGCAGGAGTAAGGGCTCTTTCCAGAGGGGTTGGGGTCACAGACAGAGCAGGACATGAGTCAGGTCCCACTGCCTCATCAACACATAGGTGGCAGCACAGACAGGTCCAGGCAGACAGTTACTCCCCACAGGAGAAAGGGGAACTTGAAAGCAGCCCACATTTCACACCACTAAAATTCCTTGTCCTGAGGGTTGCTCTGGCGAGGTTTGGCTGCTGTGGCTGGGTTTGGTAGTCACACAGTAGCTCTGCACAGCTGGGTCCATGCCTGGCATTGTTGCCACCATGGGCAGACAGGCTTGGAGGAGGTGAGGGATCCCCAGCACCAGGAACCAGCTCTCGGTGTATCAGTTACATCTTAATTGCAGCTGTCTGGTTGCAAGGAAGAACAGGAAGGGGAGCAGAGAGACAGCCTTGGCTTTTGTTTCATGCAATGAACTTTTGGGCTCCTCTTTCCTTTCTTCCACCCACCCTCTTTTGCTCAGATACAGCCACCCACACGCTCGCACCAACTCACTCATGCTTTCTTGTTTTGTCCTGTCATGGCTCTTCTCCAAGCCCTTGGAGAGTCTCTTGAAAAAAAGGAAAGGGGGAGACAGGGTTGCATGGAAGTAAAACACTATGCAGAGCGTTCTTTCACCTTCCTCCTCCTCCTCTGTTCTGTCTCCTGAGCATCCCTCCCTTTTCCTCAGCAGGTACCTATGGAAAGTGACACTGTCAACAAACCCCCAGCAGGATCAGCCTTTGGTCTTGCTCAGACAGCTGGTTCCCATTAAATGTTCTCAATCATGGAGAATTCTTTCTCTCTCATCTGAAATATTTTATTATTGCTTTTCCTTTCTTTCAGTTTCCTAAGGAGAAGGGAGGGAATTTGCATGTGTGCGTGCAGCGAACTAAAGAAAGGGAATTTAGAACTCAATCTTATCACACTCATGTGGAAGGGTATGCATTAACCAGCTGCTGGAACGTTTATTCTTTCTTACACACCCACTGAAATATTGCTCAGATTTTCATTCCCCCACTGTCTCAGGTGGGGTCCCCAAGGATGAGAAAGGTGCTGTTTCCTGAGCACAAGCCCCTCCATCTGCTTGGCTGCAACTACGGGAGGCCAAGATTTAAACTGGGCTGGGTTACCTTCAGTGAGAGGCTGAGAGGTTTCATAGGAGCAGCTGAGAGCTGTGACATTCCCATTTTGCCCAGGTGGCACTGGTTTTGGAGGATAAGAGGAATTACTTTGCTGAGCAGTTTTTCAGCACCTGCTCTCCTGAGCTGCCACGTGTAAGAACACTGGGTTTAACACATGTGAGCCCACTGAGAGCGTGGAGACACAGTCCTGGGAAAACACAACAGGGCTGAGAGGTAAAGCATCCCAGGTGCAAGAGAAGGCATATCTCTCAGTCTTTGCCCAGGGCACCCCAGTCTTACCCCTCTGCCTTGCATGGTGATTCTTTTGGCCAGCAAGTTTTCTCATTCACGCTGAACACAGATAAGTGATTTCAATCCTGAGGCAGCTGCTTGCTAGGTGATTCCTCCTTGCTCTCTCAGAGCTGTCACTTCTTGCTGTGGAGCTTCTGCATTCCAGGAACTCCCACAGGTCAGAAGCCACCTGGCTCCATATCTCAGATCCTGTGTGGGGTGGACCATGACAGATGGCCAAAGTTTGCCACTGGCTTCAAGCACTGTGGAAACTTCCAGTTTCCACTGGGAGATGCTGAAAAGAGCAATGGGCTCTAACAAGGAGGACCATGGATTTGGGTGGTTAGTAGACAAAGAAGGATTCCTTTAAAAGAGAAAAATTTATATGACTGCATAAACCCAAGGTTTTTCTGAGACTGACTCATGGCCTAGACAGCATAGCTGATCCTGGGGCTTGTTGCAGAGCTGCCTCAGCTCCAAATGACAGAATGGGTTATGTAAATTTTCCCTGGTTATTGTTCAACCTCTGTTGCCTTTGAAAAGACAAAGAACACATGAAGCTCCCTGCTCTCTAATGAGAAAATGCCTGCACTTGGTTTTCTCCTCTGAAATTTCAGCTCTTTCCGTCTGCTGTTTGTTCCTGCCCTGCTGCCTGGCTGTGGCCTGGTGTGATGCCTGCAATCTTCCTCGTGGGACAAGAGACACGTTTCTCCTCACAGCTTATTAGTAGCAACCATCATATCATCTTCAGCCATCTGAGAAAGTATCATCTCCTTGCTTGCAACTGGCTGGCCAACAATCTCCCCTCAGGGCTGGATGGCAAAGGATCCTGCAGCTCTCCTGCCTTAACATGGACACATGAGAAACAAATCAATCCCAAGTGCTTCGCAGTAGGGATGCAGCGCTGGAAGGGATCTCCTATTTTACCATGTCTTGCCCCTTGCTATTGTCAGCAATCACATCGTGCAATCTTCCGCACAAATGTGAAGATCCAAACAATCCTAATAAGTTTTAAGATTCTCCCACTACCCCAATTAGTAGACTCTTCCAGAACTTGACAGCTCTGAGGCTTAAACTATTCTTCTTATTTCCAGTCTCAATTTATTCCTGGCTGGATCATGCCCACTTGTTCTCGCGCCAACATTGTTCCAAGGCTTAAATAGCTCTGCTCCCTCCCTGGTGCTTATCCCTCTGATGTGTTTACCAAGAACAATCATATCCATTCTCAGCCTGCATTTCACTGGGCAAAATAAATCAACAGTCTCCTGCCTCCCGATAGGCACTCTCT
This sequence comes from Illadopsis cleaveri, assembly GCA_013399915.1. Classification (NCBI taxonomy): domain Eukaryota; kingdom Metazoa; phylum Chordata; class Aves; order Passeriformes; family Timaliidae; genus Illadopsis; species Illadopsis cleaveri. The sequence continues at coordinate 89,772 of VXBB01018440.1, forward strand.
TCCCCTAGCCTTTCTCTGCATCCCCTCTCAAAGTTTCTCTTTCCAGTGCAAATGGCAAGAACTGAAAACCATTCTCCATCATCTGTACCCTGAATAAGGTCCTGAGCAGCACTTCAGGTTTTCCTGGTGCCCCAGTGGCCAAAGAAAGTCTGAGTGTGGGGATTTTTATAGGCACAAACTGCTTTTCCCAGTGGATTCTGGTCTTGACCCTTGAATGCTGAGTAATAGTGCCTCATGGCAGTATTTTGACACCACTTGGGAGCCAGCAGCCCCACTCTGCTCTGAAGATGTCATGCATGCTCTTGGTAAAGCATGCAAGACTTGCTTACAGAACTGTAGGGATAAAGTTACTCTGGAGGTTTTGACTCATTTGGTGGCACTAGCTGCTGAAGTTGGGTCTCTGATTTCCCAGCATAGCAAGGCACCCTGAGCTGTATCACTGGATGGGCTTAGCAGAAGGTTTTGTTTTCTGGTGGTTTTCTTATGGTGCCAGAGGTCCACATAGGTTTTGTCAGTGATGCTTTCCTGGACATTCAGAATTCCTGTGAACATGATATTGAGAGGCCCAAATAAATTACCTGAGTATGTGTGTGCTTTTTTCATAATTTAGTGTGTATCTGACCACTTCATTTCTCACTTATAAAAAGCATGCAAAGTGCAGATGACAGATTTTTAGGCTAGGATGTGCTGCAGCAGAAAGAAACAAACAGGTCTACTTTTCAGTAAAGCCAAACCTGGACTTCAGGAAAAAAATCCAATCAGTTTTGGCTCCTCAGAGTATGGGAACTCAGCTATGCTCCTAATTTTCTCTTATTGACAGCTGTCCTTCAGTTTCATTCAGTTCTGTTCTGTAGATCTGAAACACCACTTCTTGCATCTTGGTGAAAATCCTATTTTGACTTTGCTGGTTCCAAGATCTCAGCAGATGCATTTTGTATAGAAGCAGCACAGCAGAGTGATCTCTGTCTTGATGGGTTGACTCCCTGCTTGAGAAAATATGACTCTGACAGAGCATCTGTGGCCCAAACTGCTTTGGGCACTTCTTGACACCAGACAAGTGCTGATGTTGTACCACAGCATGCTTTGTGTCCTTACAGAGAGGCTGAGGTGTAACAGGGAAAAAATACTCAAAAACTTAAATGGCTTCTTCCCCCCACTAAAGTCTTTTGTTTCTGAAACCAAAGCACAGTAAATCAAGGGGTTCTGCCTTAAATGAACTTCAAGTGCTCTTTATTTTTAAAAAAACAACCTCCAAACCAACCAAATCCCCAAGTCCCCAAAAGGAAGAGGAGGAGGAAAAAAGATGGGACCTCAGAGAGGATTCATAAATCAAATTGCAATGGACCTGATTCCTGCATTCAGCCCACCAGGCAAAGCGCAGCACCATAATGGGACTGATGGGCCACATGTGCAAGCAGACAGAATGCAGCTGACTTGGAGGAGATGTGCTCTCTCTGGCACATACAACACGTGCTCGGTCCCTGCCCTGGCCTCACTCAGTCCCTCCTGCCAAAAAATAAACAAGCCAGATCAAACCTGTCGTGGTCTGGAAGTCTTCAGCTCTCCCTTTATTTTAACGTGGTGTGCACGGTCTGGTTTCCCAGCATTTAATGCTTTGGCATAGAGCTGAAAACCTGTTAATTCTCCACTTCTTGGATTGTGGCTTCCCACCTGGTTGTCCAGCGTGTGCCTGGACCCCAGGCAGCAAGAAAATGGAAGGAGGGGAAGAAAACGGCCAGGTATTTCTCCAAAGCCAGACCCTTCCAAGATTTTTCTTAGGGGACTTCTTGCAGAGTTGCCCAGGAAGCCCCAGGAGGGCAGCCCCTGAAGTCCAGAACACCACTGCATGACCCCCATGCCCTGAAGCAGGCAGCCAAGGGCTGAGGCAGCATGTGGGCACACAGAACCAGTGAGGAGCCCTGCAGGCTGTGGGGCTGGACATGCCCATTCCCACACGGATCCAGAGGCAAATCAGGCTGTGTGCCCATCTCCTGGGGCACAGGCTGCTGGGTGCTGCCACCACTCTGCCTACACACCAACTGCAGGTGCAAAAGCATGGTCTGCTCCCAAATCCTCAATCCCAAAGCGTCCTCATTCACATCTAAGCATTTTGAGGCTTCTTCCTCAGTTCTCCAAGCAACTCAAAGGTCACAGATGTTAGAAGGTAACAGCTCACATGTCATCCAGTGGCCATGCCCTGTATCTGGGAACAAAGGAAGTAGGTGGCAGATTAAAGGCCAGATTTTTCTGTGGTTTCCCTCAAAAAATAACTTCTCCTATTGCACTCTCGAAGCCTGAAATGCTTCTGCTGTCAGAAATGGCCTCAGGATGTTCACAAGGGTTTTCCTCGGTGTCCTTTGGTGGATACCCACAACAAGAAGATTGGCAAGAATTCTGGCTAAATCTAAGCCCAAACTGTTCTGCAACAAGCTGCAGAGCAAGTATACTTTTGTTTCCTGTGCACCTGGATACTGACCTGACAGTATCCTAAGGCACTGATGAGTTCAGAGACAGGCACCCCGCTTGCCTTTGGCCCCCAGAGGCACAGAAACAGGCAAGTGTGATGTGATTTGGGCATGCCAGCATGGGATGTTATATTTCTTTTTTCTTCTTCTTTTCTTTGTTTGTCCTTATTTCAGGAGGAAGAAATCACTCCCATTGGGACTGTTTTGGCCTTTGTGTAAGGAAAGGGAAAGACAAATAGGGAATTCCAATGGGTTTTGGGGCAGCCAGCACCTGGGTGGTGCATTGTGCTTAAAATGGTCTCCAAAAATAACCAGGAGCACAAAAGGGGAAAAATTAATAAGGATAATTAACTGGTTTCCATCTCCAAATGCTTCGGAGACATGAGCTAATCAGTCTGTAGGCACATCCAAGCACACACAATGTCTGTAATTAGTTTGCTCTTCTACTTCCCTACCCCTTCCCCCATAAGATTGCCCACCAAGATTCCTATCAGACAGAGCAGGTCTCTCTCTGCCCTTTCTGCTGAGGCCTGACAGTCTTGCCTCCTCTTCTCAAAATACACTGTCTCTCTGTCAGTCTGTCTGTCTACTTCCCTCCCCTGCTGGCCATGATCAGATTTCACTAAATGAATCACAGTCTAGTGGAAACTCCCTCCCATCTTTGCCAAGAATTGCAAAGTTGATGAAAATGGGACTCACAGCCAAAGGCATTTTAGCACAGTGTCTTACCAGTTCCAACCAACTGGGTTCCCATTGCAGTTAGTTGCTTCTGGTTGTCCTGTTTCTGTTTTCAGCTTGGCACCTTTCCACCTGGAGCATCTTTCCCAGGATTATCATTCAGATTACTTGATACTGCAACACACCTCCAGGGTCCTCCTGGCAGCTGCAGGCTTCCTTCCACCCCAGTGTTGCCTGGGTTTGGGTTTGCTTTTTGAAATGAAGAGGACTTGCTGAGACCAAGTGCCCATCTATCCAGATCACTGGTGTGGGTTTAAACATCTTCTCTCTTCCCAGTTATCTGGTGCAGTTCTGCCCTTGTAGCTTCCTTCCCTCTCTGACAATTTCATGGCTCTGCTGGTTCTTCATGCTAGACCTTCATGGTCTAGCAGAGCAGGTACCCCCTGACTGACATCTACAAATCCTCTCCCAGATGGGACCTGGGTTCATTGTGGAACCCAAGGCAATGTTACTTCACTTTTCTCCAACATTAAAATGAGTGTAATAAACTCCATTTGGGGAAGACACTGGATTTAATGCTGGAGAGGTATCTCAAAATAGAGGGGAACCACTCCCAGTTCTCCTGGGGCTCTCCAGCACACAGAAAGGAGGTTTCTTCATGCCACCCTTAAGCTAACTCCCAAGGACTTAGCAACAGCCTTGTTCTCAGGCCCAGGCTGAGATGCTGAAGCAAAGTCTCTTTGTGTTGATGTCATCCACATGTCCAGAAACAGACCTGTCCTCAGGCAGTTAAGCCTGGTGAGACATTGAGGAATAGTCCTTAGACATTTATGTGTTGATAGGAAGTCTTCCATCCCTGAGGCTCTGCAGTAAGGTCCCAGGGCTCCCATGCAGGACAGCATGCACAGTTCCCTTTGGGGCTCTCAGAGAGGCTGCAGCCCTGTCTGGCTGCTAGCACAGACTCCCCAGGCCACAGTGTGGCTGCTGCACGCTGTACAGGACCAAGAACAACATGTTATATACCATCTCCTCATTCTCCAGCCTGCACTTCTGCTTCTTGCCTTTCCACTTCTGCCCCTTGCTTTTTCCATTTGTGGTACCTACTATTCTATTTCCTCTCCAAGCCTCTTTCTTTCCTTATCCTGCCTGCTATCACCTCCCCAACCCCCTTCCCTCTTGTTTTCTCTCCTCTCCACCTCTGATCCACATCCAATCACCCCAGCTGGCTCCTCTTCTCCTGGAACCCACCAGGAATGTGAGACAGATGCTCTGGATCAACAGGGAGCCACGGCTCAGCATCAGCCCCCCAGCTGGCTCCCAGCTCTCGTGTCCCAGCTTCCCATCAGGAGAGCTCAAGCCCTGACCAGTCTGGGCAGTGATAAAGCCCAGGTGTGCCTAGCTGCCCCAGTGCAAGGTTAAGCCTTCCCACAGGAGCAGGGAGCACTACCCCAGCCCCCCAGCACAGGCGTGGGCTCTCTGACAGGAGAAGGCAACATGCCTCGGCCCCACCATCCCACACAGGACCACCTAGCCTCGGGGACGCAAGCCCTTATCAGTATTCGGCCCCTTGCTGTGAGGGGGAGGGATCGTTTTCCTTTCTGGGTCTCTCTGCTCTCCCTCTAACCCTCTGCTCTCTCCTTCCCTCTCATCCATTTCCTTTGACACTGGTCCCAGGCCCACTGCCAAGTCTCAGATCCATTAGCGAGGTGCCTTGCTGACTGAAGCACAAATCAGGACAGATCCGGGTGCAATTAGCAGCTTCTAGCACCTCATCTGGAAGGCATTAGCTTGGCGTTTGGGGGAGGGGGTTATGGGTTGGGAGGAGAAGAGGGAATGGATATAGATGCCAAACAGAATAAATAAGCTATTTCTACCTCTCCTAGGAACAATCATCATGCATTCGACAGCAACGCACAGACTCACGTGCAATAACCATCTGTGGGGGACACAGCAAGCTGGTGTGACCCACAGACCTTCCATCCTGAAGGATGTGGTTATCATGCCCAAGAAGGGACTGTATCTGCATGAAGGCATGCACTTAGCCACAGCTTGTGGGTGATATCCCTCCTGGTTTTCCTTCACAAACAAAGGCTTGTGGTTATGGTGTCTGTAAGTGAACTTGGGCTACTTTGCTTTCCATCTGGCTCCCAGTGCACTAAAATCCCTGATAACATGATGACATGGTGTCTTGTCTTGTGTGAAGAGCCAAGATAGACAACCAGGTATTTGTTATCACAGCCTATTTGTGTGGTAGACACAGTCCCCAGAGAAAACAGTTCTCAAGACCAGGATTCTGTGCAAAAGATAATTGCCTTAGTTTTTTTCACCCACCATTTTAGATACCTTTTAGGAAAACCTTGGCATTGCTCTCAGCAGAGACCCAAGCAATCCCCTGCTGTCTTGCCAGCTTGCTCCAGGCTACAGCTGGGGTGCATGGATGCACAGGAGGCTGTGACTCTTGGGCAATCTCAGTCCCGAACAACAGGACAGAGCAAACATACTCAAAGTGCAGCCTTTGTGCTCCCAGAGGGGTCCTGCTCTTTCACGGGCACAACGATGCTGTCACAGAACATGTCTCTGAGGGATTCTGGTATTACTGACCATTAGAAAAGGTGACTGTCAGAGTGAGAGAACTGAAGCCAGCCTGTTCATTACCTTTGCTTTTCCTTTCTGATGGATCTCAGCTTAGGGGAGAAGTCAGGGTGGGAGTGGGGGGCCTGGGGGCTGTCCTGGGTCCCTCTGTGGTGACCCAGCAGTCTGCTGGGACATAGGACCCAGAGGGAGACAGGGGGCAGCTGGCAGCAGGTGGTTGGCATGGCTCTAATACAGTGCATGTTGAACTGGAGCATTTCAGGGAAAAAACAAACACCAATCCCAGTCACGTCTTGCAGGAGAGCCCACCAGCCAGCAAAGCAAGGGGGCTGGCTTTTATTTATGCATCTGTGCATGATCCCCATGCCCACGTGCCAGGCCCCCCTTGCCACAGCATGCACAGGCCATTCCACTTCCTGGGGCCACCTGCTGATGGCCAGGGTCTCGGGAAGCCAAGGCTTCCTCTGAGCCAGTGATCTCATGTTATTTCTGTGCAGGCAGCAGCTGGAAGTAGCTGGAAACATCTCTAACAGTAATTTTTCCTATGCCGGCTGTTGTCAGATGATGGTCTGTGAGGCTCTGCTGGTTAATGAGCTCATGGAAAGTGAGCTGCACCTGGGCTCCAGGGCCAGCCATATTCTGAAGATTTCTAGCCCTGAAACTGTGGTGACATAGGTGTGGGAGTGCCTTGTTGAGGGCTGATGAAATTTGTTGGTTCAAAGAGTTGGGCACATGTAGTCTCTGTTCTCTGCTGGTTACCCCGGTAGGTACAAGGTAAAGGTGGTGATGGTTTATCCTGTCAAGAGAATGGAGACTGGCAATGGATGATGCTGGGTTAGGTTAGAAGGACAGTGGCTGGGAGGACCCTGTGAGTGTTCTCTCTGGTTTTTGTACAAAGAGGCAAAACTGCAAGGCATGAGAGAAAGCCTACGCCTCCTCCCACCCCATCTATGCCTCCTGTGCTTGCAAGCTGTGGCCAGAGTCAGGGATGGTAGAAACTGTGACATTCATCCTTTCAGCATCCTTGCTCACTGACTCAATGTGACAAGGAGGCAGCCCAGTGGTACTCAGTGTTTCCCAAAGAGCAGAGGCACAATGCCTGGAGGACAGTGTATGACAGCATGTGGGAGCCTCCTCTAGGTGACAAACACCAACCAGATGGGAGAGGGGCAGAAAGGGGGGAGCAGATGTGCAATAAAGGATATGGGTGCCAGGGTGTCAGGAAGTGCACCCGTGCTGTGCCCTGGGGGTGCCACATGAGTGAGTGTCTGCCCTCCCTCTGGCTGTGAGTGGCTATGCCTTGCCTCCATCCTTGGAGACAGAGGAGGACACCCGTGCACGCTCTGCCGGTGGCTGCCTGCACGTACTCTCTTGTTTTCCTGGCTGAGGCAGAGGGAGAAGGCCTGGTTTCGGTTAAGCCTCGGTCACACAAAGATGCCTTTCCTATTACTCTTTTGTTTTTCCTTCTAAGCAATGTTCCCATTTAACTCTTCCAACTCTCCCCGTGAGTGTAGCCTGCCCTGCCTGAGGGCTGGCCCAGGTCAGAGATAATTCAGGAACAAAGAGGAGTTGTTGGACCGTGGGGCTAGAAAACCCTCAGCCCTGCTGAGAAGCTTTGGGAACCTCAGCATGTAACAAGGATAACACTGTTGGGAAGATCTAGGAGGCCAGGATGAAGATAGTCCAGTGGTGTAGAGCATGGTAGAAATACCTAAAGAGTCAGTCATGGCATTATCATGACTGAATTTGGCACCAAACTTCAAATCCACAGAGGAGGAGTGGGGGAGGCGGAAAAGAAAACATGCAAAGGCCTTTTCAAAACTCAAGACCACAAGAAAAAACTTCCTATAAACAAATCAAATGGAAATATTTTTTTAGTTCTATAAACATTTCCCCTTGAAGCGTTCAACCCAAATATTGCATCACTGTGCTAAGACATAAACAAATCTTGCAGTGAAGGAGATGCACACCAACAATAGACTGGCCTGTTTGCCTTGTCCAAGCTGCGAGAAGTGCAAAAAACAAACAAACAGGGCAAAGAGTGACAAGCAGAAGAGAGATGTCTGAGGAGTACTTGTTTGAATATTCAAGGCAGAGAAGAATCACACACCCCACCCCCCAAATCCCACTGAGCTTCAATAAGGAAATTCATCCCCTTCAGGGTCCTTAGAAAATCACAGCTCTGGCAGGTCAAGGACACCAGCCAAACTTGTCTTTCAGAAAGCAAGGTAGCTTCTGATTTTCCCCAAATATAATATTTTTAAATATTATATTATATTCTTTGACACGAATATCTCTTGGGTAAAGATTTATTTATTTTTGCAGTGATTATAATGGTGGTATCAAGAACTACACTGGCGAAGCTGTCCTGTGTTTTACACCAATGTTGTACTTCCTATACAAGAAGCCAAGTCACACACCGATTGGAAGCTTGTTGCCCTCTGAGAAGTAGTTAGCAGGACTTCAGCAGGAGGCAGGGGTCTGAGTCTGGCTTTTAGTTCGTAAAAATATTTAGAAGCACGCTAGGAAGGGGAATTTTGTGCCAGATTAGAAAATGTGAAGCACCCCACAAGAAACACACATCCAAAGAACAGCAGCAAAAGGTGATTCTGCTCTATCAGCATGCCATTTGCTCTATCTTCCTCATGTGTAGGTAACTCTTATCTGGGTCTACCTCCTCCATTTCTCATATTTTTGGAATGCAATATGACCCTGTAGACATCATACCCCTGAAAGCACAAGAAGAGATCTGCCTCTAGTCCCTCTTCTTGCACCTGTGCCAGGGAGAGTGCTGTCTCTGTGTGAGAGAGTGGACAAGGACATGCTGAGTGGCAGTGTCAGTGAAGGACATGGTGCATTCACCATGGCACAACTGTGCTCAGCAATTTTGGTGCTGCGTGGTGTCGTGTTTCAAGTCATAGTACCGTGCTGGGACCAATATTTGGCTCATACCTCAGACACTGTAAGAGCTGCCAGGGATCTACTGGCTTTGTCTCTCTCGTCATGAGACACAGGCGAGGAGCTGCCCAAGTCACTTGGGTGAGAGGGAATTTCATTCTTGTTCCAGCTCACACAAGAGACACTGTAGAAAGAGCCACCAAAAAAAGTTGCTTAGGAGTTCAGTCTCATGGGAAAGTTTCACTACCAAAAGACCAGTATAAATTGAAACCCTCTTGGGCAGGTAAACTGGCTCTGTATTCAGCTGAGATGAAACAGAGACATGGTTGTCCATGGTTCTTCAGCTGGGATCATACTGCAACAAACACAAACAACTACGATTTCTCTGGTGGCTTAACATCCCCCTTCCACAAGCCTTCCTGGTGCCAAGCCATGCTATGCATGGTCCTTACACTCAGCAACCCTGACCAAGCTGCCTGCTGCACTGTGGGGAACAGCAAACCTTCTAAGACCATTTGATCTCCTTAGACTCTTGACAAAACCTTCTCCATGCATGCTTTATTTGGTCTTGAGAAAATGACTTCAGGTGCTGCTGTGGGAGCTGATTTGTGAGGGGAGGCTGACAGAATAAAGGGCCTCACACACTTTTCATGTTACATTGCATCTAGCTGGTGTGAATTTGGAGACATTTACACCCAGCTAACTGAGGGACAATTGAGCCCAGACCCAGTTTATCTGTCTGAAAACAGAGAGGATTAAAGACCTGTAAATGCTAAGCAGGGGTGGTCCGAAAATATTAGAATCAGAAGTAATGGAATGAAGTATACAAGAGTAAAATTAAAGTTGTAGAGAAAAAGATTACAGCTGACATCCATTCCCTAAGCCAAGTGTTCTGCCTTCCACAAGATGCTTCTAGGTATGGCTTACATCAGTCAGAAAAGGGGATTAAATGGGTTTTGAGCTCAGCATGGCCTGGCACGCAGCAGGCAGACTGGAATGGGAGTATTTTGAGCACTGGTGTCTTGCAAGACTTCAGAAAGCAGTCTGCAAGTGGATTACAGCATCCTTCTCCAAATTCCCACCCATACAGTCATGCCTCATGCAATATCTAACACATGGAGTCAAATGGAATGGCGACAAATAAAAGCAGCTGGTAGAAATGAAACATGAAGAATTTCAAAGCTTTGCCTGATTTTTATTTGCCTATAAGTGCTGGCTGCTGCATCGTATCATGCCACAAAAGAATGTGTGGATTTCTTTTTTCCACCCTGAAAGGTTAGTTTGTTCTTTGGATTAAAAAAGGATCAGGAACACTAAGTTATATAACTTTTTAAAGTTCACCTAACCCTTGTTCTCAGGGGCTGTAAATTCCTCAGCACCATGGCCTTGGCATCAGCCATGATTCTTTCTTCTGGGAGAAGACCTAGTTCCTAAAGTTTCAAAGAAACGACTGGTAGGTGCTCTTCTATCCTGCTCTTTAAAATGCAGTAGAAGTGTATCTGTGCACAGCCTAATGAAAAGACAAAGCAGGGCATATATGCCCACAGGCACGGAGCTGTAAAAACAGCTCTTTCTCTTTTTGCCTCTGCCTGAGTCTCCAGATTGCACTGGGGTGATGGTATTCAGTGGACACATATAAAAGACGAGAAGAGATATTAAGAGGATACTGCAGATAGACAATGCATAGCCTGGCTGACCAGAAGGAGAGAGACTCATAATGGTTCAAACATCAGTATCTGTACGGCTTAACACCAGAGAGTTGAAAATACTGAGGAAGATGATATTAAAGGGTCATATGAAAAATAAAGAACAAATAATGGGAAAGTGCAGGTTGGTAAAATAACACTGTTTTGAGAGACACGTCCTCCAAGTTAGACAAGAGAAGTTTCCTTCAGGCTCCCTTAGCAGGGAGGGCCACTGGGACAGAGCAAGGGAATGTAGGTTTAAGGGGAGTGACACTTCTGACATTGGGGGTCAGGAATGTCCTTTGACCAGATGGTCAGCTGGGGAGAGGGAAGTTATCCCAGGGTGCATCCTCACAACCTAGAGGCTTGCATCAGCCCTCCTCTGGCTTCATGAGCTCTTGGATGACCCCAGGAAGCACCAGCTCATGCCTGGGACCAGAGTGGCTCAGAGAGGCTGAGCCCAGAGTGGGACCTGCCAGTGCCACGGGAGTTTCCCCGCACTCCCTTCGGTGCCTGGCTGTCTCCAGGCCCCGGCTGCCAGGCTGGGATGTGGGTTAGCAGATTTTTTCCACGCTGTTTCTCCGGGATCCCTGACAGAGCCCATCAGAGCTGCCTTTTATCAGCACTGCACGCCTTAGTGAGCCTGTCATGACTCACACACAATGTGCTCTGTGCCGGATTAATCCGGCTGGCTTTCATGCTCAGGATGTGGGTGACGGATGGGAGGGGGGCTGTTGGGGGGCATGGGGACAGATGCAGGGCTAGTGGGGGCCAGGGAGACTGGGGATCCCCAGGCTTTTCACTTCCTGAAATTAAGGACCTGTTTGAGGGCTTTTGCAGAGGACAGGGTAAGCACAAGCCTTAAGCAATGAAAAAGATGGAAAGGCAACAGGTGTGTGGGAAAGTGGTAAGGGAAGAGAGATTATAGGTGAATAAATGGACTACAACAAAGAGAGAATGTGATGTAAAGGGAGATCTGTGTGCCTTAAAAGGTAAGCTCCCTTGTTGACAGACATGACAGGTAGCTATTTCCCACAGGTGTAATTATCCAGGGACTACACTCCACCTAAAGGGATCTTTTCAGTCTTCAGCATTAACCTGGAACACCTTTAAGATGCCTCTCCATCTTTCACTGTTGTTGTCTGTAAACCTGCAATAACCTACTACAGATTAGGGAATCATAAAAAGTGTGAAACCCTAAACCCAGTGGAGTCTGTACTGATGGGAAGAAGATTCTTATCAACTACTGTAGCACCAGGTTTCCATGTAGAGGTCTCCACAGAGAAAACAAATCTCATGTGAGAAGAAAAAAACCTGCTTCTTCCAACAAACCTCTACAAAGCTAAAAATGGATACCGGGGGAAAGGATCAATCAAAGTCACCTAAGCCAGCTGCATTAAAACATCTTGCACTCTGCCATGATTTCCAGCTGAAGGGGTGCAAACACACAAAAAAACCCCAAACTGATTCTTAAAGAGCTGGTGATGCTGCGGTTTTATGTACATACATATCATTTGAATGCATATGCTAAAACATTATATAGATCTCTCCTCCAATTTGAGATTGACGATGTTTACTTGAAGTGATCTATTCTATCTAATGCATTTCACCCACGAAAGTCCTATTTTCAGCACCTACTGCCCAAATTCCCATCTCCACTTGGAAGAGTGAACTACTTTATAGCGCTCCATCCTGTCTATCCACTGTACATGCATCCAAAAGTTTCCAAATGATTTCACAATCAAGGATGAGAATAAGCTTGCCTGCCACTGAAATCTCACTGTCTCTGGATAAACAACAACACCTATTTAACAGCGCAGAGCAACACTGTCACTGCAAAAGATGACATGTATGGTCTTGGTTTTACATCCTGTCCATCAGGGGAGCATTTCTTATCGCTATTCTGAGATGGACTTTGGCAGTGAACTCAAAGGCAGGACGGCATGTCCTACCTCTTCCTGCACACAGCAGGTTCATGGTGCTCTTGCATCCAGTCTCAGGACTTCGCACATCCAGCACTGGCAATGAGGTGTGTGGTGATGATCACAACTGTGGTTATATTGCAAGAGAAGTTTTAAACTGTAGGAGAGTAGTTGCTAAGTTCTGAGGAAGGAAAGCAGGATTCTAGAGGGGTTGGAGGGGAAAGGCTATTTATTTAGGGCACTTGTCCTGATGTCCTCATTCAAGCAAAAAGTTTTACCAATTGCCTTTGACAATTTTCCGTTAACAAAATATTTTCCTAAAGACCCTGTCCTCCACTCAAAATGTTCAGTGACGTTGTAAAACACTTGCCAAACACAAGAGGATCTCTCTGACTGCTGATCCCTGAACATTTTAAGACAGGGGAACAAACGGACCTGAACCAAATCTTCTCATAGACCTGGGACCCCACTAACTCTCCAAATATTTCCTATCAATGACCTGACTAGAAACAGAATGGTAGTTTTTTACAACATCCCCTGTGGATAAGTGGCACAGAACAGCCACAGCTGTACCCATATATAACACATTTTATACCAATATATAACATGTTTTATACCAATATATGTATCACTGCAAAAAAAAGAGAATGATACCTTTGTGGGGCTGTGTTTCTTTTATGTTGTTTCTATCATGTCTGAAACAGGAACAGTACTAGTAAAACCATCTTGCTGCCAACCCCTCTCTCAGAGGGAAAAGCTACCACTGGTTCACTGTGGTTTTTTTAATTTCAAAATATGTATGTTATCCCTTGTGTGTGCTTGTGTTTGTGCATGAGGGGTAACATCTATATTCTGAAAAAAAAAGGAACACCAGTGAACGTACAATATTTCTGTCTGACATCAGGATGAGCTTGTGACAACCAAGTCTGTGTCTCTGACTTGGACCCTAGTGGTAAAACTAAACTGACATCAAGCTGGTTTAGTTTACGCCAGCAGAGATTTCCTAATATAGGCAGGCTCTATCTCTTGTCCTTTCATCCCACCCCCCTCTTTAATTTGGCTCTCTGAGTTCTGATGACTGAATCACTTCCCCCTTTGTTTTTCTGATTTCTTTCCTAATCTTCTGCTCCTGAAAGATGCCTAGTTCCTGAATCCCTATACAAATACACTTTCCTTTCTAAGCTTCTCACCAGCCAAACAAGGTTTTATTTGTTTATTTAATTTGACATGCTGGAGAGAAATGATCCCATTTCCTATGGATTATCGAAGTAACAAATAGCTTTACAAGAGGGTAAACAAAGTAAAACTCATGCTGAAACTCCTTTGAACTGGAGGCTTTCGTTCACATCCCTTCGTAATGTGAGTCTTTTCCCTCTCCTCCACACAGTACACAAGATGACTTTCTGGTCACTTTGGACCATGGCCACTCCTGGAACTGAGCTAGTCATCAATTCCTCATCCATTCTTCCACAAGCTTATCCTGAATTTCCAAGAACACGGCCAGACAGCTTTGAACTCACTCTATGATGGAGCATTTTACCCATCTTGTCTTTGCCTCACCAGGCAATTCCCCCCATTACTTTCTCATTTTTGCAAAAAATGCAGAGCTAGGGGAACCTGGTGGTGAGCCTGGGAGCCTCCATGGAGGCAGGGATATCACGGTGATTTTTATTGGGACTTTTGCCTAAGTCAGGCGGCAGACATGGTACACCTAAAGCAGCACTCTGCAACACACCTCCTTCAAAGTCCTTTTCTGTAGAAAAATAGACAAAACAACAAAACTCAGGTATGAATCTGGGCTAAAATTCATAAGGACTCAGAGCCAGAGCTGCTGACGAGCTGCTCCCAGGACAGCAAACCCCAGCAGTGTGCAGTTCACATTTTTTCAGGGCACTTAGGTTTGGTGGCTGGGGCCTGGCTGGGTTCCCCCCACCCCCAACATCCCTTTCTGTTTATTACTCCTGCTGTAATTGGAAAGCATGTGTGGATGAATTAAACATAGCAGAACAGATGAGAAAACTCTCCCTCTTAGCTGGCTGAATGAGCAAATTTAACTGAGCCTGTTACCCACTGAGTATCATGCCGACATGCCAGGGTCCGGTTTCCTTTGAGCTCGCCCTTTCATGCGGAGTCCCTCTGTGCCCCCTGCCTTGCTCCTCACAATATCAAACAGCTGGAGTTTCAGCAGCCCCAAGGAGAAGCCTTTGCATCTGACAGCAGCAGCAGTGGGAATTTTGTCTGGGATCAGAGAAGGACAGGGCCCAATACGGGCAAATTGGTAGCTGAGGATAAGGGAGGCTCTGGCATCTCCAAAAGGAGATGGGACACCCCCACCCCCCCAACCATAGCCTGTGCTTGGTCAATGCCCAGAGTAAAAGTTTCCTTATCCCTGAAGAACTGGGGTTAATGAAAGGGTTTGGGCTTTCACACTACTTCAAGCTTCAGACAGGCCAGTGGCATCCAGAAGTCGGTTCTGGCAGGGTATTTGAAACAAATGGATGCCAGCCTAGAGCAGGCATCCCCAGTACAGCAACAACAGAGCTTCCTGAGAGCAGGACTGCCACTGGCTTGTCCAGGGATGCCAAGGGGACATGGCTGCACAAACCAGCACCCTGCTTTGTCCCAAGGCATTTCTTTCGGGAGGCAGGTGAGAAGAACAGCACATGAAGGGCACTGCTTCATCCATCTACTCCCTCAGCCCCAGGGATAAACAGGGAATGTGATCCTGCAGGGTTGCAATCTTTTCTTTCATACTGTTTAACAAGCCCTGGGGCACTTGTAGCTTTAATTCTGCTCTCTCATCTTTTTCTTCCCACCTTTGTAAGCCCAAAACTAGTCAGGGCTAATTCAATTCCTGCTTTAATTTAGGAGAGTTTATGACTGCTTTAAATTAGGAAACCAGCATTTTTCAGACAAGGCAGGTGCTAGAGGTCTTAGCACTTGTAAAAATTAGGCCATTTAGTGAGGTGTCTACGTATGGATTTAGCACCTGAGGAGTGTGTTACTGAGCAGTATAAGGAAAAACCTGGAATCTTGGAAACAATTCTTTAAAAGATAATTAGAGAGCAAAGTTACCATTTCAGAGGAAGAAGTTTGTATTCAACCTAATAAGCTTACCCATTGAAATGAAGCCATCAACACACACTCCCTTGGAACTCAAAAAAATGCTACAGAAAAATCAGCTTTAATCTTTTCAGTACCCATGTAATAAACCAAGGAAGTAAGAACCCCAAATACAAATAGAAAAAACACACAAAATCCTTTGCATCATCCTTACGAGAAATGAGTAAGCCAGGTCAGAACTCTCCTAAAGTGCCGCTATGCAGGAATAACTCTGAAACCCAATGATGACACGATGAAAAACTTCAACTCTTTCACCTTCTTCTTTGAAGACTTCATGTTCAGAAACTACAGATCATGTTTGTCATCTACGCTCTTCTGTACATGGCAAAAATGTGAGAAACCTATCCTGACCTTTCAGTGACAGATTTGTTTCAAGATTATCTTTACTGAAGGGCCTTGAAAGACTGAAGATTTCCCTGCATCTCTGGGTAAACTTAAGTTTTGAGGCATTAATTCACTCCTTGGTGCAGGGAGGCGCAGTGATGAGGATGCGGTGGGGATTAATCTCAGGAAGTGGTATCTCTGCGTCTCCTAAAAATTTGTGCCCGAGACGCTTTCCGTGAGAGCAAGCACCTGCTAGGAAGGGATGGTTGGAAGAAAAGACCTTTTTATCCTTTTGCATTTACTACAACTGATGGCCGCCCAGGAGGGGCTCCGTGAGCCGCTGGTGCCACTCTAGCGTGCGGTGCCAGCCCAGGAGCCCCGCGCCCCTCTCCCCGCACCCCGGGCCGGCGGGGCCG
>VXBB01018440.1:105886-130210 GCA_013399915.1 Illadopsis cleaveri
CCGCCGCCCGGGGGGGGGGGGGCGGCGGGGAGCGGCCCTGGGGGCCCGCGGCTCCCGGTTCGCGGTGCTGGGGGCACGGGGATGGGGCGGGCGAGGGACGGGGCCCGGCCCCTGCCTGGTTGTGGGGAAGGGGTTTTACTTGGAGTTTTCTCCTTCCTCTGGCTCCTCCTCTTCTTCCCTCCTCCTCAGGGGGAGGGGAAGGAGGGAGGCTCTTGGGGCAGGAGTAGCCGGAGCAGGGAATTGTTTGGGAGTTCAGTCATCCAAAAGCCGTCTCCCGTATGGAGGGTCTGGCTTCCCGCATCCCGGCGCCTCTTCCCTCCTCCTCCTCCTCCTCCTTCTCCTCCTCCTCCTCCCGCCGCGCCTGAGCTCAGCGCGGCCCCCATCCCCAGCCCGCAGAAAAAGCACAACTACCACCCCCAGACCAAGGGCCCCCTCACTTTCCCCTTCCCTCTAAAGCAGGCTTTCCCCCCTCTTTCTCTCTCTTTTTTTCCTCTGTGTGGTGTGTGTGTGCGTGCGGGCGTGTGTGTGTGTGTGTGTAGTGAATTCCCCGCAGATCCGGCCTGGAAGTTCCCAGCTCCTGGAGTTAAGCCTCTTTGTTGCTTCCCTTCGTTTGGGGCATCTTTGTGTTTCCCCCCGCCTGCTCCACTGGAGACCGCGGTGAGTGAAAGAGAAGGGGGCCCGGGCCTGCTGGCCCTGGCGAGGGGCTGGGAGGACGGACGGCGGCGGCGGGCGATGGGGCGCAGGGCTTTCGCCCCATCCATCTGCAGGCAGCGGCAGAGTTTGGGAAGTTGGTATGGGATGTGAGGAAGGGGTCTGCCTAGGGATGTAGGAGACGTGACAGGGGAGTAGTGGCGACCCGCCGGTCCTCACCGGGACGAGGCTTGTTTTCGCTCAGGCAGGTGAGATGTGGGGGGCTCGGATGTTTCCCTGCAGCTCTTCCTCCTCGGCGGGTCGGCCAGAACTAATGGAGGGCCCAGGGCACGCACACGCTCCACTGTGCTCCAGGGCTCGCCTGGAACTTCCCCAGCAGCCTGGTCCACGGGCTTGCCCCGTCCTCACTGCCGGCTGGGCGAGGAGGGACGGTGAGCAGTGAGGGAGAAGGAGAAACTGTGCAAAGTAAGCCGCAGATCCGTCCTCCATTGCCCCAACTCTTGTCAAAAGCTGCTGGGAGTTTACAGGCGAGAGCTGTCTCTGGCAGATGCGAAGGCATTTCGGTTCTTGCTCTGTGAAGGGGCTGCTGCAGAGAAAAGCGGGGGTGGGTAGTCTGTCTGTTAGTAGAATTTTTGTCCTTTTCTGTGGCCGAGGAGTTTTTAACCCTGGTGCAAGGATGAGGAGTGATTTGGGTCAGGGGAAGTAATTTTCTGCCCGGCAGTGGGATGTTGTCGGATTTGTGCACACATGCCTCCCTGCTTGGACTGCAACTTTGGCAGATCGTCTGCATGGTGACTGTAAATAGAAAATGTGTTGGGGAGAAAGTGAGATGCTGAGTTCGTAGCCATGTCCAAACAAGACTTTCTCAAGTGCTCTGAAGATACTAATTACTTATGTTGGAAAATAATAGACTTTAACCAATACCCCTGGCTGGCAGAAAGTACTTTATACAAATCTGTCTTTGGGCATTTCCCCAACTCATTCTGGTACCCCAAGTGTTATTTCACTGGCATTGTGTGAAAGGCAGTTCACATCTATTAAAGTTTGGCTTTTTTCAAAGCCTCTGCTTTAAAGAAACTCTCTTGACCTGTCTGCAGCATTATGTGAGTGGGGTAACAGGAATCCATACACACACTCAGCACCCGCATGTAATTCCCAGCATGTCTTAAATGTTTTTCTGGGTGCCCAATTCTCTTCATTTCCATATTGCTACCATAGTGTCTTTTTGATATGCTCATTTGCAATCTGCCATTAAAATTTATTTTCCCATGGGCTAAAAAACTACCATGGAAAATATTAGAAGAATGTGGGCGTTTTGTAAGTAGAATTTTATCTTAGTTTTCTTTTGAAACTAACTGACTCAGTGTGCCTGTGATTAAGAGGAGGATTCCTCCATATTTATGCCTATGTACTTATATAGCAGACACTTCAAATTAATGGGTTGAATATTGAGGTTCATGTCTTGGGGAAGGATTTCAGCAGAAATCATGGGTTTGCAGTGAAGATTTGTTCTGTTTATTTAAGTGACCTAAAGAAATGAAGGTGAAATAAATTCCTATGCTACTAGAAGTCATGTGGGGATCTTCCGAAGTAAATAGGACAATTAGGAAGAGCTGTGAGCTCCCTGCTGGGTGCATGATATTCTCTTACAAGAAGTAAATGGAGTTTTGTTCCATGTCCTTTTCTTAATCCTCCCCTTCAGACAGTTACAGGAACTCATCCTGCATATACCAAGCAGAAGAGGTCCCAGTAGGTGTTTGCTGTGAGGGTTGAAGTCAGATACAGTGCAGTCCTCCCTGCTTCCTGCTGGGGAATGTGAGGCAGGTTCATCTGAAGGGTGCACAGAGGTCCTGTGCAGATGGGAAAGGCAAGTTCAGTTTTCTCCCACTCATACACACACACCCACAGGACCTTTATTTGAGAGATAACCCAGTACATGTAGCTGAATCCGCACATTTCTTCTCTGCTTGGCACAATGAAGAAGCTTGGAGCTGCATGATTCTGCATGTGTGTGCTCCAAACTACCATGTAAGTTGTATGAGTTCTGTGTATCCCTGCAGCCTGGAGAAGGCAGCTTTTCTGTGCCTTCTACTGACATGATACAGAAGCAGAGAGTGAGAGGTTCTTTGGGATTGCAAAGTGAAACCCGATGTCTGGTCTTTCTAGCCCTCAAAGTGTGACACTCCTGGCTTGGAGTTTTGCTCCATTGAAGGACAGGTGAACCATTGCTCAGTTCACTTCACTGCTTGCAATTCTGCTATGTCCTCAAAACTAACAGCAGACAGATCCCTCCAAATCTTCAGTACCAAACTGGCAGCCCTGCAGTAGCTTCATGATGCTGGTACAGCTTCTCCTGGCTGACTAGGGCCAGCAGAATTGCCACTTTGGGAGCCAGCTGGAGCCTCCTGCCGAGCAAGAAGCATCACGGGCGGGGCAGTGGAGCAAGCAGCAAAGCCTCTGCTTTGTCCTCATACACCCCAGTGCTGCAGAGGAGAAACTTCCTTTCCTGAATTAAGAAAAGTTACTCATTTAGGGCAGACCTGAATTTTTTCAGTTTCTTGTCATTGCTACTGAAACACTTGACTGAAACACCACCAGATCTACCTGCCAGTGTTTCCTGGTCTGTTCCTGAACCACATGCCCTTAGGCGCACAGAAACCTTGCAATCTGATAACAAGCGTAGGAAATAAAACAACTATTGCTTCTTCTGCCTGGGCTGTGGGAGGGAACATGGGTGACAGGACAAGAAAGGCACTTCAGCTGGAAGCATGTGTCCAGAAGTGGAGGTATTTGGGCTGGGTCTTCAGCCCATGCACATGCCCTATTGTGAGCTTGAATTTTCTCCACAGCCCTGTGCCTTACTGTTCTCATGCAGAAAATGGAACTGGAGCTTGTGCTGATGGGTTGAGCACTGTAGGGGGGGCATTTATTGCCGTCTATGTTGGCTCTTGCCAACTGACCTGTACCCACCCTCATGCCTCTCAGAGCAGAAGTCAGGTGCACTGGGGAGAACTCCCAGCACCCTGCCTTGTGTGCCTCATGAAGCAGGGGAGCAATGACAGGGAAAAGTGTGTTGGGGACCACGCTGGTTTTTTTAGCTCAGGTTGGCCTGCAGGTGGGTTTTCAGAGACTTGAGCTCAGCTGAGACTTGACTCAGTTTAGTCACTCAGCCTGCAAGGTGTTGCAACAGCAGTAGCCCAAGGTAACTCCAGGTTAACAGAAGTTCCTTTGGCAGTATATAATGGTGGGTTGTTCATTTTAATATCTGATGACGAGTGCCTCAGAGACATGAGGCACAATTCCCTTGGACTTCTTTAATGTGCAGAGGTGATTTTGATACATTACTGCTGGCGTGTTACAGACCAAGGCTTGCAAATCTCTTGGTTTAAACCATTACCTCCCAGGCTAAAAATTTGCAGTGTGAATTTTGCAGTTAGGATGGGATATCCCACAAGGAAAAAGTTCTCTTGCAAAATCTTGGGAGACTTCCTGTTTCTGGTTAGAGTGAAAACATCCTGAGGGAAAAAACCTGCTGCTGTGTGTTCTGGTGCTCCTGTGGTCAGTCTCAGTTTAAGAGGTTGTTATGTATTCCAGTTCCTAGGCCACAAGAACAATTTAAGGCGAATAATGATTAAATGAATTGCAGGTCCTTAGGTAGAATGGGGGTGAATATCATCTTTCAGGTTTCTAAATGTACTTTGGGTAATTGTTCAACGTAAGGTATTGCATGCATCTTTTTGTTTCCTGATACTGGCTTTAGTTCCTCTTGGCTCTGAATGAGACATCCTATCTGCTGCTTCTTTGGCTGAACATAGTGCTTGAAGCTGGTTTTCTGGGGGAAATGCTTGCAGAATGGGAAGCTTTCAAAATTTGCTTTGTATGCATATTTGTGCATAAGTCTTCTAAAATCTCTCCACAGGAGCGTGTGCTCCAGCAACACAGCTGTCTTGAGTGTCCATGGGAAGCTAAGACAAAAAGAGTATGGATACAGTGGAAGCAAATTGGCTGGAAAGCTCAGAAGTATATTTACTGCAGGGAAAAGAAACCACTTGGTGCTTACACAGTCCCAGAGCTGCTGCAGGCGGTGCAGAGCTTTCTGCTTAAACAGGGAGCAACAGATCCCTGCCCTGAGGATGTTACATGTTCCTTTTATTAAAATGGCCTGTCTTCCCTGCAAAAGGACAAGTGGGATGGGAGGCTCAGCTCTGCCTGATGGGGTTGGTAGCAGACAACCTGGACCAGGTGCCTGTGAGGGGTTCTGAGGGCTGCCATTGTGTGTTGTAGGAGCTCTTGAGTAAGAGGCAGTGCCAATTTATTTTGGCTCTAGTGGCATCAATGGGGAGAAATGTGCGTCAGGGAGCGTGTGGGACGTGCTTGAGCTTCTTTGCCCTCCTTGTGGGCAGTGTGCCAGCACAGAGGTGAGAGCCAGACTTTATCCTTGCCTTCTGCTCAGCTGCTCTTGTGAGGCTGCTGCCTGTGTCCAGTCATCTTCCCTGAGCAGCCATTAGATGTGAGGATGGCGGCTGTTCCTGGTGCCTGTGCAGAGTTTTGGAGGCTTGCTGGATGAAGTCCACAGCACACCACAGCATGGTGCCCCTATGGAAACGCACTGTTGTCAAGTTTGCAGAGGTTTTGGGCTGTGGTGTCTCTATGTGTGTGTGTGAAAGCCAGATGGTGTTTTGGAAAGCAGTCATTTTCCATTAACTTCTGTGCCTGGCATAGGCAGTAAATCTTTCACCCCGAGCCCTGCAGCAGTAATGCCATTTTAGCTCTCTCAGGTCCATTCTGGCAGAGGCATTAGCTAGCAGGTTGTACTTTCATGCACAGCCATAGACCCAGGGCCCTGCCAAATGCAGGGATGTGTTCACTTGTTGTAATGTCAGCGAGTCAGAACAAGCTTGAATATCTGAAGACTGTGCATCAGGCCCTTCTGCTGTTCTTTAAATCACCAGTGCAAGAAAAAAAAGGTGTAAAGATCCCTGTCAGAATGGTGTTGTCAGCTTTCAAATACCAGAATGAAGGTACTTTTTATTTTCCTTTTAGTTGACAAAAGGACAGGTTAGACAGAGCCCTGCGTAATAATGTGTTGAGTTTAGTGTGGTTAGGAAGCCTGTGGTAATACAAACATACTGAGGTAGTCTTTGAGAAACAACACCTCAAATATGAATACACTGGCCTGGAATACAGCATTTATTTGCAAAATTCAGCTTCTTCTGATAACGTCACTGTAATTTATCCTGGTACTTTCAGGGAGAGCAGCCACCTTGCTTAGTGATGCCAGTGTTTTAGGGTGCAAGCCTGGGATGCGAGGACAGCTGCATTTGATTCTCCTCTACATCAAGGATTTCCCCCCAAGATGGGGCAAGTTGCTCTTTGCCTCAGCTCTCCACCTGCAAAACTAAATGGCACTTCCCTGCCTCCTTGTGGTGTTGAGGATAGGTCTGCTGGAGATCAAGAGAGACCATAGATTTGCTGGCCCTCAAAAAACCTCTTGTATGAGGACCACAGTTGGTTTCAGCAGAGAGCCTCCTGCGGCACCGACAGCCCAGTGGGCAGCTCCTGTGGTTGCCTCAGGGGGCGTGTGCCCCTGCTTGCTGAGTGGATGTGGGCTCTGTAGGGGCTGCAGGATGCCTTTGGTTTGGAGGACAGGCTGGTGTGCAGCTATAGCAAAGGCCCTCTCTGAGTGTGACCCTCGGGGAGCCTCGCGTAGGTAGCAGCAGTGCAGCTGCAGCAAGCTTCTGGCTCCAGCCAGTGGTGGTACAGAGAGTCCATTGTAGTCCTATGTGCTGTACAGTGTACATCTCAACAGGCAAAGTGGCTCCAGGGTTGGTTGTTTTTTTTATTTTCCCCCTCCTCCTCTCCATTCCTTCAAATCTACTTTATGAAGTTCCTCCCCTTAAACTGAAATTTTGGCCTTATCTTCAAAGAAGCCCTTTAGTGCCAAGCTTTTAAAGGTGGGGAGAAGGCGAGAGCAAAAACATCACATCCATTAACAGCCCAGTTGCCAGAGAAAATGTTTTTTAAAACATAATCTGAAACCTTAGTGTTTGGGAGCCAAAGCTGAGATTGAATACAAGTATGGGCCTTGTCCCTAGAGAGTCGCAACGCTGGGAACATGCTGGCACAAAGACAGACCGTGGAGTGAGGATTCTTGTGCATGCACGCACACAAATAGACAATTATTTGGAAGCCAGTAGTGCTCTGGATGCTGAAGAAATTTAATCTAGTGCCTTCTGTCCCAAGTTGCTCTCTGAGCTGTAGCTGATGTGGAGGGCATTCTCATTGCTCCAGCACTTCTCTGGATGGCAGTCCCCTCTGGAGCAGGAAGATTTCTGCTATTTGTTGCCCATGGGTGGTAAAAAAGGACTGGCTGGTGCAGCTTTTTTGGAGCCTGCTGCTGTCAGTGAGAGATTTCTTTGGGGCCTCTGAATGGTGATGGGTATATGATTTTTGTGTTTCATTTCTCCAGAAGAAAGCTGCTTGTTTAACAAACCGAAGCACTGTCAGATTGAAGGGTTGGGTTTGAGTCCCAGTGTCAAGAGATGTTTTCAGAAACATGCTGGGTGGGATATTTCAAAACACCTGGGCTGACTTTGATGATGCAGTGGAGAGTCAATGGGACTTGTGCATGGAGACCAGCTCCCCTCCTCACTTTTCAGTACAGAGTCACACTTGGTGGGTTTGTGGTATGGTCCCACTGTCACCAGTGTAACAGCTGCCCAGATTAGTCCTGACCAACTACTCCTGCATGAAAGTGGACCCTGTTTCCTAAGTGGCTATTCAGGCATATCTTGGCTTGAGAGCACATGAACTGCAGCTTCTAAGCCAGAGTCATCTGGGCAGAAAGAGAGCAAGATGGCCCAAATAATCCAGTTTAATGGGGTTTGAATCCAGTGAGGAGCACCCCATTACTAATTTCTTCCGGGCATGGTCAGCCAGACCACAGCAGGGCTGTGGGACTCTTGCAGGAGGAGGGCTTGATATCTGCTAGCTTTTGAGTCCCTGTGGGGACTTCCCTACCCCTCAGCTGGCCAAGCAGGGTATCAGGCTTGTAATTGTCAGGCATTTCTGTAGCTGGAGGCTTGTAGGGCAAGACAAGGCTGTGAGAAGCTGGTGCATGAAGAGCTCCTCAGAGAGGCATGCCAGCTGCTTTAAATGTGTCCATCATCACCTTTCGTCACTCTGACTTTTCCCTTTGGGGTGTCTGGGACTGGCCTGAAGGGAAAAGATGTTTACTTTCCATCAGATGAGGAGTTGAGCTCTTGCTTCCATGTCAGCTTGTGCCTGAACATCTCTGTAATGCTGTAGAGAAAGGCCCCAGGGCCATGCAAGGACTGGTTGCCTTTGAGAACTTTGCTGCTCTGAGTGCCTGAGGTGCTGTAAGTGTTGCAAGAGTAGTTAGCTATTGTCACCCCAGCTCCAGATCCTGCCAGAGGTGGCTGCCCAGAGGCAGCAGGGAAGAAAAAGGTCTTGGGATCATGATCAACTCTGCCAGATAACCATGCAGCCCATTAGTTTGATGATGGATACTGAGAAAGGGAGGTCAGTACCAAGTAACAGAGCTGGAGCTGCAGGAGCCTGGGTGTGTTTGCTGACCCTACTCACCTCTTGGTAGGAAGTTATGGAGCTGGTTTCAGGAAGCCTGAGGGAAGAGTGATCTGGTTTATGTGGCTACAGCAAGAGAAGCCAGCCCTGTGTCTCACAGGACAGGCACCAGTCTACTCCTGCTCCCACTAGAGCTGCTGGCTGTGCTTGCCTGGTGCAGTATGGGCTATGGGATCCTGCTGACGGTATCATGAGGCCTGTGGTCTTTTCTGGAAGGAAGGGTCTGCTGCTTACATCATGTAGCAATTTAGGCAGGAACATAGTTGCTAAATATACAGTTGTCCTATTTTCCTCACAATTGCCTGGGCAGCAGGTTTGGGGAGAAGGGAATAGGAGCACAAAAAGAACAACATCAAGACCAAGTGGCAGGCTGTGTTTATCATTGATGCCTGACCCTATAATCTCCCTGGGGATAGCTTTGGACATCCGTAACCTCTGAACCACTTGAAAGAACCACCTTTAAAAAAGTTTCCCAAACTAGTGACCAAGCAAACAAGTGCAAATTTCATCAGCCACAAAAATGTGAGTATAGCCCAGTTTTAGCATAGCTTCAGCACTGAAGATAAGTACAAGTTTCTTGACTTTCT
The DNA here is from genome assembly GCA_013399915.1 of Illadopsis cleaveri. Taxonomy (NCBI): domain Eukaryota; kingdom Metazoa; phylum Chordata; class Aves; order Passeriformes; family Timaliidae; genus Illadopsis; species Illadopsis cleaveri. Next base: position 114,730 of record VXBB01018440.1, read on the forward strand.
GGATGATGGCCTGAGAAAGGCCTGCTATGCCATCTTCCCCCATCACCATATTCCAAAACCTAAATTATTGTTTGTATTACAGTTATGTCTGCAAAGTTTTAACCAAGGTTGGGACACAGCTATGATAGATAGTATGTTAACTTGTAGTGGGAGACTGTTCCTACATCCCCATTCAAAACAGTGAGGCAAATGTGGAAGAGGAGATAAAAATAGAGCATGAGAAGGACACATGTGCCTTGGAGTGAGGCAGCAGGTCGGGACTGGAGCTAAGTACAGAGCCCAGGGTGCCTGACACTCAGTCTCATGCTCCATCCTCCACCATGCCCTGCTCAGAAGAGGTCAAACCTGAGTGTCATTAAACCTTTTTTGAAAGTTGTCTGAAGCTTGAAGCTGAGAGCTGTCCATAGCAGAGTCTCATCTTCCTTAGCCCTCAGCTCACATCCGTGGCTACATGTGCTCCAGGGAGTGATTTCCCAAAGGGGCCCTTGGCACTGCAAGTGGTGTTGGTAGCATCCTGCTGCTGTGCATGTCTTACATTGGGGTAGGCAGTTGGGGAGCTGCAGGTGGAGAGCAAGAGCTTGTGGCTGAAGGGAAAGGAAAGGAGCCAGTCATGTCTTTAATTCTCTCCTGTAAGCCAGTTTGCAGTTGCGGCATCATGCTTTGAAAGGTAGCTGGAAGAGGAGAGTGCCAGTGTAATAACAGTTTTGCTTGCAGCATGCAATCTCAAGTTAAACAGTACCATTACATAAATATTGTGTGCCTTCTTTCCACAGGGGGTCTGAGACTGCTTCTCCTGCTCTGGAGGCATTGCCTTTCAGTGCACAAGCCAAGAATAAGCTCTAACAGATGGTGCTAAGGCCAAGTCATGGCTTTTATTGTGCCCAGGTGCAAGAGGAGATGTTCAGGGCAGCAAAGAGGTACCTTACAGTGTAAGGAGGCGCGGGGACAGCAGGGTTACAAAGAGCTGCTCTTCCTGAGCACATTGAGCACGTGTCTGGGGACATAAAGGGATACCTGAATGCTAATCTGACCCCTGCAGGCACAGGTAGTCCAGTGAGGAGCAGATGTGTGGACACCAATGGCAGGACATGAGCAAAACCTGGCTTGATGCATTAACTGGGAACTGTCTCTCAAGGAGGATAAGATTGCTTCAGTGAAACCTGGGCGAGTTCTTTCCCTTCTCCTTTCTTGTCAGACTTAGAGCGCTGTTTGGGGGAGCGGGTGGGGATTCAGATGCATCCTCTTCTGGTATCTATTTGCAACAAGCTGCAGGCAAACTGTCTTGGGAGGCTGTTCATGGCCATGCCCTACTGCTGAGTAACAGCCTGAACTGCAGTCAGAGGCTTTTTGCTCAGAGGAATGCTTTGGAACATACTGTTTTTAATGGCACTGTGTTGCCAGGGGCTCTTTGTGTCTAAGTGAAGAGATGACTCTGCTCTACTCTGCAGGAAGAGGAGCCTGTCTGTAGTAGGACTCCTCCATTTGGCAAGTGTTGTTCTGATCTGCTCTCTGCAAGCTAAATAATTGAGTTACAGAAGAGATCTCAGATGAGGTGTTTGTGCCCTTGCAGTCAGTGCCTTGGGAGTGGAAGAGTGGTGGGAGATGTCAGACAGCTGCACAGTTACGGCTTTTTCTTCTCTGTTGATCCCAGGTCACTCCCTGTGCATGAAAGACTGCAAAGAGGCCCCAACATAGCTGCTGCCTTCACTGCTGTCCAGCTGAATTAGGGCATGGGATGGAAAAGGTGCTAAAAAATGGGTTTGTGCCACCCATCCCTCCTCATGCTTACTGAGAATAATCTCTTCCTCTCTCCCAGCACACAGCCCCCTTTCAGTTTTGCCTCAGACCTCGCAATGAGAAGGGAGAACAGGATTGGAGCTGAGGATTCTAGCGTGCCCCTGTTCCCTGCATGTGTGCTGCCTCCCAAAGGATGTGGGTGCCTCTGCCAGGCCCTCGCACCCCCTTTTCTCCCTGTTTTCTGCCTTTGATTTCCCTTCCTCTCCCTGAGGTGCCAGTGCTGCCAGCAGCGGTTGCCGGGGCTGAGAAAGGCTTGTTGGGCCGTATCCTGGGTGCCCCTGCCCTTACTTGTTTTGGGAAGGCTGATAAGGAACAACTCGGGGTGGCTCCCCAGGCGCCAGCCCCATGCTGGGGAGATGCTCCCAGTCCTCGCTGACCTGAGGCGAGCGCCGCGCGCTGCGTGTCGGAGCGGGTCGGGGAGCCCTTGCCCGGGCATGGTGGCTGCCTGCAGACACAGGCAGGGCTGCTGCCTCCCCATGGGTTATCCTGGAGAAACACCATCCTCGAGATGAGATCCATGTCTCTCCTTTCTTTCTTTCCCTTCAGCTGGTGGATTGGGGCCCGAGGGTTCAAAGGCAACGTTTCAGCGTTTCCCCACCAGCATTTCCGATCTCACGGCGTTTTGCAGGCTGGGAGGGTTTTGTGCTGACCTGTCTCCTTACAGGCAGCCAGAGAAGCAGCGGACACGGCGTGTGCTGACGTGCCAGCATCTGCAAGGGGCATGTAGGAACCAGGCCAAAAAGGCTCAGTGAGATGTTAATGAGCCACAGATGGTCAGCTTTATCTTGGAGCCTGCCGATTTGGGCTTCTAGGGCTTTCTGCTGAAGAAATACGTGAGTAAGAGCTGATGGTAGGTAAGAGCTGAGAAGGAAGATCCTAAAATAAAGATCCTTAGGCATGTATGGGGGATCTCAAGAGATCATCTCTGCTAGAGGCTCACTGTGTTTTTTCTGAAGGTTTCCTTAACAACTTGAACTACTCGTGGGCTGCAAAAAAAAAGACTAATTTTCCATGGAGGAATTTTGTAGTCAATAGATAACACCAGCAGAGGTTTATCTGTGGCTGTTACAGAGGAGGATCTCCAGAGGCTTTGCTTGCGTACAGAGCCGCGAGGGCTGCTAGGGATGTGTCCCTCTCTTGCACAGGGCAGGATGCTCCCAACAGATGTTCGTTATCGGCAAAGTAAAGAAGAGAAACAGAAAAACTTCAGCTGGCACGAAATGCAGAGGGAAATTATAATTGTTTCCCTGCTGGGCTTGCAGAGAGAATTCTTGAAGCTGCTTTCTGTCCCATTGTAGCATTTCATGTTTATATAGCTTATGTCTTTCATGAGGAGCTATTAAATCATGCAGCATGTTGTGGATGTGACTGGATGAGAACAGCTTGTTTTACCTATCCCAGGGCAGAGTGTGCCAGCTGCATAACTGGATCTAAAATCATGGAGCAGCATTTTCACAAAACTGAGTGCTTTTCTTCCTGAAAGAGTTTTGGGTATTGTCCAGGTAAAGAAATGGTGAATAATTTCCCTAATGGTAATTCTGAGATCGTATTTCCCTTAGATAGGTGAGTTTTCACAGTTGCTAGAGGGAGGGGAAAGACATTATTCCTTCCCACTTCTAATGCAGCCTCTGCGGGCTGTAGCAAGTGACATGGTAGGTACTGCCTGACCTGATCTACAGATACTTTGCAGTGAACAGTGGAAGGTTTTTCTGGAGGTGTTTTGTGCTGTGGGACAGTCACAGATTTCCCTTCTCAAAGAAAGTGCTGACAGTCCCTCTAAACAATTTGAGATAAATGTCCTTGAGGCAGAGGATGGCTTTTGCAGAGCACCTGAGTTCTTAAAGGAGTCTCTGTACAATAAAGGAATCTAATACTCCTTATGTTCTTTTACTGGACAGTAATATAAAGATTTTTGGAAAATATAAAGAGTTCCAGATTTATTTTTCCTGGTAGACAAGCAAATGTCAGGGGTTTGCTATGTCCTCCCAGAACACTGCTGGGTGAGTCTTTGGCGAAGGCAATCTGATCTTTTCTGTGAAACATTTGCTAATACCTGTCAAGTAAAGGTGATTTCTACATTGAAAAGACATTCTAAAATTATAAAGCCATTCATGATGCAAAAGCTTCTTAGACCTTTGCAGCAGAAGACGAGGTAGACTTCTTCAATTAGATTATTAGCATGTTAGACTTAGGTTTTAAAAATGTCTTAGGCTGAGCAGAATACATTGATAGATGGAGAACAGATTAGAATCTACTATTGTCACCCCCAAAGCCCAGAAGCTGGTGTCACTGTTTATTTCTGGTCTCTTTACTGCTTACAGTTGTCTCCAAAAATGACTAAACATATAAAACAAGGATTGGGTTTGGGGTTTGAGGTTTCTTTATTTTTCCTTCCCCTATTCTAGGCCAGACTCTGACCACAGTCATGCATTTGGGTTTTTTCTCCCTTGCTTCCAAATGCAGTCACATAACAATAGCCTGGAAAAAAAGTACTGGAAATGATTTGTTCATGAATTTATTTCCTTTTTTGGGCTACAAGGAGTGGGTTAGCATTTGGGTAAGGAGGCTGGGAGCTCCAAGCCATCTCTTTCAAGGCTGAAGAGGGTTTAAATGAGAACCATCCTGTTAAAATGAGAAGTTCTGTAGAAAGGCAGCCTTTCTGGAGCAAGCATTTCCCTTGCTCCATGTGCAGAGCCTCATGCTTGAGGCACCTTTTCTCAGCTGAACTTTATTTGCTATTTATGTAATAGCAGGGTCTTGCACAGACACTACTAAATAGGCTTTGTCTGCCACAGGCAGGCAGGGACTGACTGTAAGAGAAATGCTCCTCCTGTCTTGGGCTTCTTCAGAAGTGGGTGATTGTTTGCTTTCCTTAACAGTCTGCTAATAGGAGGTAGTGGGTGGTGTTGTCTTTTTTATTTGTTTTATGTAGGATGTCATGACAGATGGTGATTTTGACTGTTGTCCTCAGCTGTAGAAACTGCTTTCTAAACCAAGATATCAGGATGATCTGTGGAAGAGGAAAGCCTATCAGAGACATCAGATTCCCTGACTGTGTTCTGTCATCTCTCTCTTGAGGAGCAGGAAAAGACAGGGTTAGGATATAAATTTTTAATGTCTGGATCTTTGAGTCTTGGCTGGTGAACACCTCTGATTACAAGGAAAATTAAAAATCACCAGGTGGGACAACAATGAGTATGTGATTGCCGTGCTGGTCAGGACGATGGTTGTTAAAATAACAGACAGTACAGGCAGTGAAATCTTGATATTTTATTGATGTTTCAGTGGATTTGGTCCTTATAGGAGAGAAACCTGAAGCAAGTGGAGCTTATGCATACTGGAGAGGGAACATAATCTGATAAAGGCTGACCCAGTCAGTAAAGTTTTCAGATCGCAGGAAATTTCCTCAAAGTATTTATTTATTTATGGCTTTGCTGAAAAATTTTCAACCAGCTGTGTTTAAAAATATAACAGTAATGAGATACTTAAAAAAGGAGTTAATCTCTCCCTCTCTTTGACATGCTGCAGAGCACCAGCTGTAGCACAAGCAAGCCCTGGGGAATCCAAGTGGCCTGGCTGTGCAGCCTCTGAGCCAAAGTCACACCTTGAGAAACCAAACCCTGGAGGGAAGCACTGACCTCTGGCAGGTCATGGGGATGCTGCAGGATGACCATCTGGCCATCCTCCAAGGGCAGCAGGTTTAACCTGCATGGCTCTTGAGCTCCTCAAATCTCCCCAGTTCTCTTAGACCCCAGCCACTTGTTCACAGGGCAGCAAGACCCAGTTTTGTCTGAAATACTGGGAGGCCTTGAACTGTCTCTGACACCCCCGATGGGGAAATGCTGGAATGAGGAGGAGGGGAAACCAAGGGCTTTTGTACTGAAGGAACAAAAAACATGCTCTGCGTGTCCCTGAGTTCAGCTATTACAGACTACAAACCAGTCTGGGTTTTTTGTTTTGCTTTTAAATGCTTCCTTAGCCGGTGCTTTTTTTTAAAAAATTATTTTTTCTGTCTGTCTTTTCTGGAGACAGAGCCAGTCTGGGACTCTTCATTTGGCCCATCCAGCCTATCCACAAAGCATGCACAAGCCATCTTTTCCAGGCTCATTTCCTCTAGGATTCCCTATAGCTTTGCAATGGCCAAACCTTTATGTTTGATATCAAGGTGGAAAGGGCAGGCCAGCTGTGCTGTGTCCTCCAGTCCTGTGCCAGCAGGGCTCAGTACTGGGTGCAGGAACTCTGTGAGAGTTACAGCTTTAAGAGTGGTCAAAAATGTGTGTGGCAATTGGCAGAAATTGTTTTAAGGAAGCAGATGCCTCCTCTGATGATGGCATGGCACATGGTAGACTGGAAAGGCAAAGTATGTTAGTTTTGGTCCCAGGTTGAGGATTGTGTGGAGAAGTCTCCTCTGGGCCTACTGGTTTCAGCTTCAAGATGCATATCACAGCAGAAAAATCTCCTCTCCTGTTTCCTTTTTCCACCACTGGTAGCTAATCAAGATTTGATTTTAATTACTTCCCTCTACTCTCTCTGTTTCCTCTCCCTCTGCCCCACACATGCCTTTTTTCTATTTTTTTATGCATTTCTTTTTGGCAGAAGTTGAAACGCAAGAAGCGTTTGGACCAAGATGAAAACAGCGGAGGAGCTTGTTGGGCAGTGTAGTGCTTTGTTCTGAGTTCAGGGGGAGAAGGGGGGAAGTGAGGGGGGACAGGATGTCATTTGCCAGATGAGGACCCTGCCAAAGATGTTCTTGCTTCAGAAAGCAGCGAGGGATTTTTGAGGATATACCAGGTTTAACCTTTTGGTTACCCACTTCTGCCATCTAGGGAAACAGCAAAGGCCTGGACCAAAAGTGGGATGGTGTTGTGTTATACGGCCCAGCTGATGTGAATGGTCTCAAGCCAGAGTCTGCTGTTGTGACTAAATGCTGTCGACAGTCTGAGGTGCTTGTTGTCCTGCTGGAAACTCTAATGAGTGGATGAGCAGTCTGCACTTGTTTATGATGAGAGTCCAACACTAGTGCGATTGCTGCGGGAAAAACTAGATCAGCACATTCCTTACAGGGGTTAGGATGGCTGTGCTATCTGCTGCCCTGCCAGAAGCACCTGCTCAGATTTGAGATGCTGCTGAACTCGGCTTCAGCTGTTCCCATTGCAGGACAAGGAGCGCTTCTGCCTCATGAAGCTTGGGAAACACCTCGTCCTGTGACCAAAGGAGCCCTGCACTGCTGAGACTGCGGCAGCAGCAGCAAGCCCCAGGTAGCTTGCTGGCTGGTCACAGCACTGGTTCCTCCTCTCTGTTTTAATCCAGTCTCCCATGTGAGAAAACTGCAAGTTTGTAGGGTATGGAGAGCAGAAAACTTCTATAGGCATGTATTTACTGCCATATTTATAGCTCCTTGGCCTTAAATATTGCATCGTGTGTGTAGGCTGCTGATTTAACTGCCCAGGGGCTGTTTTCACAGTAGCAAATTGAGGGTGAGGATACAGGAGGGGAGAAGAGAAGGGAAAGTTAAAGCAATTCTGCCTGTTCATTAATATCTCTTCCAGGTTGTAAATACTTGGAGCACTTATGTCAGGATTCTAGAGGAGGTCATTTATTTCCTGATGAAAAAACCTTAAGGGTTTTTGTCTGTGGTACTGGACTGTTTCTTAGGATGGAAGTTCAGCCTTTTAAATCTGGATGGGGTTCTGCTGTGAAAGGCCACCCTCTTGCCTCAGAGTTGGAGTGCACCACTGCTGTATGCATAAAATGCATCAAGCCCTGTTGTGTCAACTCAGACAGAGTCACTCTTCACCACAACTAAACCTGCAAGCCTCTTTTTCATTAGGACCAGCAGCCTCTCTGGGCGCTTTGATCTCTCACAGTCCTTCTTCTCTAGCTAGGAGGATGACAGCTTTCCTAACCCCCCATGGACCTCCTGAACATAAACACAGTCTAGGTACAAAGGTGTCAGTAATTTTGGGCTGCAGAACCACAAACTTCCTCTTTCCAGCACCTTTGGCTGCAGCATGAGAGTCTTTGATCACTAGTTCAGAATGCAGCTGGCCACAAATGTGCCAAGAGGTGGTTATACCAACACTACTGTGGGTGAATCCATGGCCAGTGACTAACAGAGAAGTGATGCATCCAGTGCTAGCCTGGAAACATGCCCTGTGTCTCTTACACTTCTTTTAGACAGCCAAGGGAGGTCTGATCTATGGAAAATGAGTATAATGCCACTCAGGTGTCATTGTTGGGATGAGGTGTAGAAGAATAAGGGCATGTAGACAAAAGATGCATGTGTCGGATTGCCTGTGATGGGTTTCAGTATTATTTTTGACATGCTCAATCTTGAATGTGTCCCCATGGAGGTCAGCAGACCTGGCTGGAAATTCCATGTGCATGTCTTACTGCACAGGATGTCTAAACTTGCATATTTTTCATCCATTTTCTTGCATCCCTTAAGTCATCCAGGTACCCTTTCCAGCAGTCTAGTGAACCATGGGAGGGAAGCACTGGCTGATGGATAGGCACTTAGGTGGGAAGCAGAGGCCAGTGTTTCCCCTCACTTGCCCAAGTGCCACTGGGCACCCTTGGTTTCAGGGCTGGCTTGCCCTCAGATCTTTGGCCCTGGTCTCTGGCTCTTCATAAGCACAGTAAATACCACTGCAGGCTTTTAGGTAAAGTGAGACTTAAATGCATGGTACCATACAATGTTGGGTATTGCACAGTATCTTGGAGGACTCCTTTCAGGCTGGACTTTGGCTTTATTTCACTTGCCCAGGTGGTTGCATGTGTGTAGTGCAGGAAGGTGTCCACTGAACCCACACAGACTGCTGTACTCACACCTGCCCAGTTCGGAAAATCCTGTTCTGGGTGAAAACATTTTGAAGGTGTGAATTGTTTGTCCATCCTGGTGGTGGGTCTTCCTGCAGTAGTTCATCCCCTTGGCTTCTCTAGTGCCTGCTGATGGGCTCAGTTGGCCTGTGACTGCTGATGATGGGGTATTTGCAAATGGTGCCACATTGGCTCTGCTACTTCTCGTTCTCTGTTTAGTTAGTTCTTGGCAGTTGGATGTTTGAATGTTTGTTTGACAAACACTTTCCCTGCAGTCTCTGATTACACAAAGTTTAGTCTGACAAACCCCAGTGAATTATCCTGTTCTCTGTTGTCAGTGGTATCTCTCTGTCTCCCTTAACCACAATATTTTGTGTGTGGTGCAAATTCATATTTTTTCCCTTGTTGCAATCAGCATGCCCCTCCCTTCTTGGTTCAGTTACACAGGCAGTATCCCCAAGATGCTGACGTCTGTATTTTACTAATCCAAAAATCCTGGGGCTACCAGGAAGCAGTACAGATAATAACACCACATACCTGTCTAGCACCTTTCATAAGAGAATCTGAAATTGTCTGACTCATGTTCATCTCGTTACTGCTTGTACCAGCTGGAGTTTGCTGTTCCTGTTTTTGCAGCCTAGAGAGCTGAGACACAGGGTAGGGGTATATTTTGTCCAATAGAGGACGTGATTCCAGAAATGTGCCGTCATAACCTACAAGACTCTGCATTTCTATCCCTCTCTGTCTTGCTAATTTACTTCCAAAAGGGAAAGAGATCGGAGTGGGATGGTTGGTTTTGAGCAATGCTTTACTTGCAGTGATCCATGGCTTTATTTGGTGTCTCAGTAAATTCCACCCAAGAACAAAAAAGCAATTGCAATATTTCTCCAAGGTAAGTTACCTTCCTTGGCTGTGATCAGGGCTCCATAATGTAGTTCTCAGGAAGAAAACTATCCAAATACTGTCTCTTGTCGTCAGTTTGGTGGTTTGGAGCGATGCTGAGGGACAAGTGTTCACGGCTGGCCCTGACAGGGTAAAGTCCTTACTGTGTTTCAGGGGTGGTAATGAGACTTGTGAAAACATGTCTGCAGGTGTCTGGGTGGTCAGGCTGGGCTGTTAATCCATCCAGCTGCTGGCCTGTTCTGGACAGGGTCCAAGACCAGGTAGGACACTGCTGCTTTTCTTACAGCCTCCAAACACAGCTGAGCACCTTCCAAGCAAACCTGGGCTGGTTTATGGTTTTGGGTGGAAACCACAAGCAAACCACGTCAAATCTCTCAATTCTGCCCCAAACCAGGCAGAGTGCATATGTTTCTGCTTCATTTTGCTTGGGAGATGACTGGGAGAGAGAGCAAAACCTGCATGGATCCAGTGTTGATGTAAGGCCATAGGTGATCTATTCCTAAGCCTTCCAGTGCCATTCCCATGGCTAGACCAGACTGATTGAGGGCAGGATAATAAATAATACCCGAGCTAACATCTCCTGGGAGCTTGGGTTTAAGAGGAGGGATATTTTGTCTGAAACCCTTCCAGAAAAGGACAGTTGGATGGGGGATTAATGTAAATGTGGACCTTCAACATATGTAATCTCAGCCGAGGTGACAGGACAGTTGGGTCAGGGTTTCCTGTGCTGTGGGGCCCTGGAGCATAATGTGCATGGGAAATAGAAACCCAAAGAAAGAAAGAAAGAAGGGGAGAATTGCATGCCCAGAGGCGTAAAAGTGCATTTATTTTTCACTTGTTGCATCAGAACATACTAATTTTTGCCTGGGGGCGGGGGGCAAGCACATGCAAAAACAGTCCAGCTTGAGAGGAAAGGGGTGGAGAAGTGTGATGCCAAATAGCTCAGGAAATGCAGCTGTAGGAGTTTCCCCCCCTCTACATCCATGCAGGGTACAAGACCCTCCAGTGGGCATGTGCCTGGGCTTTGTAATGGAGTCACGCTCTCCCCTGGAGCCCAGGGCACCCCCGGCTCCTCACTCTGTCCCCCTTCTCCCATTCCCTCTTCTCCCATGTGCTTTTATTCATTCTGCAAACACTGTATGCCAAATCCAACTTCACAGCTGGCTCTGCTCCACGTGTTTGTTTTCTATGCCTGCGCGGCGCTCGCCAGCTCCGCTTGCGCCACGGCTTAGAGGTGGAGGCGGCGGGGGGAGAGCAGGGCTGGTGGGGAGGGAAACGGGAGCAGGCTGCTGCTTGCCAAGCCCTTATTTGTTTAAAGCTTAAGCCTGTTTGAGAGAGCCTTTTTGGAGTGAGGGGTAAGTGGCAGGGGTGGGATGCGGGGGAATGGAGAAAGTAAACCGTGTGTCAAGGAAAGCAAACTTTACAGCTGGAATTGCTGCTGATGCTTGTTGTGTGAAAGGCCTGGGGAGGGGCCCTGGGCTCTGAGCTCGTGCTTTTAGCGTGGGTTTGACTGCCAATGGGCAGCAGTGACAAGTGGGGAGCCAGTGGCAGGGCTGTGGTGGCAGGGCTGTGCTGTGCCCAGCGCTGCTGCTTGACAAGCCTGGCTGTGGCACTTGCCAGCATGTCCTAGGAGCTGGCTGGGGCACAGGCAGGTGAGTCTCCCTCCCCAGGCGCTGAGGCAGCAGCATTTTGCCATCCTTTTGTTAGGGAGCATCCCCTTGTCGACAGAGGGAAACCATATGCCAGCCCTGCCCATCTGACTGTGCAGGGCGACCTGAGGTCTTGCTTCACTGTTTGCCTCACTGTCCTCAACGGGACCATCATTTTTGGAAAGGCGTCTTTATTGTTGTGATGATAAATGGGGCAAATCACATGCAAACGCAACCTTTAAAAAAGCCTAAACAATGCAACCCTCTCCTCTTCATCTCTGGGAAGAGGGAAATCTGTCACCCATCCTGAGACCCCACTGTGAGTGTGTCCCCTATGATTTTGCACCTCGGGGTGGGCCCCGTGGGGTTTTGGAGCTGCGTGGCAGCTGCTGATCATGGCACAGAGTAGGGCTCTGGCTCAGCCCATCTGGGTTCTGGCACTCTCCACTAATCCCCACACCCCACCTTAGGCATTTGGTACAAGCCAGAGTATTTTCTATGGACAGTCCTTTGTGTCCCTTTGTTTTGCTGGCCTTGAGCTTCCTCTTGTGTTTTTTGGAGTAGTGACATGTCTTCCAGGGGAAATTTGTCCCAGCAGAGAGTTGTAGAGGCTTTTGACCTGCTCCCATAACGAAAATTATTATTGTTAGTGAAAAGCAATTTAGTGACAGCTATGGAGAGTAAAAACTCCCATTTATTCCCAAATTTATGAAAGGAAAAAAAATCCCCAACTTTTAAATACCATCTTCAAAGGACAAGAAAAATGGGCTTGTGTTCTTTCGCAGCCCAGCAACAAGTCACTGCTGAAAGGAGTGCAAACTAGAAGGCAGTTTCTCTTTATGGTGGTGATGGGGATGTCTCTAAAGCCAGCCATCTGGGGATTAAACTTTGTATTGACGTTACTGGCAAGTACTTTGTCCTGTCTCTTTTGTGTGCTCTTCTGGATTTTGATGTCAACTGTGTTAAACTAGCCTTGTGCTTGTTAATGCAGTTTCTGGGCCTACTCCCATTGAAGTCATGGCAAAGATCAGGCTGATTTTGGTGGCAGTAGAATCAAGGCCTCTGTTATAATCCAGAGGATGTGTTGTTTTAGCAGGTATTTCTCCTGTGCCACTGGCTAATGTTTATGATAAGCTTGGTCAGTTTTTTACTGCAACAGTTGTAGGCACCCTTGCTGTTCAAGTACACACTGGAAGAAGGTTCAGAGGCTAGGAAAGCTACCCAAGTCTTTGCTCTGCCAACAGGAAAATTTCCCCATAGCAGCTTCCCCCAAGGAAGGCTTAACAGTGTCACTGGCAGTTTCTGTGGACTTTTCTGGTTTGTGGTTTAGGGTTTTTTTTATTTGCGTCTTTGTTTCACTCTATTACTGTTTCTAATTGGACATGGACAAGATTTTTCTATTGTTCCTAGACAAAGCTTATTTGGATTTTTTTTTTTTTNGTACTTAAAGGTAGGGTCATGTTTAAGCATATGAAGATGTGGGCTGCTCTTAAAAAGCATCCATAGCTACTGTCTCTGGCTTGTGATCTACTCTGTGAACAAGAGCTTCTGAGTCTCAGTTTGCAGGTAGCCATAGCTGACAGACACTGAAATGTGTTTGATCCCTGAGCACTCCTGCTGTGCTCCATGCAGATGCTGACTGGTAGGGTTTATCCACCACTCCTCTTTGCTTTGGTTTATGTTATACAGAGAGAGGAGTGTTTCAGCTGGTGGTTACCAGCATGAATGGATGCTGGGATATTTGTTGTCTGTCCTGTTGCAAGCTTGACCCCATCACGTGACAGAAACAATGAAATGGAGATGGGTCTTTTCAGGGCACTCCATGTCACACCTTTGCTATGATTTGTGGTCTTCCTTCCCATTCTTGACCACTGCACTGGCTGCAGAGAGGCTGTAGGGTGATATTAGGTAGCCTCGGATTTGGGGGTTTTTAGCGTTGCTGCCACATCATTGGCAAAATGGTTGTTCTGGTCAACATCTTGATGTCCTGTAGTCAGGGAGTGAGAGTTGGCTCTGTGTGTTCCCTAAAAGCTGCTGGGGAAGCGATGCAGAGTGAAAACTGCTTTGGAGAAGAGCATCCTGTTCAGGATCCCCATGGAAAAATGCTGTTTCACTGGGACTAGGGCATACTGTGGAAGTGTATCTGTTGATTAAGCTTTTGTCTTAGAGCAGCAAGGGGTTTCTGGTGGAGAGCACGAGTGGTTTTCCTGCTGTTCTGAGCAGGCCACATTTAAATTAAGTGGAAGAGTGTCAGCTGGGGCGAGGGAGTTGCTTGAGAGGTGTGAGGTGTGAGGTGACAGCCCCTGCTCAGAGGAAAACAGGACAAGGACTTGAGCCTGGATACACCTGTGGCAGGTGAGCTGTGGCATTGCCATGTCCTTGCCCTGAAGCCATGGGGACAAATGCAATGTAAGAAAATCTGCAAAATCCCAGCTCCTGTATTTTTTCTTTCTTGAAGCTGTCATCTAAATTTAGTTTTTCTGCTTTTTCTTTTCTGTCACCTTTATTCCACACTTCCCTTTAGTATCTCTTGAGTGCTTTTGCCCAGCATCACTTCCCCTGTGTCTGCCGGGCCTGCCTTCTCCCTGACCTCTCCCTCAACCCAAGAGGCAATTAGACAGTCAACATCAGATTTCAAGGTTTGGGGGTTTTTGTTTGCAAAGGATGAGAAGAGAAAAACAAAAGCAGTGCCCTGAGTAATGTAAACTACCCACAGGCACATCTGTGCCTGTGTGATGACAGCTCCTGGTGGGAACTGCCCGTCTCTCCCTGCGCCCTCCTCCACTGCAGCTGCTGACAGGGAGGGAACAACCTGAGGCCCAGCTCATGTTGATGTAGGATTCAGCTTGGTGGAGCCCAACCAGAGCCAGCTGCATTAGCTGGAACTCGCCACCCATCCTGTGGGTCCCACTGTATCAGCTGCCAGCAGAGCCATTCCCTGGGCTTTTCTTGCCGAGATGTACACTCTCACTTATTCCCAGCTCTCTGTTACATGCTTTTCCTCTTTGTCCAAAGAGCAAAAAGGTATAGACGGGTAAATTTTGTTAGTGCTTGTATCAAGCATCCTAAAGTAACTAACTCTTCTACCCCATGGTGTGAAGTCTAGAGGACATGGGTTTGTTCTTCCTCTGTGTTCAGTACAGCATCTGCCTGCAGCTCGGACTGCATTGACAGTGATCTCCAGCTTTAGTTGTGAGGGGAATGATAAAGCGAGTATTGTTTTCATATGATAAGAGATAGAATGCTTCAGGCAAGTAATACAGTGCACTAAATCCCTTGCTTCTAAGACTGAAGGTGTGTTTTCACATCATACTGGTGTCAGTGGGTGACCCCTTTCCTGCTGCTTCTGAAATATTTCTTACCGTGAAGATTCAGCGTTGTCCTATAGCAAAGCCTCAAAAAAGCAAGACTTTGTTGCTGCACCATCAGCCGCTGAGTTTGTAGCAGCTGTGAGGAACACTGAAAACACTCCAGAGCAGATAACTCATTGCAAATGTGTGACTACATTGATGTGGTTTTCAAGGGGATCCTCCTGACCCCTTTTTCCTCGCCCTGGGAAGAGATTAGGTTGAGCTGCATCTCTGTGGGGCCTTGATCTCGCACAACTTTGATAGCAGCAATTCTGCTGGTTCTCTGACATTGGAAGATCCAGCCCCTGTATGAAGGACCTGCACCCTTCTGTAAGTGCTGTGGATGTACACTCCTTCAGGATTCCTCAGCTCTCTAAACTGGGACCTTAGCTGTGAGGCAGGAGAGTCTATGACAGGTGGATCATGAATGAGAAGGATGGAGAGTGCAGAGGAAAACTTGGTCTAAAACTGTGGCAGCTCTCCCAGATTGGGAGTGAAGCTGGACTGAAAGGTTTTGATTGGAGAGGCAGCATGTCCCAGCCATGGGTGCAGCCCCGGCAGCTGCTCCAGGGCCACTTTCTCCCTGCACGCACTTGGGAGAAGGAGCCAGAGAGCAGCCAGTAGTTCCAGGCTTGTTGTAGCAACAACATCTGTTTCCTAGGTGCACTTTGTTTCTGAAGAGGCTGTGTAGCACGCTCCATCTGTGCCCTTTTTTTTTTTCCCCCGCTTTTGCCGCGTTCGGGGAGGCTCTCGGGAGGCAGGCGCTTCCCGGGAGGACCCTGCACCAGCTCCGTGCCAGCACTGGCTGTCGGACTCTTTGCACCCGGAGCAGTATTGTCAGCATCTTGACAGCTGGCCGGCTGCATGCTTATTAGTTACTACTTTCCTCTTGCCCTCCACCTCTCCTTCGCCTCCCTAACCACCTCCACCCTCTCTCCCTTCCCCCTTCCCGCTCCTGCCCCA
>VXBB01018440.1:138615-234721 GCA_013399915.1 Illadopsis cleaveri
AGGCAGGGTGGGAGGGGGTTGTCACGGGGCCGAATCTGTCGGGGGATTTGGCCTGAGCCCCATGCTGAGATTAAGTTTCGGAGAACACATTCCAGAGCAGAAAGGGGGCTGTGTGTGCTGGTGGCCTGATAGAGAGAAGGAGAGGAGGGGAGAGGTGGATGGGATTACCAAGAGCATGGTTTGCATTTAGGAGAGTAGGGTGTGCACAGCTCCTCAGCCTGAGCAGCTCCTGCTTAGCTGATCCCCTTTACTTTTTTTACTCGCACCCCAGCCCACCAACACCAGCCCTGTCTCCTGGGAAAAGTATGTCTGACCTATCTGACTGCTTTAGTCTAGCATCAGTGGTAGATGGGAGACAGGTCCTAAAGCACCAGAAGGCCCCACCATGTCCTTCAGGACAGATCAAAGCCACTGAGCAGTGCATCAGCCCTCTCCAGGAGTCAAATCACCTTTGCCTACTGGGTTGCACCTGGGGATGCGCGTGCAAAAGAGAAGGGCCTGGCCATTGCTGAAGTCCCTGTCATGGCAAACGCACTTCTGAGAGGAAGTCAGGAGCACCATTCAGTGGAGCCAGAGGTTGGATGATCAAGCAACTAATTCATTGTGGAAAACCCTGTGCTGTGCTGTGCGATGTTGTGCTGTGTGGTGCTGTGCTGTACGGCACTGTATGGGTCCCTTGTCCTCAGGGGTAGCTGGGGATGGCAGAGGCTGTATCCCACACACCTGGATAGCCTCAGGTGATAAAGAGCACCCAGGTGGGGAAAATTCAGCAGTGAGTGAATAAAGAGAGATAGAGCATCCCAGTAAAGATGTGGGACTGAAAGTGTGGGAGGAAAACCTTTTGGAGGGGTTCAAATAACCAGTCTCATGTTCAGGAGCTGGAGGCTGCTTGTGGCAGTGGTGTTGCAGTGGTCTGAAAGGCCAGGGAGCACCACTTGGTGGTGGGACTGTGTGGTATCAGGTGTGCCCCGGGCCCTCTCTCCTGCTCCAGACCTCCTCCACAGGACCTTGCTCAGAGCTGATTCAGTGGCGACCATGGTGAGAGGAAAGCCCCTGGCAGGTCGGCACTGCAGTTGATACATCTCCTCCAGATAACCTTCTGGGCTGAAAGAAAACCCTCTAAAAGACTTAGTCCCATCCAAAAATTATTTTGGGGTGGCAGGGGGAAAGTGAAACTGGAATGTGTGAATGAAGGCAGAGAGGGGAAGGAGGGTGATGGAAACATTTTCAAGGCTTAGGTTTATTTTGGAAGAGGCCCTGGAGTCATTGGAAGAAGTGACTTGCTAGGTTTTGTAGGTAACAGCATCTGGCCAACTCTTAGGGTATTTCCCCTCCTTTCTTTTGGCCTTCATTGAAGGAAATACTCTGGAATGCCCCAGGCTCTGTGTGCCTGTGCCCTGGGGCCTGCTGTGCTTTGCTGACAGTCAGCGGCAGATAACCATCACAGCAGTGCTGGCAGCCACAGCATAGCCCTGGGACTGATACCTCCTTCTCTCATCAGCAGCACAGTGGCCGAAGCCATCTCTCTTCCCCCTGGCTCAGAGAGCTGGTTGAAACTTGCATTTAATTTCTCCAGCAGAGATAAAATAGCTGTTGCATATCCAAGAGGTGGAGGGAGGAGGGATTTCCAGAAGGGAGAGATTTCATAAAGTGACAAAGGGAGCAGCTCTTCAGGCATTACTGGGGCGCCTTTGAGTCCAGTTAGTGCTGAGCTGGTGCTCCACAGAACCTTGGCAGCCCATGGCATATCAGGGCAGGTCACTGCAGGTCACACCTGCTGATCACTGTGGGCCTGTCCCTGGTGCACAAGATCAGCCCTGCAGGCCCCAGGGCAGCGCTGCAGTCTGGGACAGCTTGTATGGATAAAACAGGAGTATTCCTGGTTTTCCAAGCCAGGCTTTAAGCCTTCATATGAGTGACAGCGGCAAAGAAGAGAGAGATGTTTTCTGTGCCTGATTCTAGGTAGCAAAGTTGCCATCCTCCCAGAAAGTCCTGCCCCAGCCCCTCTCCTGGGCAGAGGTGCTGTATGTAAAAGGCACAGCTGCAGTGGGCTCTGGTGGGGCCAAGTAATTCCACCAGAGAATTACATGGTACTGAGGGCTGGTTCTGTAACAGCCAGAGGCTTAGAAGGTCAGGAGCTGTTCGTGGAGCTCACAGGGACAATTGAAGTGCAGGGCTGGAGCAAAGCTGGTGAGCAGAGGTAGCGAGAGCTGTGTAACTCCCAGCACTCGCCTGTATGCGTAGAAAATCAGTGTAGCAAACACAGCAGCAAGCCTGACCTGGGTAGACATGACATTTGAAAAAGGAACAGAAAAACAGATGAGGGGTGCAGCAAAGGAACTCCACCCGTTCCAGTGTCCCTGTGGCCTGGGGTGTGGGATTGCAGGTATCTGTGTCCCGGGAGTGCTGTGGGCAAGGGAGGCTCCTTGCCCTGTTCCCTCCATCGGTGCCAGGGGTGAGGTCAGTCCTCGGCCCTGTGGCTGAGGGAAGCTGGGCCCCAGCGTGTGGTGCTTGTGGGCAGTGACCCTGCACGGGGTCGGGCTGGGCATCCCCGAGGAATTTGCAGCTGCTTTCTGAAGACAGCCCCATTCATTTTCCTTCACCCGGGCCTCTCCGCTGGTACTCCCCAGAGGCAATGGAGGGAGGGAGGGAGGGAGGGAAGGAAGGGGATGGCTGCCTGTTAGAAAAGCATTTGCAGAGCAGGCAAAGGGGCTCTGGCCCCGGGGACTGAGGCAGTGTGAGGAGGGGAGAGAAGGAAAACACAGGTGGTGTTTTGTGAGCCAGCGGAGCTGTGGCATGAGGACTGTGAGATGGGCCCAGGGCAGGGGAGTGGGGCTGAGGCGTGGGCAGGGGAAATGTGCTGGGAGGATGTGAGTAGGCAGGAGTCTGTGGGGCTGTGCCTGTGTCAGCGGGGTGGGAGGAATCTGATGATGACAGCACCAGTGCCCAGGCTCCTGTGATGCTGGCTGGATGGAGAGCAAGAGCTATAGCTCTAGGCTGCTCTCAGAGCTGACGGGGCAATAGCAGAAGGTGCCTGCCCCCAGGCTGGAGGACCCCACCATTCCTATTCCCCTTCTCAGGGTCCCTCCCTTCCCTCTTTCACTCTTCTCTGTGGCAGGGAGAACTTTTACCTTGGAGACCATGATTTTATTTACTATTGCTTCTTCTCCAAAATTATTTATGGTCTCCCATTCATTTAATCGGGTCTGTCTCACTGCTTGGCCCCCAGCCCTGGGATTCAGCTGGTTTCCCTCCCCAGTGACAGCAGCACAGTTGGCTGCAGGGCTGACCCTCCCTGCACCCCGGCTCACCCCATCGTGCCTCAGGGCCGGCTGCAGATGGACACAAGCAATGAAGCAATGGCCTTTGGTTGCACTCCCTCCTAAACAAAAAAAGGGAAAAAAAGCCAGGGGAAGAAAAGCCCTCCTATCCCAGCACAGCTGGGATTGGCAGGGCTCACTCTGTCTGTCCACAGCACCTCCTGGACTATGGCTGGTAGATGAGGACTTGCTTCACTGTGGTCAGGCGTGTCTTTTAAGGACAAGAACATGGGTTGGCACGCTGGGTGCTGCCATATGAGAAGGAAAACCCAGCCAGTGAGAGGGGATGTGGTTTCTCCCAGCTGCAGTGGTTGTTATACTCTGGTGCAAATTGCATGTTGGGTGTGGGGCCTGGCTGCTGCTGCTGGGCAGCTGAAGGGGCAAGCGCTGCATATCCCTGTGGCATGGATCCTCTCCTCCACCCTTCCCTGCTGGGGGGCATGTGCATGGTCCCCCCACAACTCAGGGGCAGCTTGTTTGAACCCCCCAGGACAAAGCTGGTTGTCCCAGCTTGGCACTGGGCCTCTGTTCTGCTGTGCTGGGGCCAAATGCAACAGGATGTGTGTGGGGGAGCTTGTTCCATGCACAGAGGGGGACAGGGGTGACCCTGACTACCCCTCATCAGGTCTGGCCGACCCATGGGTGCTAAAGGATGGCTCTACATGCCATCTACAGTGGCAAGTGGGGCAGTTGAGATCGCCTGTGGCCAAAATCCACTGGTGAATAAACCAGTCTTGTTCTCTGCGGGGAAGCAGGAATTTAGGAGAGTAGTTTGGCAGGAAGCTCATACTCTTGGCATATGAGAATGTAGTTTGTCCCAGTTCTGCTATTTTTCCCCTCTCCCTTGCCAGTTTCACTCTGCTTCTCCAGAGGCACCTGGTTCTTGCTCCCACAGCCACCCCAGGATCCCTTTCCTCTGTTCTTTCCCCCTCTTGCCACGGTTTCATCCCTTGTCCCTCACTTCTGGGCTGCGGGGAAGCCAGGAAGAGCTGCAGGTCCTGCTCCCTACTGTGGGGCTGCAACACCCACAGCTGTGAGATGTGGGCTGAGCCACCATCTGGGGGGCTGCATGTGAGAGGTCCCCTTGTCTGCCCAGCCCACAGTCATCCCAGAAGTTGCCTGGGCGTACATGTTCAAGATGGCTCTGCCATGCCAGGACCTTGGGTTTGCTCTTTTTCCAGGCTCTTGGGCCCCTTCTTCTCTTCAGGGTATGTGTGTGTGTACACGTGCTCGTGTAAGTATGTGTGTGCAGATCCCTGCCAGCATTGCTGGAGCCTATGCCTTGGCTCCAAAATCTTAATTTGGCTGTGATGAATCCAGACCACCAAGGCGCACATTAATTTTCCTGATGCTCGTTTATATTTTGTTGATCGGAGAAACATGCTCAATGTGGGCAGGCAGACATTGGGCTTTCGCCACTTCTCCACCTCTTTCCATTTCTGTGGCTCTCACTGTTTTATTCCTTGATCAAATGTAAAAAGCAAAGAGGGGAAAATATTCATCATCCTTCCCCTCCCGAGCAGTAACTTTCGTTGGAGGAGGAGCGTGAGGCGCTGCCAGCTTTTCACAAGTTAAGAGTTAACTTTCATCTGGCTTTAATATCCAGTGGAAACATGGCTCCCTCCTCAGCTTGTCTTAAAGGATTGATCACATTTCTGAACTTCAGCCGTATTCCTTCTTTTTTATTATTTTTTTTAATTGAACAATGCCAAGAAATTCCAGAAGTATTAAGCATGTTCATTGCAAATCATTTTTATGACATTGCAAAACCTCCCCTTTTCTTTTCAACCTCCTCTCCTCCCCTCAGATCTGGGCCTGGGACCGCTGGCTCCCCCAGCAGCCACCCGACAGCCCCTCCGCACCGCGCTCGGGGAGGCTTTCTCCAGGCCTTGCCAAGAGAGCTGGTTTCTATTTAAACTCTATAAAGGATCTTGCTTTAATCAGAAAGTCTGCTTGAGAAATTTCATGTCACTTTTCCATGACTGTGGGTGGGAGAAGCTTGGAGCCAGAGTTGTCTTTTGCTCTTGGAGTGCTTCTACATTTCCCAGAGAACAAACCCCACATTTTTCTGCCAGCTGGGGCTGCCAGGGGAGGCTGCCTGCTGCCCTCCTGCTGCCCCCCAGCTCCCCAAACTGCCCGGGGTCACGGGTGCCACGTCCTGGGATGGGTTTCTAGGGGCGAGGGAGCTGTCAACAGCACGTAGCCGTGCCGTGGCTGCAGATGCAACACACTGCCTTAGAGTGGGGTTTTGCAAAGGAAGTGTGGTCTCATCCAGACTCAGTAGCATGCCATTCAGGAGATCTGTTAGCCCTGGGCCCTGGGAAGAGGCGCCAACCTGAGCCTTGATGTGACAGTGTGATCTGTCACCTGTGACAATGCCCAACTGCGGGATATGCCATTTTCACTAGTAGTCGCCTGGGCTGGTGTACAGCATTGTAAAAATGCACGAGGGACTTTTTTCCTGGCACAAAACCTCTTCCCTCACAGCACAGGCTGGCTGAGACAAACTTCAAGCTTGCAGTGCCTTGGCAAGATTTGCCATCATACCCGGAGAGAATGGAAACCAGTTTTCTCTCTGGAAAGTTTGGTGGGGCCATGTTGGCATGCTCCCTGCCCTGCCAGATCTGTGGGGTTTCAATGCAGTCCTCTCCTCCTGCTTTAAAAAAACAGGGAAAAGAAAACAAAAGGTCAGGTACCCCCTTCCTCTTAGTTCCTGTCCTTCCAGTCCTGCTGCCCACATCAGCCTGGCCAGGGTAGGAACTCCCATCTCAGCCTGGGCAGAGGGACCTAATGGGACAGGGTTTTCACAGCTGGTTTAGGGAAGGAGCAGCTTTGCCATGTAGAGGAGGAGCTGGTTTTCCCTGCAAGTCCCTGTTCTTTTAACTGGAGCTTGGGCACACGTGAAGCATTGTGGTTAACCAGCTTTCAGCTGTGAGATATTTGATGGGAGCAAGAGTGCCCCGAGCAGAGACGCTGATTTCTCAGGTGAGGGAGGAGCTCAGGGGGCATCTCACACTTCCTCCCACCTGGCATCTGTACACCCTTGAAGCAGGCTGGGCTCCCTGAGTTATAACTACAAAGCCAGGCTCTCAGTAGCAGGACAGCAGCAGTGTGTGAAATAGCAGGCGGCAGAAGGACCATTTTTGGCTGCCCTTCAGTGCTGGAGTAAGTTGGCTTATTTTTTACTCTCAGGCCAGGATTTTTCACACCCAGTTTCCCAGCCCTGGAGCAGGCGGTTTATCCAGAAGCTGTGTTTTAAGTTACTCATTTTGTAGGGAAAAGGAGGAAAAAAAACAACTGTGAAAGCAAACCAGTTTCCCAAACTGCTGGGGTCAGAGGAGTCTTCTGCCAGCACCACGATGAAACAGCCCATGGGGAGAGGATGAGCTGACACTGAGAAGTTTAACCAGCCACTGAGATGTCTTTTGCTCTCTTTGTAGATCTCAAAGATTTCAAGTTTGATGGCCAGCATGTGATCGAGGTGGATGAAGGGAACACAGCTGTGATTGCCTGTGACCTGCCCGAAAGTCACCCCAAGGCTCAGGTCCGCTACAGTGTGAAGCAGGAGTGGCTGGAGGCCTCCCGAGGTGAGGGCACAGGGGTCTCTCCCAGCAGGTTCTATCACAGGACCCTTGGTTTTGCCCGTCCTTACCAGCAGTAGCTATCTCTACCTGCTGCCTCCTTGTCCCTTTGCCACCTGTCTGAGCACAAGTTAGTTTAGGCATGGTCTCCCTGATGTCCATGCTGCCTGGGACATAGTGGTTTTTTCCTTCCTGCTGGTCCACCTTTTCTTCAGGGCACTGCATGTCTTCCAGGAGGCTGGAGAGGAGCATATCTTGTGACCATGTGCCACTTTCTCTTCCCTCTCTACAGACAATTATCTTATTATGCCATCTGGGAACCTTCAGATTGTTAATGCCAGCCAGGAGGATGAGGGGACTTACAAATGTGCTGCCTACAACCCCGTGACACAGGAGGTGAAAACTTCAGTCTCCAGTGAGAGGCTTCGTGTGAGACGTAAGCCATTCTCCCTTCATTGCACATCTCCATCTCTGGGGGCACTGACCAGTGCTATCACAACTGGTTTTCTTGTGTGAACCATTATCAGTTGTTGAGAAAACTCCTTCCCAGAAGCAGAAGGCCCCAAGGTCTGCTCCTGCAGTATGTGCATGCAGCCCTGGGATTGCCACGTCCTTAGGGTTTGTTCTTGATGGTGGGTGGGCAAAGGCCCTTAGCCCTTTGGCAAGGTGGCGTCACTGTGAGCACAGAACCCTTACAGAATGTCCCTCTTGTCCTGCCTTGCCGTTTACCTGCCCCAGCACAGAAAAATAGTGTGCTCTACCATTATCCCTGCCCACTGCACATGGTGGTCTCCCACTAGCCACCTTCCTTCCCACGCACCTCCTTCTTCCATCTCTCCTCCCCAGGCTCCACAGCGGAGGCAGCCCGGATAATCTACCCTCCTGAGGCTCAGACCATCATTGTCACCAAGGGCCAGAGCCTCATTCTGGAGTGTGTGGCCAGCGGAATCCCCCCTCCGCGGGTCACCTGGGCCAAGGATGGCTCCGGCGTCTCCGCCTACAACAAGACGCGGTTCCTGCTCAGCAACCTCCTGATTGACCCCACGAGCGAGGAGGACTCGGGCACCTACAGCTGCACGGCTGACAACGGTGTGGGGGAGGCCGGGGCTGCCTTCATCTTCTACAACGTGCAGGTGTTTGGTGAGTGCTGCTGGAGCCATTTTTCAGGAAGGGCTGGGATAGCTCATCTTTTTCTAGGGGAAGATACCAGCACTGAAGCACTCTTCCCCTCCGTGGACAAACCACAATGTAATGCAGAGCCCTGCTTGTGGTTCTAGTTTCCAGGAGGTCAGACTAATTTTTTCTTCAGGGTAGTAGTTCCTCCTTCTTGGCTCCCACCATGGGCTGGAGATGATGGATCCTCCCTTCCTCTGCAGAAGCTCTTCTCCTGTCATTTGTGGCACTGCTTTTGTTCTAATACTTTCTAGTGAAAGCCTGGTTGCTTTTTAGACATATTTGACATAGGCATAAGGAAGACATTAGAATGTCTTGGTTTTATTCTGTTTTGTAGGGAAGCTCTCAGTGGAGTAGAAAATGTAAGGGATACTGCACTTTAGATATTTCTACTACACATACTTCTCATTCTCACCATTTTTAGGGAGGCTAAGCCTGTGTTTCATGGATTGCATTTCATCAGGTGCCGATGTGTTGTTGCGGCACAAGCACAATCTTTGCAGAGTAGCATTTCAGCTCAGAAAAATGGGCCTTGTAGATGTCTGATGTCATGTGAGAGGGCAGATGGCCTTGGGCTACCTCCCTTTTTCAGTTTGTGTGGATGCTGAAGGGGAGGGGCATTGAAGCAGACCCATGTGGGCCCCCACAAAGGGAGTGGGACTTCAGGGTAGGAAAGGATCCATCACTCTGCTCTCATCCCTGCCGGAGAGGAAAGTGCAAAGCCGTGACGGTGCCGTGCTCCCAGCCAAGTAGCGCTCAGCAGTCTGTGTTTTCTCCTCACACAGAACCCCCAGAGGTCACCATGGAGCTGTCCCAGCAGATCATTCCCTGGGGCCAGAGCGCCAAGTTCACATGCAAGGTTCGCGGGAACCCGCAGCCCTCGGTGATGTGGCTGCGCAACGCGGTGCCGCTGTCGGGCAGCCACCGGCTGCGGCTGTCGCGCCGGGCGCTGCGGCTGCTCAGCGTGGGGCCCGAGGACGAGGGCATCTACCAGTGCATGGCCGAGAATGAGGTGGGCAGTGCCCAAGCCATGGTGCAGCTGAGGACAGCCCGCCCGGGTAAGCCCCTCTCTCCAAAGTCGTGGCCATTCGGTCACAGCCTAACACACGGGACAGGGGAAGCAGGGGAAGGAGGTCAGTGTGCTGCCCCTGCTTCCCATTTAACCTATGCTGCAAGTGCTGTTCTGCCTGAGGTCTCCGTATCATCCTGTGGGAACACATGACACCAGTTTTGCTTCTAAGGGCAGGGGCATGTGTGCACATTTGGGTGATCTCTACACAAGAGACATAAGACATCTGGGTGTAGTGCCTCACCCCATGGCTTAGCTCTGCCTCTGAACTTGCACTGAGCAAGAGCTTAAAAACTGAATTCACCTGGGGTGAGAGAGGTACCACATGATTCCTTGGACTCTGTTGAACATATACAGAGTAAGAGGGACTTCAGAGAGACAGGGAACCCTGTGGTTTATAGCAGGGGAAGGAGGGATTGTTGCCAACTCATTTTGAGTGGCATAGCAGGCAGCACTGCACAAGAGGCTCACAGCTCTGCCTTAACCACAGACTGGGATGGGCATTTACCCTGCTGTGACACCCTGTCTTCCAGGAGCTCCACTCAACCCTGGGCGAGATGCCCAGCTGGACTTGGCTCAACCTCCAACATCACCTTCCAAGGACAGTGCCTTAAGGCTGCCCTTGGATAAAGCTGGACTTCCAAAGCCAGGGACAACCCCTCTAGCAGCATCTCCACAGTGTGCAGCCAACAAGGAGCTGGTGACTCCAGCCGAAGCTCCCATCATCCTCAGTTCTCCACGGACATCCAAGACAGACAGCTATGACCTGGTGTGGAGACCCCGGCCTGACAGCAGAGCCCCCATCCTCTATTACGTGGTGAAGCATCGCAAGGTATCCCCGGTTTGCCCTGCTCCCATCTTCCCTCTGCGCCGTTCCGTGGTCGGGCTGGTGGCCTCACCACACGTCGCATGCCTCGTGAGCAGGCACCTTGGGGCAGGGGCACCCATTGCTCACTGGTGGCACTGGTTAGTGGGACCTCCTGAGCTGCAGCCTCAGCCTGTTGAGGTGTGATGGATACAGGTTGTCACAGAGGTTTGCTGAGCTGTCCAGGAAGAGCCCAGT
Source organism: Illadopsis cleaveri (assembly GCA_013399915.1). Lineage (NCBI taxonomy): Eukaryota > Metazoa > Chordata > Aves > Passeriformes > Timaliidae > Illadopsis > Illadopsis cleaveri. Next base: position 148,822 of record VXBB01018440.1, read on the forward strand.
AGCAGTGCCTGTCTGCCTAGGTATGCAGAAGGCACATGCACACACTTCTCCAGTAGCTTCCACGTTCAATTCCGAGCTGTGTGCTTGCACAGGTAGGAAGCCCTGAGGACAGGTTGCACGACTTGCTCTGGAATGCTTTTGTCTTGGCACAAGCCACTGGGACACCTCTGCCTTGAACACCTTGGGCTGCAGGACACAGAGCAGCAGCCTCTCTGTTGCATGTGCCTGCCCTGCTCAGCAGCACCCAAGTGCCCATGCTCAATGAGCGCGAGGAGACAGCAGAGAGCTGTCATAGCCATGGGAATCCTCTGGGAAGGATTTAGCCCCCAGTTCTATTCTGGAAGCTGGAAGGCAGTGCACTGTGGAGTACAGTGCTTGCAGGTGGCACCGTGTGAGCACACTGTGCATGGCCAAGTCCTGCTGGAGCCCAAGGGCTCCTCCCTCTGGGGTGCTTCACAGCACCACGGGCACAGTGCAGGCAGAGCCAGAGCCCAGCAGCTTCTTTAAATGGTGAAGCATTGTTGAGGGAAAAATTCTGCTTTTGAGGTCTAAAGTACCTCTTTCCATTTTGCTGGGGATAAGTGGAAAAAAGGGGCTTGAATTTATTTATCTGCTGCTTTTCTTTCTTGGGGTAGGCAGGGAGTTGCAGTAGAGAGGCAGATTTTGCCTCATACTCCAGACGGTTTGAGTATATTCCAAAAACATGCCAGATCACATTTGGGGTTCCCAGCCCCTGCAAGGCACTGTTTTCAAGTACATGTGAATATAAGTATCTATTTCCCTGGAATTGTGTGCTTTTGTGAAAATATAGCATAATAGAAGACTGTTACAATCCTTGTTTCTTTCTAAAAAAACCTTAAGACAAGGATTTAAGCTAACCATCTCTTTAAAGAGCCCTTTAAAACAAAGGCAGAAGATGCCAGCACAGGAACACAATAGGGCAAGCTTAAATAAAAAACAAAGATGCCAAAAGCATCCCCAGACTATTGGCTCTGGTTGTCTGCCAAAAAGAGATTTATTCCCCAGTGGTGTATCATGTAACTACCAATTCTGCTTGCAATCTTAACTTGCAGCCTTGGAGTTTGTCCATATTTGATTTGTTTTTCAGCGCGTCACCTGGAAGGGGCCGTGGGGCAGTGAAGGTCATCATGGGTCACTGCAGTTTGCAGTAATATGTTTTCAGTGTAGTCCAAATTCTCAGCTGGAGACTCTTTCTTGGGATGCTTAAGGATTGTGTGGAAAGGAATTAGTCCCAATAACCCTTAAACTTGTTTAGAAAGAGTCTCTTTCTATCCAAGATCCTTAGGATCGAGTTATATAATGATTGGGTTTTGACATTTCTGACTAGAAAAGCATGTGTGTGGAGAGGGAAGGAATCAATTCAGCAACAAAAGAAAAGGCTCTTTGTGTAGGAGATGGCTGTAAGGAAAGTTAGACCTACTGACAGGAGACCTACATTTGTACTGGGCAAGGTTCTGCTTCTTCTCTAGAAAATATCCATGAATGTGTCTTTTTACTCTGTTCCTACACTGCCGCTAAACTCCCAGCAGCCTGCAAGCAGTCAGATGCCATGCCGCCCTTATTTTTGTTTCTTAAGAATTTCTCTTGTCCTTTCCTGGCCCTGGCCTCACAACTTTGCAGGCTCAGGAATAAAAATAAAACGAGGCAGGCATTAATCAGTCAGTGTCAAATGCTTGGAGAAGATGAATGATACAGCAGAGTCTTGGCATTTCCGTTCTGTTACATTGTCTGCATTACTAATGCTCCTTTCGGCACCGGGTCACTTCAGTGTCCTGCCTATTTGCCTGCAAAAATATTATCTTTGCAGCTGGGGAGAAGGAGGAAGGTTCCACCTTCCCTCCCCCTCTGCATGGGGCATCAGGCTATCACCAAAAAACAAACTTCGTTTCCAAGCTTTTCTGAGGGCTATGGCCATACACAGTCTCTTCTCTGCAGAAGTGTTTGCTCCAGCATTATGGTTCTTCATTTCAGCCCCAAAGTGCCTGGGGTGAGGCTGGATAAAACTCAGTGAAACAAAGTTGTGTCTGGACACCTCATCCCATGGAAACGGCCAGTATCTAAATGAGCAGTTCAGCAGCTGGGCTGCAAGAGAGATTTGGCTCCTAAAGCAGCTCAGTCCTGTGGCTAATGCTGCATTTTGTGGGGCACACCCACTCATGAGATTTACACACATTGAGGGGCGGTGGTATCAAAGGGAACCAGAGGACAGACCAGGGCTGACTGAACCCTGGGGTCAAGAAAATACTCTGGGGCTTGGGCGAGTTGTCTTGCTTACACCTGACTTGCTTTGCAAAATCAGGCTGGAAACATCTACCTCCTTTGCAGAGAGGGAAGGGAAGGTATATGTGGTTAGGACACAGCTTGTTAGTAGAGTTTCTGAGCTCAGTGCCCACAGGAAGCCCAGCCTGCCCCAGGCACTGCAACACTTGCACTGGTCTCTCAGCAGGTCACCAACGCCTCGGACAGCTGGGCCGTGAGGGATGTTCCAGCCTCACAGCACCGCCTGACCCTCACCAGGCTGGACCCTGGGAGCCTCTACGAGGTGGAGATGGCTGCTCACAACTGTGCCGGCGAGGGACAGACCGCCATGGTCACCTTCCGCACTGGTAAAGGGCAGAGCTTTCCCTGGGCTCCCCTGGGCTCCGAGTCAGGGAGGGCCCCTCTGAAACATCCTGTCCCAGTCCTGAGGCACAAGGCACCAGCCTTAGGACAATGGGAGTGTTTCTTCTCTGGAAACCCATCTGCCCACAGCTTAGAACAACTGTCAGAGAGGAAAGTGGAGAGTAGGATGGGGAAAATTCCAACTGATCCTCTGTTGGGTTGGAATAAATCCCTTCTTCCCTTGATGTCTCAGTTGAACACCTGCAGAACTGTAGAAAATGGGTTTAGTATAAATGTCAAGAGGTTGTTTAATACATCCTCTGCCTGGAGACAGAAATCTAGGAACATTTCAAGAAAACCAATTAAAAGTTGTAGAAAATGAAATTTGAGGGGAATCTATTAACAAGTCTGCCCCTTTAGCTTTAGTTCCTGTCAGCAGGCTGAGTGTTTTGAGTCCCTGGGGCTGTTAGAGTCCAGGAAGTACTTACCTCCACATCCTATCTGGGAATATTTGCTTCCCTTATCACAGCAAAAGTTAATTCTAAGCACACTTCTCTGTTACTGATGCCACCTCTCCCTTGTTCACAGGCCGGCGCCCAAAACCAGAGATTGTTGCCAGCAAAGAGCAGCAGATCCAGAGGGATGACCCAGGCACGAGCACGCAGAGCAGTCACCAGGCCGACAACAGCCGCCTGTCCCGTAAGGCCCTCCCTGAACTGGCAGTGGGGGGGGGCGGTGAGGGGTGCTGGGTCTCTTGTGGGTGGCAGTGGCCAGGCCATGCTGGGGTTGAAGTCTCTGCTGGATAAATCAAAACTGCAGTGCTGGATCGGTGGTTTCTAGTTTCTGACAAGGAGAGGTCCTTCTTGGACACCACTGCCACTGCCCTTGGCAGACAGTCAGTCCTGGAGAGCAGGCAAGTTCCCCTGCCTGGCCCCACCTTCAATGCAAGAACGTTTCAGCAACTCTCTGTTTCTTCCTGAGTTCCACACAGAGGGTTCAGAAAGCCCTGTCTTGGAATCTGTGGATGTGTGAGGCACAGGAACAACAAACTGCACTGCACCAGTGGGTGCTAATGGAGTGAGGGAGGAACAGGGACCAAGTCCCTGCATGTTCTGGCATCCTCCTCTCTCAGCCAAGCCCTGGCTAGGGGCAGTTCATTCCCATTCTAGGGGTGCAGAGTGCTCCATTTGGGTATCCTGCTGCACTGGAGAAACATCAGATCCTTACTGGTCAATCTTATTTGTTGTTTCCCACCTTGTCTCTATCATTACTGTTGCCTTCATAATTTCTGTGAAATTCTCTCCCTCTATTCTAATCCTCCTGTGAAGTGCCATCCTCAGTCTCCCCCATACTCATTTGTTGTCTTTATTTTCATATCCATAGCTCTGTTCATCTCTTTCGCTCCCATCTTTTGATTGTTTTCCTGTCAAATTGCATTTCCACAGTTCAGAACTTTTCCTTATTTCCTTCTCACCTGCTTCTTTTCAGTCTCTTCTGTTCTCATCTCCTTGGTTGTCCCCAGCATTGTTCTCCCCCTGCTCACTGCTTCCACATCTCCCAGGCTTTTTGCTCCACCTCCAGCCCTGCATCCACCCCTTTCACTGCTTTCTCTCCCATGATGGGTGATCACACCTCAGACCTTGTCTCATCCTACTTGAGCTGGGAGTGGAAAAGGAGCAAGATGCAAGCAGGAGCAAAAGGTGCTTGTGGGCACAGATTGAAAGGCATGAGGATTTGGGCGTGCCAGCTCTAATGAAGAGACAGAAGGAAGAGAGCATTCAGGAGTTGCAGAGCATGTGGCTGGGTGCAGTGCAGGTAGTCCTTCACCCACATACGTCTGAGCTACAGGATCCTCCAGACAGGGTGACAAGAATATGTTCCGTGTCCTGATGCCCTTCTGGGTCCGTTGCAGCTCCAGAGGCACCGGACCGTCCAACCATCTCCATGGCATCAGAGACATCTGTGTACGTGACCTGGATCCCACGTGGGAATGGCGGGTTCCCCATCCAGTCTTTCCGTGTGGAGTATAAGAAATTGAAGAAGTTGGGAGATTGGGTCTTGGCCACCAGTGACATTCCTCCCTCTCGCCTCTCTGTGGAAATCCCAGGCCTGGAGAAAGGTAGGCAGGTGCTCTCCTCCCTGCTTCCTGGAGGTCTGTAGGAAAGCTGCAGGGTCTCTGTAGGATGGTTAACCATCTGTCACATCCTGCTCAGCCCTGGCAAGTGTGAGCAAAACAAAGCTTCCCTGAGTCCTGCCTTAGGTGCGTGGGGAAAAAGCTGCATATGCTTCTCCAATTTCTCCAGCTGCAGAGACCAGCACAGGTCTGACCTCCCTCAGGGAGGCATAGGCATGCTTTTCTGTATTACAGGATACAGTTACTAAAGGCATTTGGTTTTGCCTTTTACAAGACAGGACGGAACTTTCCTTAGCCACAGGCAAGACAGATGGGCACACAAATCCCATTGCACTTCACATGAGAAAAGATTTCATCATGGAGCTGGACAGCTTAAAAGGGGAACCCCAAAGTAAAGACCAGTAAAATGAAGTTTGAGTAAAAATTACTTAGACTTTGAGCTTTGAACTGGTGTACTTAATTCCCACGGAGTAGAGGAAGAACACCTTTCCGTAGCTGCTTTCAGGTCAGCATATTCTTTCTGGCATTTCTTAACCCCCTGCACACCTTCCAAAACTGCTATCTGACCTTTGGACCATCCAGACAGGAATTGGGGAAGGTAAATAAAAGCAGGCTCCATCTGGGACATGACTGAAATGTGGCTATTCAGTGTTTGGACTTCCACAACAAACTTGCTGTAAGCTCTCTGCCTTGTGGAGATGTAGCCGCTCTTCAGAGTCAGGGCCATGCTAACAGCAGGAATCTTGGAAAACTCCAATCCCTGCAAAGGTTTTATTTCCCGTTTTCCCCACAGGCACATCCTATAAATTCCGTGTGCGGGCGCTGAACATCCTTGGGGAGAGCGAGCCCAGCGCGGCGTCCCGGCCGTACGTGGTGTCCGGGTACAGCAGCCGCGTCTACGAGCGCCCCGTGGCCGGGCCCTACATCACCTTCACCGACGCCATCAACGAGACCACCATCATGCTCAAGTGGATGGTAAGGCTTGTGGGGTGAGAGTGCTGCAGGGGAGGAACCAGGTGTGAGGGTGCTCCTCGCCCAGCTTACACCTCCTCCAGGTTACCACACTGGAGCCTGGCACCAGCACAAATGGATCTGGGACCTAATAGCTGCCTCCACCAAAGGAGGGCTGGGCTTGGGACACATAGAAGGGTGAGAAGTCAGAGAGCCTAGGAAACTCTTTCCATCTGAATCTAACATTGTATATGGGAAAATTTCAGTGGATAACCGTGGGGTCTTGACCATTTTGTTCAATACGCACAGCTGAACAATGCATTGGGTAGCTGCTTGCTCTCCTGGCCAGATTTCTGGAATCAATTAGCACCTCTCTCTGTCCTGTTATTTTCCAGCAGACACATCCTTCACTCTCATTTGGTGGGTAACAGTCCTAAATGCTGATAATTGTTTACAGCAGTCCACTCCAGAGGATTTTTAGGAATGGGTAGGATCTTCTGGATCACAAGCCCAGATCCAAGTGTTTGATCCAAGCTTAAAGCTTATTCAGAGGGATGCATTGCTCTCTTCTTGTAGCTGCTTCTTGCCAGAAATTGCCACAAGGTAGAATGGGCACAGCTGTTCATTTAAACTCAAACAGTAGCTGATAAAATACTGGGTGAAAGACTGCAAGAACACACGGAGCTGGGACGGTGCTTCCCTGGGTGTGGGGGAGGAAGAGAACTGTCTTCAGAAACACAAAGCTCCTGCAGTGACCAGTTCATGGCAAGACCCCGTTTGTCTGGAAGCCATGAGCCTACTGGAGTCAAGATGATGGTGTGCTTGCCCATGCCCAGCTGAGTCACTGTTGTTGAGGAATTTTTTTCTCTGAATCACTGGCTGTGGTTGCTGAGAGGGAGCAGAGCACTGGATGCCTGGAGTGACAGGCCCACATTCACAGCTTGTCTGTTACCTGAGAGAACCAAAGCTTGAGAGTAGAAAGTAGCATTGAGCTTTTGTAGAAAACCCCTTATTGTGCAAGCCAATGTCAACATGAAAAAGATTCCTCTGCTAGGTTATCTTCCTGTCCCATCCCATTTATCCCAGCTGCTCCTCACCTAGTACAATATGAGCATGGACATCTCTGCTAATTTCTGCTCTCCCTCCCATTCTCTGCAGTACATCCCAGCCAGCAACAACAACACTCCCATCCACGGATTTTACATCTACTACCGCCCCACTGACAGTGACAATGACAGTGACTACAAGAAGGACGTGGTGGAAGGTAGGAAAAATGGAGAGACTGGTCCCAGCCGCTGGTTCCTACTGGAGCCAGCACGGCCAAAAGGAGCCCTGTGCACAAAAGGCAGCGGCTGTCCAAGCTACTTTACTGGGCACTGCTGCAGAGCTGAGCAGCTGCCTGCCCCCTGAGGAAGTTAAGAGCTCTGTGTGTGTTCCATCCTCAGGAGATCGGTACTGGCACTCCATCAGCCACCTGCAGCCAGAGACCTCCTATGACATTAAGATGCAGTGCTTCAACGAGGGAGGCGAAAGCGAGTTCAGCAACGTGATGATCTGTGAAACCAAAGGTAAGTGGCTTCCTGGGGCAGCTCTGGGAGCACAGTCTGCTGCCCTGCCTGCCTGCAGCTGTCAGAGCACAGCAGGGCAGGAACCATCCCTGCTTGACAGTGCATCACCCAAGCTCCAACGAAGTAGTGGAGGCAGCACTGGAGAGAAGAGAGGCACAGGCTCATCCATGCTATTGATCAGTGTGACCGGTCTGTGTACTCACCCCTTGTGCAGAGTCAATCTCTGTCCCTCAGAGCAGCAGTTAGCTTTTGTTTTCCTATCACATAGGTGGTGACTGGAAGCAGAAGGGCTGACTTTCCCTTGCTGTGCTGAACTCTGTGTTGTGTTAGAAGCAGGCCCCATGTTGTCTATCAAGAAGCTGCACTGTCATGACAGGAACAGCATTAAGTCCAAGTGTGTGCTTTGGAGAAGCTCTTCTGGTTTTGCTTTTGCTTGAGAAGTCCAAGAGCAGATCTGGCAAAGCTGTGAGCCAAGCACAGAGGCCTTGTCTGTACTGCCATATGCATCAGCCCAGGAATCCTGTCATCCAGGAGTGCTTCTTTAAAGCCACCATAGAAGTCTGGCCACTCCATAGCAGTATAAACATCCCTGAACTGGGCTTCTGTGCCATCTGCCATGTCTCTGTCTCACGTTCTCTCTCTCTTCCTTCCACAGCTCGGAAGTCTCTTGGTCTGCCAGGTCGTCTTCCACCCTCCACAGTGCCCCCTCAGCAGCGTCCCCCACTCAGTGGTGGGCACAGTGGCCTGGGGACAGGAGCCATGGTGGCCCGTTCCAGCGACTTGCCGTACTTGATTGTGGGCGTTGTGCTGGGCTCCATCGTACTCCTCATTGTGGCTTTCATCCCCTTTTGCCTTTGGAGAGCTTGGTCCAAACAGAGTAAGGGCTGTTTCTTGGGAGCTGATTTACAGGATATGGTTTACTTGTGGATTAAATCTGACCCTGCATGTAATTGCATCAAACACCCAAAATATGAGGGAATTCTGGGAAGCAGGGAAGGGCTGGGCAGAGGGCAAGTCTCAGATGTCCTGTGTGAACCCCATAAAGACAAAGGCCACTGTTTGTCCCTTGTCCTGCTTGCCTTGTTACAAAGGAACCTCAAGGACTAGGGGCAAAGGGCCCCTTTCCACCATTTATCTCCAAGAGTGCTTTGAGTGCCAAAATAGCTGCTTGATATGGCAGCCTAACCCTATACGTGCTGAGCTTCAACAAGTTTGACTTTATCTCTCATTTTTGCCTCAGACTTTCTTTTCCTTCCCTCTGCAGAGCAAACCATTGACATGAGCTTCCCAGGAGCTGGGCTGCTGGTGTCGTCCTGCCAATACACCATGGTGCCCCTGAGAGGTATCTCTGCTCCTCGTGCCAGTGGACATCCCTTTGTTAATGGGCAGCCCTATGCCAGCAGGGCACACCTGAATGGCATTTGTGCCTCTGCAGGAGTGGGGTACACAAGCACCAAGCCCCGAGATTACAGCCCCGATGAAGTGCCGCAGGTGAGTCCACACCTGGGATCAAGAGCTGGTTTGTCATGAGCTGGAGGCTACACTTGCATTGAGAGGGCTTCTCCAGACCTGGCTGGCACACTTTGCAGCATGTAGAAGTGGCAAGGCTGGCTTCCCAAAAGCTTTCCCTTTTGAGACATGGGGGGAACAGGAACGTCTCCAAAAAGTTTGTGAAGGGGTGGATTCTTGGACCAGTGCCTCTTGAGTGTGGAGGAGGCAGTGAGAAAAGGCAGCTCTTAGGGGAACAGTTCCTGTATCCCCTGAGCAAAGCTCACAGGCACTGAGAGTGCTGAGGACTCTGTAAAGGGTACCAGGCAGTGCCAGAGCTGAGACTAAATTGCTTATCCCCCACTGATTCAGCAGTAAGTATACAGTGAGCTTTTCAGTGGTCAGTTCCACTCCCCTCAGTAGCAGAAGAGTTTCAGCTTTTTCTGCCTACTGCTGTAAGAGCTTCAGCAGTCTGCCCCAGGGCTCTGACTCACAGATCAGCACCTGCCTCTTAATGCTGCTGTGTGCCATTGCTCTGCTAAGAATCCTTCTCTCTCCTTCCAGTCACACGAGGAGACCAACGCCTTGCTGCAGGCAAGAGTGCTGCAGAATGGGAGTGCCCAGCAAGACTACCAGCCCTCCAGGTTAGTCCTGGGGTGTGGAGGGAGGGTGGAACAATCCACTGGGACCCACAAGACTACATGCTCACAAAAGCCTGCCCTGAATACATTCCTGTCTGTCCCAGCTCTTGAGAAACAAATCCATGCTCCAGCACTAGGACACCTTGGGCTAAATTCTCTTTGCACAACTCCTTCCTCGTAGGATTTCAGGAAGGAATAATTTACTTGTAGAGGTGGCCAAGACCTACTCCCCTCCATCCCCTTTTTGTCCTCCTGTTTCTAAGTGGGAGACTAAAAAGCAAGATGAGAGAAGCAAACATCTGTGAGTGATGCTGATAAACAGCAGCCCCAGCATCTGCCCAGTGTCCAGGTGTGAGTGCTTTGTGTCTCACTGTTCAGACATCTTCATTACCATGCTTCTGTGAAGCACTATTCCTCCCAGCTCCTGTGGCACTCACCAGCTGTTGGATCATGGATACCAGGTCCCACATCACCTTATTCCCATGCCACAAATACATCCCAATTTTTGCTCTTCCCCTCATTTAGGAATGTTCTGAGTCAAACATTGATGAGCTGGCTGAGACATGACACAAGTTATATCTTTCAAAGAGGAAAGATCTGTAAACAGCACTAAACCCCTTTCCCTGCTTCCCTAGATTGCCCAGCTCCAGAACTGAAGACAGCACTTTCCTCTACAGTCTCCCAGATGACTCCACTCACCAGCTTCTTCAGCCACAAGATGACTGTCCTCACCTTCAAGAGCACTTTGTTGGCCTCCATCATCCAGTGATGGGAAGCAAAGTGGGAGGCCCTAGCCTAGATGCTCGACGGGATACCCTCTTCCACCAAGGTCAGTGGTTTGGAAAACTCAATGCTTCCTTCATCTTATTTTAGGCTGCTCTTGAAAGGAAATCTCATTGCAGAGCCTTTCTGATGGCTCATGTTCAAGTGAGTGAATCCGTGTCCCTAGCGCCTAATCCATTGATCCACCCCTGTAGTGCAGATCAAACGTGTTTTGTGTGATCATGGCATCAAACTCCCACACAGACTTTCAGAATGCAGATCTTCCTTTTTGATCAGAATGCCCCTCCTCAAAAAGTGAACTGTTGACTTGAAACCTCCCGCAGCATCTCTCATTCCAGTGTGCATTGTAATAGTTTCTTTCTCCTTTCCCCCTCAGGAAGTCCTTGCTGCTTAGGCCTGGTGCCAGTTGAAGAGGTAGAAAGACTAGACTGCTGCCAGTCCAGAGGAGATCTCCATGCCCAGAATCCGGTGATCACATCTTTGGGTCAGGACTTATCAAGACATCTGAACAGCAGCCCTCCACCACTGAGACCCTTAGAGACTCATCCTCCCACCAGCTAGGGACCAAGCTGCCTTTTGCAAAAGACTTATTCTAAAGAGAAAAAGAGAAAGAAAGGGTATTTATTTTTGTATAACACCCCTATTTATATATTTATGCACTTGTATATAGATGTATATGTGCCTTTTATAATGCTATGGAGACAGAAGGCATCCTCAGCAAGGTCACAGGAGGACCCAGGAAACAAGGCAGCAGCTCCTGGTGGCACTGTCAGAGCACACGATGGAATCAGCTGGACAAGGGACACTGCAGGACACGGGTCGAAACAGAGCTGCCACCACCAAGAGCCAGAGCCCTCCTGCAGCGAAGGCTTCACAACAAATAATGCTGTCCAAAAGGTATTTTCCTCTCTCCCCCCAAGGAAGGTTTGTTCCAGGAACACACTCCTGTGAATGGACTGGAATTACGCACTCTGCCCGATCAACTTAAACAACCTTTCACATAGACGCCATCTGCAGCTGCCTATCTGTAAAGACAAATCCACGCTTTAACATCTAAAATAAAGGCTTTAGTCTTTGCTGTGCCTGGCTCTAAGCTAATTCCTCACACAGAATGAGCCTTCTCTTTTTCACTTGCAGACATACAGCAAGCAGGACACCTGGGGAAAGGTGACATTTTCCTACAGTTAGTGTTTTCCAAGTAGTCACTGGTGATACTTAGTCTGGGGTCTTCTTGTTCCCTGTCTCCAGCTGAGTCTCTTGGGTGTCTGGTTACCCAGCTGGTGCTGGATGTCCTTGTCCTTTGTTAGGCAAGGGATTGGTGCCAAGACAGCCCCTTGCCTGGGGCTCCAGCCATTTGCCACCTCCCAGGGCACAACCTGCAGCTGCACGAGAGCTCCCAGCACCAGACACGCTCCGCAGCAGGGATCCCCTGTAAAGGCAGGCTGCACAAGCACCACTCACACACTTGTGCTGGGACCAGCAGGAAGTTCTTGTGCCTGGCTGGGATATGGCTGGAGCCCTACTGAGCACACACCAGACAGAGACACAAAGACCTGTGGCAAGAGGTGGGAGGTGTGGAGGAACAGCAAGAGCAGCTGGAGGTTGTTTAATTTATTCAACTAAAAATTATCACCTCAGGAGCCTTATATGGGAAGAACACGACCCCTCCACCCTAGGGATGGAAGAAGGTTTCACAGTCAGACAGGCTAAGTGCTATAAATGATCACATGCTGCCACCACACCAAATGAGAGAGGCAAAAAAGAGCAACACCTGAAAACACACAGAGCTTGGCCCTCTCACTGATCAGGCAGGTGCAAGCCAGTGGAATTACAGGCTGACTTTGCATTGTTACGCCCCCCTCCTGCCAGGTAAATGTCACATCCTGCCCTGAGGAGAAAAGCCCCTTTGCTTTCTCCTGGCCAGTAGCATGTCCCTTGACTCTAACTAGCTCAGTTAGCAGAGTAGGGCCACTGCTGCTCAGCAGTAACAAATGCTCACTTGAGGCAGACTGCTTTTACCATTTTTGAGAACAAGGTACCAAACCAATATTTGCCCCTGTGAAACTTCAAACCAGCTTTCCACAGCCACTTGTTTGAAGAGTAGACATAGACATAATGCACACACATGGACACATACAGGGCACCTTGTCCAGTGCAACCCTCTGCAATGGACTGATAACAATATTTAGTAGTTTTATTTGCTATTTTTTTTATTCCATATATGTTGTTACAGTCATATTTTGATAAAACAAATATAACCCTTTACAAGTAAACCCATGAATAGCCAAAACAAGTAAATTTGCACTTCCAGGCATGACTGCGTTAATTTTAAGGGTGACTTGGATTGTTAGTTACTACTTCTGAACAGGGAGTTGGAGTCTCAGAGTCCTGTGCAGCAGCTTGTAGAAACAGGCACCCACCTTTTCTGCTAAGGAAAGCAAGTTTTTTTACCTCCCACATACTCTGCCATGGTTGATTTGCTCTCTCAGAAAGGCCACCTCACAAGTTATGTTCACGAGCCGTGACTCCAGCCTGGCTGTCTCTTTGATCTCAGCAGTTCGGGAGCCCTCGAATTCTCCTCCCTGTAGAGGAAAAAAATGGAGAGGAAAAAAAATGGCTTCTATAAAACGTGGAGAATGATCAGTGGAAATTTATTTCAAGTAGGGAAAGTGAAGCTTTCCAAGAACCAGGACATATCCATGACTTCTCCACACCTGAGGCAGAGCTATGTGAAAGAGTGAAAGTTCACTGACTTAGACTTACTCCCTGGTACAGAGCAATAAATCCACTTCTCCCTGGTACAGAGCAATCAATTCATGTAATGCTGTTACATGACTGTAATATGACTGTTTCCATGTAACAAAGGAATATTCTTTTAATTCCTTCAAGGCATATTTTAATTAGAAATGAGTTTATTTCAGTCTTAGCAGCTAAGTAAGAAATGGGAGAGATGCTAAGGTATGGAACAACTATTCAGCTTGTCCCATTCCTAGCCCAAACTGCTGACTGCAGAGCAGGATGTGAGACCAGGGAGCTGATGAAGGTTCAGATGATCCCTTACCCATTTCTGAGCAGTCCCAAATCTGCAAGCACTGCAGTGGCTAAAAGGCTCACCTGACCAGTCGTCATCAGTGATTCTAGCTCAGTTTCCAGCTGATGCTTTTCATGGCAAAACCTGTTCAGCTGGTGCAGCTTGCTGGTGTTTTCCCTTGTCAGCTTGGTTAGCTGATGCTGCAGGACTACAATTTTTTCCTAGAAAGATGTAAAACGTTGATCTGGGATGAGAGAGGACAAAAAGTGTGGAATGGGGAAGAAGTGCTTGGTGGCACAATGCAAATGTCACAGGTAAACAACAGACTGATCCTGCCACACCACCTGATCCCAGAGTACCTTTAGTGCAATGTCATCTTTTTTGTTTTCAATTTATGTAAATTACAAATACCTAAGTAAATAAAGCAGTTAGGCAAAAGTGTGGGAAAAGAAAGCCATTACATACATAGTACTTGTGTACCCTCCTGTGCTCTTCTGTAAGGGCACCATAAGTTTGTTGTCTGCTTGCACCACAGCAGTTGAGCCTTGGGCCCCACCAAATGGAGACACAAACTTGTCAGACTGCATAGACTGACACCCCAGGCATGAGCCAGAGCCTGCCCTGTACACAGTTTGTCACCAAAGGCACTGAGAGAAGGCAGGAGGTCCTGAATGCCACCTGAGAACCAGAGAAAAGCACTCTGCAAGAGCTTCACTTAGGGAATGACAGTAGGACAATGTGTTTGAGGAAAGCAAAACAGAGAGATCAGCTATCTCAGTGAAAAATAGGATGTGCACCAACAACTGGAGCAGGAATGAGGTAGGAATGATGATGGGAAATTGGAGCTGAACACTACGAACACTAGTTGAACACTATTAAGTACAAAAAATCAAAAAAAAAAAATCAAACGAGCATATTCACAAAAGATTTTAGGGTAACTTTTCAGCCCCCAGGGAAACTAAGCCTTAAGAGATCATCACAACACTCTTCCTGCTCCTTACCTCCCATTCTTTGAGCTCCACGAAATGCTCATACTCTTTCTCCATTATTCTCACTTTCATCTGCTCCATGGGTATATTAACAGAGTGGACTTGAACTGCTTCAAAATCAACCAGCCGACCAAACTTCTCCATCATCAGATCATTGCACCTCTCCTCCAGTCCTAACAGAGGGACATTGGCACAAATGGCAGCACTGTCATTCATTGGTTTGTAAGAATTTGTGCCTTACCCTAGCTTTTTGTCTGAGCTGTTTGGTATTTGCTCTGTAATAAATAATTCACACAAAACCACACAGAGCTCACAGCTGAGTCATGCCATTTTTCCTTGTCCATGATGATGCTTGTGTGGTCACTAAGTCACACTCTAAGCCAGTCCTAGTAAAGCCACTCTCACACCACAGGCTATATAGGGCCTCTGCAGGCCTGGGGGTGCTAGACACAGCTTTGGGTTTGGCTCTTGGGCAAGTGTTTTGTTTAGGGCATGTTTCCTTCTTCAGATGTTACAAGGGGAGAAAATTGCCAGAAAAAAGCTCATGTATCTTTGAGGAAACTACTTTTTTCCTAGGAGTTCTGGTTTACAAGCAGAAATAGCAAACATGTGTCCAGACTTCCAGTGTTTCATCTCAGGCAGCTCTACTTATACTCAGTTCCCAAATTATTTTGCACAGCTGATGACTCTGCAGTGCTGGAGAGATGCTACTCCATCAAAACAGTCCACTTGATCTGTTCTATTTTCTGCAATAACCCTCTGTGACATCTGTCTGAGTATAGAGACAGTCATGGTAAGCTACCCACACCCAGTGAGAGGGACAGAAGGAACATTAGCAATGCTGTGTTGTTCAGAGTCTCTCTTACTCACGTTTAATCTCCTTCTCCATCTCCTTTTTGTCCTGGAGAAGCTCCTTATGTTGCTCCTTGGCCTTCCTATGGATCTCTCTATGCATTCTCTTTTCATTACGTTGGTCCACGATTCTCTTCCGCAGGTATTGCAAAGACTGGTTGGCAAATACTAAAGTGTGGGAGAAGTCAC
This sequence comes from Illadopsis cleaveri, assembly GCA_013399915.1. Lineage (NCBI taxonomy): Eukaryota > Metazoa > Chordata > Aves > Passeriformes > Timaliidae > Illadopsis > Illadopsis cleaveri. Next base: position 164,070 of record VXBB01018440.1, read on the forward strand.
GAGGCATCTCCCCATCAACCAAGCAGTGCACCTGCAAAAGCAGCCAGAAATAAGCAAGGCTGGCTTTACTTATTAAGGGTGATGGAGATGTCTCTTTATATCAAATGTGTGAGCAAAAGAGAGCTAGTGAGTGAGGTAATACTAAGCATAGGCATGACTTTTTTTGGGGCCAGGAAATTGTGTGAATGAATGCATTGTATCCAATCTGACATTATTGTAATTGGGCAGAATTCCCATTAGTTTCAATAGTTTTCAGGGCTTTTTTGATTTGTTTTTCTGGGGGGGTGGTTTGTTTTGGGTTTTTTTTTCCCCAGGAGAATACCAGTAGGTGTGGACCTGAAGGAGAATACCATGCCAAACCTATGCAGCACTTGAAGACTATGCACATTTCAGCAATGGGCCAGCCTGCCTGTCTTTACCTCATTTCTGTCTGTACAGGAGAGGGGAAAAAAAAAGGTAATTCTAGAGGAAATAGCAGCATGAAGTTCAGTTAAGGGCAGTTCCCTCCCAGGAGACCATAGGAATCAGGAACTAAGGGCCCCAAAGAACAGTAACACCATTGTTTAGATGTACACAGGCCATTCTGCACATGCAGATGCACAACATCTTGAATTACCTGATGGAGTCTCAAAGGCACAACTACATCCAGCTCATTCAGTCTGTGCAGCTTTTCCCACTGAAAGGCCTCCAGTTCCCTGTTTTTTGTGTCCAGACTGGTTTCTATTTCTTTTGCCTGTAGAAAGACAAATTGTGGACAAAATCCTGTGACACTTAGAATACATAAGGCAACAGGGTTCTGTTAGAGTTCCTGATCCAAAGGGAAAGAAGTGTATAAAATATATATGTGTTTTTTTAAAACTACTTAAGATAGGTTTCATAGGCAAACCCAAGGATACATACATATATTCAAGCAAGATTCTAACCTGAATACCTTTGCACGCATGTACACTCATGAATGTCTCCTTAGAGAAGCCCTGTATTTATCAAGAGACAGCTGCTTTGTTTAACATCTAAAACACTTGTAGATCTACAGAGCCTGCAAGATAATTTTTATTGTCTTATGCCTGGAAATGCTTATTGATTCTGCATGAGAAAGAAACAATTCAGACTCAAATGTCATGCCCCAGGGTGAATATGTGGCAATTGGCACTTAGGAAAGCCTTTAAAAACTAAAAAATATTGTATGTTAAGCATGCTTGATGGAACATTTTTGAGACAAAAAAAGTGCAAGACTTGCATAATATTATTTTGGTAGCACTCTCTCTCTTCTAAATAACCCTTCAAAATAAGATATTTTTTAATTAATACAAATCAAATTTATTAATGAATGCAGGAGTTCAAGAAAGCAAAATGGAAAATTTGTACCAAAAGAGTTTATTCAGTGATTACCTGTGACAAAGAGCAATGGAAAATAACAAAAAGCAATCAAAATAGATGAAAGAATAGAATTTTTACGCATTTATTTTAACCTGGATTTTTGTTAGGGTAAGATCTTCAATCTCCGTTCCCATACACACACGCAGAGGATAGGCCAGACCACACCGTATGTTTCATCCAAACCAGAGAACCCAGTTCCTGCTGCTGCATGAGGCTAGACAGCTGGGAAGGAACAGGACCTAAAGCCTGGATCCCAGCCCCATGAAAACTAAGGTTGGACCAACTTGATTTCCCCTTTTCAGGAGAACAGGTGACCCATGTCAAGGTGCCTCCTACCTCTGTACTACCACAGATATCTCTTCCCAAATGGAGGCCCCTCAGAGGGTTAGGATTTTGGTTTTAAATTTTAGACTAGCACTAATCACTAGCACTACATTGAACATGCTGATGCTTGCTGAGAAAACACTACAATACCTTTATGGCCAAGGCATCATATTCCTTTCTGAGGTCAGCAGCAATTTTCTTCTCCTCTGCTAAAGCTTTCTCGATGCCTATCCGCTGCTGCCGGAGCTGGATGGTGTTCAGGAAGAGATCCTCACTGCAGCCTAGGGAGGGAAAGGGTCAAAGAAGAACTTACTTTCACTGTGACTGCACTGGAGTTACTGGGTAGAGCTGGTACCTTCTCCTGCTGTGCACATTCCCAGCATTCCCTATAATAACACCATGGGTTTTGTTCCCTAGAGCTTCCTTAAACATAAACCCATGGGCTACGTGCCTCCATGACCAGGTGAATGTCTTGGATGGATTGTTTTCTTCTTTACATTCAGTCAAGACAGTTTGTTTCCAGAAGTCAGATTAAATGCATCAAAGCCAGCATTAAAGCCAAGTGCTCAAATGCTAGCTTTTGTAGCTGTAATGCAGCCCCAGTAATTAATAGGTGTTGCAGTAAAATCTTCAATTATGTGAGCACGTAGTTGTTTCTCCATAACACCCTTCAGTATAAATTATGAACTTGCTGTAGGGCTCATTTATAGCTCTATTTGTAAACAAAGCTGTATTTCATAGAACCTGTGTCATGGTAAGGAAGATCTGTGAATTTCTATCTAATACTGTGATTTCAGTAATGCTAAACAAGTGCATAATTATGCCCAAATCAGCAGGCATAATAATAAGAAAGAGAACCCAATAAAGGCAAAAAAAAAATTCCACATAAAGAGACAAATATGAAGAGAATAATGCAACATGCAATTTCCCTATTAAATTAGCAATTTGGACTTTTTAATAAGAAGTAAAAATCTTTATTTCTTCCCAACATTCCACTAAAAAATGAGATGAACGCAGAGTTAATAAAAAATTCAATTTGTGGAAATGATTTTAAAATCCAATTTTAAAAAAAGGAAAGGAGAATTGTTGGTAAGTTCAAACTTGAAAATGAAGCAGTGCTGTTACATGGTCATTGACACATCACTCAAAGATTTTTTTTTAAAAACAACATCCAACATTAGGTAAGCTCGTACAAAAGAAAAGGAGGGAGAAAGGCTGCCTGCCTTTTTTGAATGCACAAATGAAGAGGATTTTGTAAAGTAAAGGTCCCAACTTTTCAGAGCAGCCTAGCAACAGGCAATTGCTGCAAAAATCCACGAGGTGGTAACAAAGAGCTTCAGTTAACAGCATGAGGATCCTCTGAGAATTTCCCTGAACACGGAGGGATCCAGCCAGGCCAGGCAGCTGGTTTCCAGAGAGCAGCTACAGCCTTGCCACTGCTCCACTCCAGAGAGGAGGCTTTTCTCTCCAGACAAGAGCCGTGAAATGGTGAATGCTTCTTTACACAAAATAATTAACTCTTACTGCTTAGCTAAGTTTTATTTTTTCAAACTTTTTTAATTAGGGTAGTCTACACTACCAGTGCTTTTATTATCTTGACCGAAATTTCCTGGGAAAAAATGCTGCACACAGAAAGGATACACACATTCCAGCCCTTCATTACTTTACCATGCAGTGAATAATTTAAAAATCTGTGCTTTCTTTTCAAACACATGATGTTGCCCCTAAAGCTAAACCAATAGTTACCACAAAGAAATAACAGCTTAGGTACCTTCTGGGCAAACAGAGTCACCAAGGACTACATCTTCAGATCCACCATTTTCTTCATCAGTCTTTAAGTCAGACTTTTCATCATCCTCCTCTTCATTCTCATTTTCTTCATCTGAAAGAAACAGATACTGGCTTGCAAAATACTCCAGACCCACCAGCTATGCATTATTCCAATATGCTGGTGTATACAAGCCCAGTAACCCATGAAAGATCATTCTGGTGATATGTGAATCCAGGCACCTTGTGCCTATTGCATTGATCTGATGGGATGTTTTCACAGAAAGAAAAAAAGAAAAAAGAGGAGGGGGAAAAGTGAGAAAGAGAGAGAAAGATCACCTAGTAGTAGAACAGGCACAGGTGCAGCCCATGTTTTTGGGACTTCAATATATTTCCTCTCTTCATATGTGTTAGGAACTTAAACAGTGTGAGTTTACCATTCTACTACAGAGATTAATCAACCGAGCAGAATATGGAAGCACAAATCTGCCACAAAAGCATCACCATTGTCTGCACTTTTTGCTAATCATGTCCCACTTGAAATCAAAAGCCAAGTCAGAGAGAGCACAAGTATTTTAGCTCAGTAAGACTAACTAGCTTTAACAGCTTAAAACTGAGTCACTAAGACAAATTAAATCCTTTTGTAATATGTTTAGTCCTGTGACTAATAGATGATTGCAGATTAGGTTTGTGATCTCTCATTAGTCCATGGACAGATTAGAGCAGAATGTCACAAATGTGACAGACTAATCACTTATCCATAGCTCCCATTGGTACAGCATAGGAAGCACCTACTTAAAGTTGTGCCTCTTCCTCTAACCAATTATCAGTCCTCAGTATTGACTTACAGGATGTAAATTGCAGGAGCTGTTATCAGACCAACTGCAGCCATGTTAGAAACTGGATTACATCATTGTTATAATTCAAGATGGCAGCCACAGAACACACTGTCAAGTCTAGAAACAAATCTGGGTAAGCCTGACCTATGGGTTTTTGAACTGACTGGAGTGTTGTGTGTACTCAGGGCTCCAACTAGACTGAGAGACATGTACTTGGCCACATGGAAATATGTATAACAAATCCATAAAGCACAAAGAACAAAATCTCGAACCTTCTTCTCTTCCTACTTCTTTTTTTTCCACATACTCAACTTCTTTCTTCAAAATATCAGTCAGAAAATCAGCAAATTCATTGTCTTCTCCAAGGGATGCTTCGAAGCTGGCATAAAGAGCTTTCTGACGTTCCTGAAGCATTACAATCTCACATTTTCTATCCTCTATTTGTGCAAGGTAGCTCTTCAGTTTTGACTAAACAAACAAGAAACTACTTCAGTTAAAAGGTACAACCCAAGGTACAATACAGGATGCATCTGTGAAGATCTGGAAATGCAGAACTTGTCTTTCTCTCTTGATTAAACCCATAGTTCAATCAAGAATCACCTAGGAGTATGCTCCTAAAGTATGTGATTTGTCATTTATGCCATATCATGAAGGATCTATTAAAATACAAATGTTAATATTATTAAAAAATTAAGTATTGGAAATTAGAAGTGACCATCCTAGTAGGCTGATCATCAAGAGTTTCTTGTTTTTCAAAATTTAGCATTAGTCACTGGATTGGTGCTAAAACAAAGCCAAGGGATGCCACCATTTACTTTATGGTTTGCTTTTGTTTCAAGCCATGCATTAATGGTACTGTGAAATTTAAATTAATGGTACACGTGGCCTACTTACTTGTATGTCCTCCTGTTCATTGATGAGGGCACAAATTTGCTCCTCAAGAAGATCCTCATGTACCTCAAGTTTCTTCAGAATAAGCAGCTCTTCACAGCACGTGAGGCAGCGCAGAGCAGCACTTTTCATCTGCATATCCATCTTCAGTTTCTTGTGCCGCAAAAGGCAAAGTTCAGCATCAAAATTGATCACCAGTGTGTTGATCTGGAGTGAAGGAGCATCAAATCAGGAACAGCAAAAGTATTACCAGTGCAGTTAAACATGCAAAGCTAGAGAAGGGAGCAGCAGGGAAAAATTCTCTCTGCCAAATCAACAACTCAGACATGCTATTTCCTAGAGACTACTGACGCACTTAGAAAGACAAAGTTAATCCCAAATGTGTCTTTGCTCTCAGCACAATAGTAAAAGAATCACCAGGGCTTCACAGGAATCTTTCACTGCATCTCTTCCATCCCTCAAGTATTTTACCCTTCAGAGAATGTTTTACAGTAGTCTGTACTTTACAGTGGTTTATGTAACAATCCCAGATGCATCAATAAATAACTCTTCTGCCTTGACAGACTTCTTTTGAAATAACTGCTAGCTCTTCCCTTAGACATTTACAGCTAAATAAGTTCTAGCAGCTGCTAACATTAACTTACAGGTGTGTGATGTTTACAGCAAAATTTCAGTATTCCCTCAAAACCTTCATACACATAAACACAAGGGTGTCTGTGTTGAGGCAGACCAAAGAATCAATGCACAGTAGCAGAAATTAGAGGAGAAATGCTAAGAAATGGAGCAAACAAGTGAACAGTGGCAGACCTCTGGTATATTGCTCTCTGTACACTCCTAAAGTCTTACTTAGGGGCATCCTGACCTTGAAGCAGAATGCTTGTGTTCAACAGCTTTGAATGGGTTTTTTTTTTCCCCCACACTTTCAAATTATAGCTTCCCCCAATTCCTAGGCCTGAGTTCCAAATCTTAGCTAATTGTTGGATAGGAAAACTATTTTCATTTGCATGCTTCAAGCTTTCTATGTGATCATTTCATCTGATATCTCTCCTTCTTTTAAGAGATGATTCACACTCTCTTTTTCCATGCTATTCAGAATTTTATCACATCTCTAAAACCATTTCAGTTGTCCTTTTTGCAGGCCGAAGATACTTTATCCACTTAGATGTACCTTTTAAAGAATCTTTTCCATGACTAAGGATTTTGATTCCTCTCTTTTGTACCTTTTCTAATGCTACAAAGTAATTTTTGGACCAACAAGTTGAGACTACAGTTATTTAAGAGCTGAGAACATGAATCTACAAAGTTGCTGTGAAGCTGCTTTTTAAAATCTGTTGTTTTTCAAGTTATGTCTAAAATTTTACTTGACTTTTTTTGTTTGTTTGTTTTTTGGGGTTTTTTTTGGCCACTAAGATCACAGTTTCATGGCACAATTAATAAGAAATCTAAGATCTTTTTTTCAAGTGATAATAGTCAGAACACAGATTGTACTTATGGATTTATATTGATTTACACTGTAAATTTGCAACAGTTAGCATTTTCCTGGACTGCAGGAAGGCAAAACTAGCTGCAATCCTGAGACAGAAGGGATTTTGGTTTCATTTATGATCCAGTGGGATTTTTTAATCTGACAAAAATAACTTTCAATTTCCTACCTTTTTAATCAAGGTCTCCTGCAAGTATAGATTTTTTATCTTCTCCCTCTTCAAAATTTCCAGTTCCATTTCTGTTGGCTCTGCTTTCTCCATCCCAAAAGCACTCTTCTCCTCTGTGACCACAGTTGATGCGTGACCCTCTTCCAGTGGAGGAGTTTGAAGAAATACATGCCTAAATGCACGAGATGAGGGACACCCTTCCAGTGGTTCCTTGAGCTTTGCCTTCGCCTCCTGCTCCTCTTTGAACTTCAGGAGGACGTCACTGTTGTACTCAACTATTTTTTCAGGAACCTCATCTGGGTGTAACTGAGGGATCAGGGGAATAGGGAGATGTTCTGATACATCTAAGCTTGCCTGTATGGATTTCACTTCCTTCACTAAACTCTTGATTTCATCAATAGTAGAAACCTTGAGATCTCGCAAAGACACAATCTCTTTGTTCATATTCACTTTCATCTCATGGATCTGCAAAGGAAAAATGATTTTAGTAGGATTCTCCACCACAGGAAGTAGTCTTACCCAACTCAAGAAGGCTAACATTAGGATTATTAATCATTCTGTGATAAGAGGACCCTGTATTAGTTGACTCTTTTTACATGAAGTAATAATTGAATGTGATCTATCATTAATATACTCGGCAGAAACTTCTCTGATCTTTATAAAGAAAATAACACACCACCCACCTGAAGCAACTGGAATTGCTCATCTGTATCAACCCAGAATTTATGATGAGAACTATTCCCTTTGTTTGTCCTAATGAGTTAGGTTAATCACTGGATATCTGGTAGCACCAGCACTACAGTGAAGTGCTGAAGCCCAAGCATGAGACTAAAATGATCCAACAAATCCCCTGAGACTGTAGCATTGCTTCTGTAATGCTTAGACCTTGCTGCCAAAGTTATCCAGTGTCAGTCTTTTGCACTCCAGCCAAATACAATGAAAAACTATTCCTATGAGATGGATGGGAGGGAAAGAAGTCACAAGGAAAGCAACAAAGATACTGCACAACAATTAAATTTATTGTGTCCTCATGGTTAAAAGATATGTGGTAACTGTAGGAGTCCTACTATAGCAAGGTGGTTCCAAAAGACCTGGTTTCCCAGGAAGTTTCCAGTTCCAGAAGCAGTGATTGCCAAAGTGCAAATGGAGACAGGCCACACTAGAACACTTGTACTTGCTCACATCCCTGTTTTTGTAAAGGTATTTCATGGCAGGGGTTATTTAGCTCAGTGTTTTACTGGATTATAAGACTTATAATTAAAAAAGACAGATGTTCCTGCTGAAGTACTAGTAAAGGTAAATGCTCTTTCTCATTTGTAAAGAGCCAAGTAAAGAGTCATTTGTAAAGATTCAGGTTTGGGTTTGGTGAAGCACAAGACAGTTCACAAGAGAAGGGCTGATTTGTAACTCAATCTTACTCAAGACAGCCATCTGTCCTTCAAGGCCTATTGCCACACACTTTGAATCCCTTTCAAAAAATTTCTTCAGTGATTAATACATTATCCTCACTTCCCCCAAAAAATGGGGCAATATACACAGTTTTACATACCAAGTCTTCCAGGACTGCAAGCTGCATCATCTTCTTCTCAGTGTTTATATGATCCTCTTCAGTGAGTGTGTAGTTAGTGGCAGTCTTCAGCCTGTAACATCCTATATTCTCCCGTGCTTCTTTGATCTCCTCAGCATCTTTGGCATTCTTACAGTTAACTCTAGGTTTGCTCTTGTATCTGGTAGGTACAAAATAAAGCTGAACTTCAAGACAGAAAGCATGCAAACCATTTCATATCCTCTGCCTTGTGCAGCACAGTTTGGGAGGTGAAAGAGTGATACATCTCTTTCAGAAAAGGATGGCTACTTTGGAAAGAATATCCTTTCACATTTAAATGAAAATCCCAGATTTTTTTTTCCCCATAAGAACTCTTAAAACATAGCTCTGCCATGGGAAAGTTTAAACCTTTACACTCAGACTGAGTTCTGGGTTGAGTACATGCTGCTATCAATTTCAGAGAGCCGCACATCAACAATCTACCAGACTGTAGCACAGAACACCTGATCCTACTTTACAGTGTTAAATAATCTTGAAAGCTTTGTATTCTGACTCTACACTGGTCCCATTCCCTGCCATTAATCTCCTAAGGAGGAACTTCTCTACTTCCAAGAACATAGAATGGTTTGGGTTATAAGGGACCTTAAAGATCATCTCGTTCCAGTGCCCCTGCCATGGACTGGACCAGGTAAATCAAAGCTCCATCTAACTCAGCCTTGAAAAAGTGGTCATTCAAAGATATGACTTAGGTTAGATATTTGGAAAAGATTCTTCAGCCAGAGGGTGGTTGGGCACTGGAACAGGCTCCCCAGGGAAGTGGTCACAGCACCCAGCCTAACAGTTCAAGAAGTGTTTGGACAATGCTCTCAGGCACAGGGCGTGACTCTTGAGGCTGCCATGTGCAAGGACAGGAGTTGGACTTTGATGATCCTTGTGGGTCCTTTCCAACTCAGGATATTCTATGATTCTGTGAAAGATGTCCTGTTCCCCTTTCTTGCCTCTCAAGGTAAAGACCAGCATGGAGCATGAAGGCATATCACAAACACTCACATGATGGCTGAGATGCTAAGACTGCTGACCCAACCCACCTGTTACAGTGCCTGCTCCATGTGGGACTGGCAGGATTCACTAAGAGTTGACTGTAATGGCATAGGTGTCTCTCTGTCATGCTCAATTTACACATTTTACTCCTTATCTGAAAATGCAGCTACCTAGCTTGTGGGGTTGCAGAATTTTGTTTAACAGTTTTCATTNGCTGAATTCAGATTTGATAATATTTTAGAGGAACCATAGAAAATAAATATATTTTAATGCTCTCTTGAGACTTAGAGATACATGAAAATTTATCTGTTTTAATTACTACCCTTAGGAATATAAATACATAAGCAGGGAGATTAAAGTGCCATATGACAGCTAAATAGCATTACTTGACCTCAAACAAGAAGCAGAACTAAAAGGGAACTGAGTCAAGTTCAAGACTCACAATTCATGCCACTCTGCCCTCCTCTTCATGATCTTGGCTTTCAGAGCATCATATTTCTCAACAAGTCTTCTGATTTTCTCATGTCTGCTTTCTATATAACGTGTCGTTGACTTTCGGACCTCTGGTGTCTCCAACATTTCATCCTCATGCTCAAAAACTACACTTTCTGAAACAAAACATAACCATGTGAAGATGTAATACCATGCAGCACAGCGCAGTCCCAGCTACTGGAAACTCCCTCAGACAACTCCTGTAGAGCTGATGTAAATCAGGATAGTTCCATTGCAGTGGATGTTCTGAAAGTATTCAGGTTCTTTGACTTGACTTTTAGTCACATTCTACCTATGGGGCTGACAGACAACTGCTGACATTGATCTAAACATGAAAAACTATGTATGAGTGTTACTTTGTCTGTAGGTACTAAAAAACCACATCACAGCTATATTTCTTTACCTGCACTTACACATATATTTCTTTATCTTGGACTCAGGAAAGCAAACTGAGATGAAAGACAGAGACCATACCACTGAAAGATTTAAATGGTTATCATTACCTCTATGCACAGGGCCTGTCTTTCTGGGGGTCTCCTCTTCTGCTTGCTCTGTCTCTTTAAGTGCTGCCCGCTTCTCTTGAAGTACTTCCCACTTGCTGTCCTCCTGTTTCTTATCTTGGGTATATTTCTCAGACACTGTTAGAAGGCTGTAGGTGGAAATCTGATGATTGCTTTGAATAGCATGAACAGTGAGAGTAAATTCCAGAGAGTCTCGAAACCTGGAATCCCAAATTAGACAAAACTGTCTGATGTCAGTGAGCACAACATACCATTTTGCCTTGACAAAAAGGGCACGAATAGTGTAGTTTACTTATTGCACATGCAACCATTACATGTAAATCCACAAATCAGTAAGTAATTGCCATAGCATGATGTCATCTGACACTATCTATTGACTTTTATCCAATCTAGGAATGGAGATGCTCAAGAATAAACTCATTAAGACCTTTCCCAATATTGAAACTTACACCAGGTTCTTCATCACAGTAACTTTCATCTTCCATTGAGGACTGATTAAAAACATGCTCCTTCTATCCTGTTTTCCAGTCACATACTCTGTGTGCATAAGGGAGTTTTTATTGTGTATTTATTAATTCATCTCTTACTTCTATTAATTACATCTCTTATTACTACTATTAATTGCATCTCTTAATTCAGCTCTTACCTAGATCTATGAAAACCAACTCAAATTGCACCTCATGCTTAAACTTGTGTTCTTGAAAAAGTTTGTTTCATAACTTCAAATTGTATAGAGAACATTGTGTTAGCAATGACATTAAAATATCTGACAGACACACAACAGGTCTTAAAAACAGGCATTCATTTCACAGGTTGTTTTTCAACATTTCAGTAAGAGTTCTTGGTTCTTATTGAACTTACTGGCAAAACCCCAGGCAAACAGTCTCAACCAGAGTTCTTCATACAGAAGTGAATCAGAATGATGTAATTTCCTTCATTTGACTATCTGCATTTTTACCAAAGATTCAATAGAAGTAATTACACATGAATATGAACATATACTCTCGTGTATGTTCCAAGTAAAATAAGAACAGAATCATAACAGAACAGATGAAATACTGATTATATGAGAGAGAGAAAAAAAATCACTTTTTTTTTCCTTGTGGGAGGTACAACTTCATAGACAATAAGCCTCATGGAAGGTCAGGGAGAGAAGTAGAAGAAAAGTGGTAATTACTGTGTTTGTAGTTTCTGCAGTCCAATCAATTGTTTCTCATTCTCCCAAGCCAGCTCCTTTTGCACTAACTGGATTCTCTGTAGTTTCTGCCTATCCAGCTCTTGAAAGATCTCACGGTCCATCTCAAACTCCTGCAGGAAGATGGAAAACCCAGCATCACATTATTTTGGCTACTAGGTCTTGATAATAAATATTTTTACCTAGGTGCCATAGTTGCAGGCACATCAACACTATTCTTTATTTCAGAAGTTATCTCTACACAGAACCACATTTTTGTCCTGTGCTTCTTAAATGGCACAAGTCATCAGCTGTGATTCAGAAGCCCCAGCAATTTATATATTCTTAAAATTACCTTAATCCAAAGCATTGGACATCTTTGGCCCCAACATGATATGTAGCAACATTAAAGGTAAATGACCCTCATAAAAGCCAGGTGTACCTCTCTGTGCAACTGCATGTGCTTGGGCAACTCCTGATTCTTTTGAAGGAGAAAAACAAAGTCTTGTCTCAGTGCACTTAATTCCTCTCTTTTCTTATTTTTCTTTTCTTCGGCTTCCTTCATTTTCCGTTCATACTCCTTTTTCTGCTTGTGTGCCTCAATACTGAAAATGCATAAAAAGGAAATGGTGTTATCTCCATGCAAGAGAAGAAAGATTACAGTTTATATGACCTTTTAGGTTTCCTTGACAGTCTTAAATTCCCAGTGAACTCAATGGTTCTTAAGGAAACTTAGAAAGGAACCATCTTTCTGTGTATTTGTACACTCCTAACATCAAGGGTCTTTGACCTTTTGTTGTCTCTGTAGTCTGAAGCTAACTGCCTCATAGTTCAATATTTGAATTTCCACCAGAGAAAAGTAGGTGAAATTGAGAGAAGGGCTGAAAAAACTGTGTGTTTCACAAAGAAATGACCCAAATTCAGGGTCATCAACTTGTCTCTCCTCTTTGTAGGCAAAAAGAAATACATGGGCTGAGAAAAGAGCTACCAACACTTGAAAATCTCTTTCATCATCATCTAAGTATCTCTTACGTGTAGGCATCACGATCCCTAATGTCTTCAGTACCCTTCTCCTCCTCAAGACCACTCTGGAATAAAAATATTGTCTTGTCTTTAAACATGCAGTTACAGTTTCAACAGACAATAAAGCTTTTATAAACATTAAGACAGAGTCCCCACCACCTCTCACAAAACTAAAAGAAATCTTAATTTTCAATGTTACTATCTGAGCCTTAAATATTACGTTGTAATGTTTCAAGAAAAAAAGCAATGAAGATGGTTTATATGTAAAAGAACTAATGAAATATGGATCTTAGGGACAGAGAACACAAATCCTATAACCTCCCCAGTAGCATAAATCATTACATCCTTGCTTGTCCTAACTTCACCCTATCCCATAACATCTTTGGTTCTCCACCCCCCCACCCAATTCTCTTGTCTCCCCTCACTGCCACATTGACAAGAGTCAGTGTGTCATGAGCTAATTCCAAGTTACATGTGTAATTAATCTGGTTGTCTTTTGCTGACTGCATAATGGATTCACAATTATTAGCTGTGAAGAATGACAGATGGATGGACATTGCAGTAGCACAAGCCTCATTTCCCTAGGCAATCATGCTCTGAAAAAAGAGGGGGGACTATCATCCAACAATTTAGTTGTACGTAATTGATCTGTAATTTAACTCAATTAGTTTCAGATGATTTGTATTTGATTCTCTGAGAATCTCATTAAGCTTAATGAAGATAGAATTTTTAAAATCTTCCACATGACTTAAAACTAGAATAAATACTTAATGAAGATATATTTTGAAAAGAGAAAAACTCTGCTAGGATGGTCATTAAGCAATGTTGTTAGCCTGAACAATAGAACTGACCATAAAGGTCTTTATATAGAGCTACTTACATATTCAAAACTATAAATCTGTGTATATGCTTTATAATTGTATATTAATCACTTCTTGTAATACTGGAGTCAGCAAGGCTCTGATATCAAAGGTTCTAATCATTCATTTATAGAAAATAACTCTGTCTCTATTCTCAGTGCTATATAGTCTTGTCGTACTGGTAAAGAATTCCAACTAGTCATGAACAATTTAGCTGAATGACCAAAATCACAATTTCCTCTGTCTCTGTTGCCAAGCATCCTTCAAAATGTAGTTACCAACCAGTATTAAAACATATTTCAAAGTTTAATTTGTTCTATGTTGACACTTCCAAGATTTTTAAACTCTACTGAATGTATATCTACTGTAATATTTATTGTGCACAATGGCACTTCTTTACTCAACAGCTCTCACTGCTTCTTTCAAGTTATATTTATTTAATTCAAACACACTTAAGACTTCTTAAAAATTCAATAAAGTCTGAATATTTTCAGTTGCGGAGTTGACATCTCTCTTCTTGTGCATTATCAGTAGAAATGCTTCTGAGTTCCAGTGTCATCTGCTGAAACATGCTAGAGATGATCAGCTCTGCAGTGAGTACAGGACACCAGTAAATTCATTACTACTAATGCTGTCCAAGAGCGAAAGAGCAACGAGATCAGCATCATGTTGTGCTACTTTGCAAATGTAAAAAATCCATTGTGAATTTCAGATGAATGGTATTAGATGTATGGAGAAACTACATATTTGGTATTCTCCAATAGGATTTCTAGAATCCCCATTCAGAGCAGAATCATACTTAACTGGGAATAAATCCAAGAAAGGTATGAAGTATGAGAAATCTTTGCAGTTCTTTCATTCCAGGACTATGCCTCACTATGCATTTGAGTAGGAAAGCACTGGTAGAATATTACATATGAATAACACATACTATGTTTATTTGAGGAAAACCACAAAACACTGAGAAGGAACAGTGCAGTCCCAGAGCCCATTTATTAGGGAACATTTTGCAAGACCTATTCTTCTAAATAGTTTAGGAAACTTCAGCTTTTGCTATGAAAGACCTTTAAGAAAAATAATTGAACCATGTTTGCCATCTGGAGAGTTTCATACCAAATAGGCCTAATTCAGGGAAAGAGGGCACCAACTTACCCTTGGAGGGGGGATTTTGGCTTCTACATCTTTGGGAAGCTCTTCCTCTGACAAGAGGTCAAATGTAAAAATGTTTCCATCTCCACCATAGGCAATCAGACACCCATTATCATGACTTAAACAGATGCCCCGGATCTGCCCATTGTCATTGTCATGTACATTCAGGTACCAGTAGTCCTTCAGGGCACCCACTGAGACTCCTTCAGCACTGAGAGGATAAGCACGCAGCGAGCCATCCTGCATCCCACAGAACATCACGGGGTTGCTGGTGCTGTTAAATAGACAACAAGAAACAGTAATAGCAGCAACTTCTAATAAGCAAGCTCAAAATATGAAAAGAGCTAATCTAGCTGAATAGAAATCACTTTCCCAAGTTTGGAAGGTGAAAGCAAAGTATGTGGACCATTTACTGTATGTGTGATCCTACTACAAAATGTGTTTCAGCTAACTGGCTGCTCAGGAACATTCCAGCACTCGCTAGATATCTTAGAACTAGTCTCAGCCCTGAGTTGGGCAGTGTAGCAAACACCAAGTTAAAAGCTAGAAAAGCAGTTTTTTCTCCCTGCTCCCCATTTAGTACAGATGGTGGTCAATGCAGCCAGCAGTAGATTAAAGCCTGAATTAAACCTGCCTCCTTTTGATGCAGAACACACCTACTCTTACAGGGAACCTAATACTGGGAGTCTGAAAAGAATCCAGCCTTTCCATTTATACAGTTCACAGAATGTCATGAGAAGCCTATATTCTTAACACAAGAGAGATGGACTGACTGCTCCATGTTCTAATTCTCTTTAACCATGATAAAGAACGGCTGTTCCGGTGATCACTATATCCAGGGACTTCTAAGGGTTCTCCTGGAGTTCTACAATCTAGGCTGGTTGAGCTCTAGTCAGTACTTAAAAATCCCACTTTTTCATTGCTGAAGGTTTTTTAAAATTATTCTGTCAGACACATGGCCCAGCTACGTCCATTAGGAATTTTAAGTGAAACTCAGTGCCAGGAAAACCAGAGAGAATTTGTGTATACTAGAGCTGAGCCACGATTAAAAAGGGACAAAAGAGCATAGACTCCTCCTTTCCAAGTTCAATTTCATCAAGCTTTATCCCAGAGCTATTTGTTAATCACATTGTTTTACCAGAAGGAGATTTGGTGAATGGGATTGTTTTCAGTGTCCTCCATAGGAATCACTTCAAAGGGTTCATCTTTCCTCTTCTCAGGGTCTTCTTCACCATCATGTGAGAATTTGCAATGATAGAGAAACCCTGAGTCATATCCACCCTGAAGAAGAGAAAGACCATAAAAAAACGGTGACAAAAGAAAACTGAAGCAGCTGATCAGGTAGATGCAAATTTCAGAATAATTCTTCCTTTCTTAAGGATCTATGATAGGTTAGAAAATGCTACTTCCAAACACCTAGAGATTCTATTTATCCACAGACAGAAGTCTGTCATGATCACTGGCATTACAAGACATTCTACCACTATGTTAAAATTCTACCTTCTGCTTGTGAGAGAACAGCTCAGTCTTTGTGCCCATTCAGGCACCACCAAGAAGGGCACCTACTGGAAATCTACCAAACAATCTGCATCAGAGTGACACTACTGGTTTGCTTCACAAAAACCACTGAAACTGTCAAAGATGAAAGGAATTTGATGTCCTAAGGATGACAGGTTTCAAAGGGAAAGGATGTCACATCATCAACATGAAGGAAAAACTGATTTACCAAGGAAAGCCAGAACTTTCCTGGTGATGAATAAAAGCCACAGAGGATGGGACTGGGCTCCTCTGGTATGTAGACAGCTGGCAATGGCTCTTCTTCGGGTTCTTCCTCTTCAGTTTCTTCTACCTCAAGTCCCATCTCCTTTTGCTGCTTTATCCATTCAAGCCTTGCTTTCTCCTTTTCCTGCTTTTCTTTCTCTCTCCGTGCAATCTCCTCTTCCAGCTATTACAACAAGCAGAGAAACGCCGAGACATGAAACCAAGGCACTCCACACATCACTGACTGAAGGAGTCTCATAAATGAAATCCAAGGTGGTCCTGGCATCATACATACAGAATATCTACAGAAATCTCTTTCCTGTCAACTTAGCAGAGATTAACCAGATTTCATGGGACTCTCCAGTGAAATGCCCCCATTTCCCTCCTCTGAAGTATTTACTCTTGGTCCTTTGAAACAGAAATCATTCCAAATAACAAGCAGATTTCAAGATTTCCTCAGAGAGATTATTCCAAATCTTCACCACTATGCTTACTCCTGCCAAAATCCTAAGTCCTGTCCTCTGCCTGCCCTGGAGAAAGAAAAGCACTGGAAAGCTGAACTCAGAGTTCTAGTGTATCATTGGTATACAGCAAAAGAGAGAAGCTGTAATGTACTTAACTTCTTCTGAACAATGAAGAAAAGATAAATCAAACCTTTAAAACTCTCTTCCATGCAAGCCTACTGTAACAAAAACAAGTACCAAACATTTTCTAAAACAGTAGCTTCCTAAGAAGGTATTAGATAGCTGAACCAGCAAACCCTTAAATATTATCAGTTGATCTTTGTCTGATTTACCTCTTAAAAAATCTCCTGTTCTAGGGACTCTACAGACTATAAAAACTACTTAGTGCTTCACCACCCTTATGTGAGATATCTTTCCTTGCATTAAAATATCCTTGTTGTAACTTATTAATTATTGATCTATTTCCAGAGGAAAAAGAGAGCCATTAATATTCTTTCTCTCTGTAGCAACATTTTTTATTTTTAGCTATTTAGAGTGTTTCTCAACATTAGTCTTCTCTTTTGACTAAAACAACAAAACAAAATCGACCAAAAAGCAAATAAACAAGAAAACCAACAAAACTCTACATATATTATTTTAATCTTTCCTTTCATATGCATACTTTGTGATTTTATAACTGTTGAAAGGAATTTCCTTTGATAGGGCCAACATCAACCACAAGAAATATTCTGTTTGTGAAAATTATCAAAATTTAAATGTTTTGACAACTAATGCACTAATACTACCTTTCCCTTTCTCTAAAGCTGTCTTCTTATTATAATCTCAATTTACATCATGCTTTCAGTGTCATGTAGGTTTGAATAAACCAAAAACAACCTTGTAACTTCAAGGCACAAATGGCTTCTACCTGGCATTCCCTTTCAAGGAGCTTAGCAAAAGCCCTGTGATACAGGGACTAGAAACTCTTTTGGGTAGTTTGATCACCTGGCACAATGAAGAAGAAGAAATTCTGCCACAGGAGAATTTTTTACCTTGATTTTGGATTTAATACTATAAAAATGGAAGTACTGTGTTGGCAGGTTTTTTATGTGATAGGTGGTCGCTGTATCATGCTCCTCAGGGAGAGGGGCAGGAACCTGGACAGCAAAGCCATTCTCACAAAGGATGAGCAGCGTGCTCTTGTCCTGTAAAAAAACAAAAAGACAAATATAGGACAGATGTCCAAATGAATCTAAATAAATGGGAGGAAAAGTTAGTTAGGCAGATGCATAAGCACAAAGCCAAACTCCAGCCACACTTACCTGTGCTCTTATTCCTATGGATACTTTTAAATGGACATCAGAAATCAGTGAGCTTCTTTTACACTAGGCAAAGCTAAGGAAGAAGAAATCCTTCCTGTGTCCAAACCAGCTATAATTCTGACACTGCTTAGTCTGAAAGCAGCATGGTGATATTTTAGAAATTTGGTTAAATTAAATGATGGATTTGACCCAAGAGTTAGTAGGTTTTGGGTGGATAATTTCAGATATTTCCATACTAATAAATCCTTTATATTATCAAGACTTGGCTCAGAGTCTCACCAAATGCTACTTACCTTTCAGTTTGTTTGTTTATTGCTGGTACCTGACATGTCCTTTAAAATGTGAGGTTAGGAAGAACAGGTGAGGTGAGAGTAATAATTATTCAGTGTTTTGAGATTTTAAAAGACAAGCCTGTATTTAGTTTCAATTTTCATAAGCTATGTGGAGAAAAGAGAGAGAGGCTTAGTTTATCTGACCCATCACTAAAAACATGCAAAGAGGGCATATTAGAGTTGCTATGGAAACCCTGACTAGGAATGATATGGTTCCTGTGTCTATAGGATCTCAGTTTGAAAATGCATTCATTAAATGCAATGTATTTAATCACCAATGCTTCTTTAAAACAAACAAAGCAAAGAAGTAGTGTGACACACAGATGCTGGCACTGTGTTAAAAATACAGGCCAGATACTGGAATTACTCAGGCAGAATCTAACACATCCAAGACACAATGAGTGCTTTTTTAGTACGGAGGAGTACCTTGTTTTCAAGGAAAGGACTCAAAATGCAACTGTCAGATCAAGATCTGTTGTTTCTGCAGTAAGATAGAATTCACACCAACAAGACTTCTTTTGCCAGTTTTTAACAGTTCAAATTAACAAGTGCAAATACCATCACTTTGTCACTATGCATCTGTAAAATACATCTTGCTAGCATCTAAGTATAATGAATAGTCTCTCCTCTAAATAAGGATACTGGACCAAGCAAAATTTCTGATGTTACCCTAACCCTAGAACAGTTTTAAATATTAGCAGAAACCTATTTTGATATGTCCTGACACATTTCAAACACAGAATGTGAATTTCAAGAAGCACCCAACATCTTTCTTAATATTGTCAAAACCCTTTTCAAAAGCTTGTTTTAATATGGGCAAGAGTCACAGACAGTAACGCCTAAATAACTTTGTCAAAGAGAATCAGACCTTCCAAAAGGTAAGGAATAAGATTGTTTCTCCAAATCAAGGGCTCAAAAAGCATACCACAATCTTGTGGTTTGCATTATCCAAACCCCAAAATACGTCCGTAGTGACTGAACCAGAGATATAGCTACACAGAACATTTGGAATCTGTCATGCTGAAGCAGCATCAAGAACAAAGTAGCAGAACATTATTTGTATTGTCTATAAAGGACATGACTAGAGTCATGGATCTTCATCTAGTTGCATTGGAAATTCTTTTTTAAATGGTATGTTAACACTGCTGGGAAGGAAAGAAAACAAATATGCATTACTCACATGAGAAGGTGGAGACCAGTGTAATGCCTGTACAGGCCCAGGGACACAGATGAATCCAATTGGCTTGTATTCATCCTCAATGGCAAAAAAGAAAACTGTTTTGTCTTTACTCTGAGGAAAACAAACAAAGATGATGACTGAATCAAAGCTGACCAAAAATTCAAAAAACAAAGCACTTTATGACATAAGCACATACTTCCATTTTTTTGTGTGTTTAAACAGGGGAACTTAGGACTGGATTTCCATGATAATTACTGTGAGGAAATAAAAATCCTGCCCATGTTGCTCCGAGAAACATGTTGCACCCATGGCTCTTAATTGCTCTCATGGGCCTCCTCTGGCATCCCCAGCCACGTGCTTTCTGCCCATTGCCCCAGGAGCTCTTTTAAATCTTAGGCTCAGGCCTGATTTTTCAGCTAAGGCAGCACAAGCTGATTTTCCCAGATAACAAGAAAATCCAGAACTGGTACACAACATGATTCATTGTAGCTTAAATCCTACATTAAAGGAAATAAATGCATGGCAATTCATCCCAAGGAACATGTAACTGCAAATTGCACTCATCATGGCTAAGGACTTTAAAAAGAGACACCCCATTAACTGGAAACCATCTCAAAGACTACCAGGCATAATCACAAACAGACTGACTGACCCTGTGGTAAGGCCAAGCAGTGCTGGGTAGCAGCTGGATTGCTGCCAATGTGGTCTATCAACGGACTTGCTTTTACTAATTCCAAGATCCTACTAAACTAATTCCAAAATGAACCAAATCCATCTTCAAAGGGGATTACAGAATTCACACTAAACAGTCCAGTAATTCACAAAATGAATTGTGTGAAGCACATGGGTTGCTTTCCTTCAGAAAAACAGATGTGAGTGCAAACAGATCCTTCTCCCAGCACAGAGAACTACAACAAGCAAGCAGCATGAGCAATAGAAGTAAAACTGTGTTGTCAGTAAACAAACTTTACCTTACCTCTTTTAAAAGGCTCTACATTTGTGGCTTAATAAAAACTACCAAACTAAATGATACATACCCCTGTGGCAAACACATCTCCCTTTGGTTCATATGCCAGGGCTGTAACTGCAGCACCATGAGGTTTGAAAACTTGTTTCAGATTTATCTCTGCAATCTCATTGGCCTCTCCTTCATGACCAGGCAGCAGTTTGGGATCATAAACCTCAATTATACGGACAACACCATCTTCAAACCCCACAGCAACCTGGCCTCCTTCAGGATTTACCTTTAAGTGAAATGAAGAAAAAAAATAACAGTGCACAATAAGAGCTTAGAAGAATAATCCATATAGCACATGCTCTGGAACTCACCTTACATAGAAGTGTTGCTAAAGCACCAAGAATGTTTCATACATGGAAAATGCTGCTTATTCTCTCTAATACAATACTATAAAAGAAGAGACAAGACTGGGGCCTATTTTTTGGGTTGGATTGTGTTTTGGTTTTTTTAGTGATAACATGTTATTGAGACTGAAGATGTTAAGGAGCATGTGGCTGTAATGTCTGAGGAAGAGGTAATTCGTACTGACATAAAGATACATATCAGTAGCTTCTCAAGCAGAAGAGTTGGAACTCAAAAAAAGGAATTATATTACCCTGAATACATTATGGGGAACCAAACCTAAGTATGATTTTTTGAAGAGGTCAGGACACAGGCTTGGGTCTGGCTGACTCCATATAAAGTACAGGAGTCAACAGGGACTGCCACCTGAGATGAAAAGGAGGAGGAGTCTTTCCCATAAGTCCTGTAGGTAAGCCAATTGCTAACAATTAAGACAGGCTTGAACTGTGATAAAGGTTAGCAGAAACAGCCCTGAATTTTAGCTGGATATAGCTGGACTTGTGGATTTAGCTGATATTTGTCATTTGAGTGTCTTGAAGTCAATTACAAGCTGACTTGTCGATGTTCACTTGTCTAACAAAATTACTGCTAGCTTGCCTATGAGGAGATTATGGTATACAGATGCTTCTAAGTATGCTGGGCTAAGTTTTCTTAGATTAATAATAACAGATTTTAAAATCCATTTGCACACTTTAAACTGTGACCAAGTATCTAATGCAATTTTAAATGCAGCTGGATAGACTAAGTACCCTTTGTTTTTCAGATTGTGTTCACTAACAACTTTTGTAAAACTGAACTGAGTCAGTTTTGTGATGCTGTAAAATTTATTGTGGCAGACAGCTTACTTCATGAAGGTACAAGTCACCACTTAACAGCATCTCAGAAATCTACATGGCCAGAATTATATTTTTATAAAACAATTATTTTTATAAAAATAAAGGCACTCTCCCAGTGCAACCCTCACCTTGAACATTCAAGTAATTATTTTCCCCTTAAATTTGCTTGTAATTAACCCACCAGGCTTGCTATGTTTTCTCAAGAACATAACTAGAGACTATTTTAATTAAAATTAGCAAATATGTCTAAAAGTGATAGACTCCACACTCCACAAATGATCAGTTCTGGCAACATTTTTTAATGATTTATCTCCAAATGTTTGTGATTTGTCTGGGCTGTCGTTTCAAAATGTGTTAACTATCTCATGTTAATTGATAATTGCTCTGTGTGGGTTAAATAGAAGCTGTTAGTCGACAAACTCAGACTACTTCCCCTACTGCACACTGAGATCTGATTTTAAAATCTTAAGAAGGCACAAAGTAGGATACCTGACAACCCATAGTAAAGTTAAACTGTTCCCATACTGTATACAAACATACTACCCCACACACTTATACATCCTGCTACAGTAAATCCCACCGTGGCCTAACAAGTGATCTCTAATGCCTTGTTTGGTGAGCAGCTTCCTGGATGCTAGCAGGCTCACAGGCTCCTTGATGAATTTTTGCTAGCATGCAAGGAAAAACTCACAACAGCCGGTGCCCATGTCAGCGCTGTTCCTCCCTGTTTAAACTTGATTACTCTCAGTTGGCTGTTGCTGCCAAAATCATAGATGCGCACTGACCCTGTGTGGAAAGGAGACAGTAAGAATTTATGGCTTGAAATATCACTTACATGGTTAGGATTTGTGGAGAAATGTCTATTTATTTGAATTAAAATCTGGATAAAATGTATGTTTTCTCTTCTGAGTAACAAAATGCCCGCCTGGAAAGACGGCTGATGGTTACAGAGTACCACAGCTAGCATGGTGCTCATGAACAAATTGTGTGATTTCTTCACTCTTCAACTTATACCAAACCAAGGCTTGTCGAGGCTGAGGGTTGTAATAAGAAGTCCCAGGCTCACAATCCACATATAACTTTCAAGTGAGCACAGAATTGTAGCATACTCTAAGGAAAATCTGTATTGACAACATAGGAAAAGATGATAGGCTAATACTTGGGACTGCCTAGGGAGAAAAACATTTAAAGGGAGGAAAATATAGGATATGGTCCACGAAAAATCCAATTTCATCAGGGGGAAAATTAACAGATTCATAGGCACACATAATGATTGCATAAAACTCCATTCCAACTGGCATATATGTGAAATGTGTTTGCTCAACTGGTAGGAGTTTGTCTTCAGGCTAGAAGAATGTATGCACTGTATAACACAGACAAATTACAAGACAGTACTGACAAGAATTGAATTAAAAGACCTTGCAGTGTTTTCTGAACAGTGTAAATGACATTGTTAGTGTTCTGGCCAGTAGTTCTTCTTTCAAAACACAATAAGGCTAATAGTGAGAGACCTAAACAACAATATTTGTACAAGTTAAATGAATATGTCTGTAATTACCTGTTATCTGTTGTTGAGAGCATAATAGCTCTAAGAAAGGCCCAAACATTAGTATTTGCAATAGCTCATACAATGCTGGAGGTGTATGTAATTCCTTACTAGATAAAAATCCCAACATTTACTAAACCCCAGCACTGAATACAAGTGCTGCTACTCAAACCAGATGTCTCACCTTTTCATACACAAGGAACAAATAAAGCCATTCATTCAGAACAAATAATTTACAATGTTTCCCATTAAAAATGTCTGTTGCTAAAATCTCAGGTTTTTAAGATGAAGCAGCCTTAATGCATTTTTTCAAAACATTAATGATTTGCCTTAACTGTTCTAGAACTGATCCCAGGAAAAACCATTCCATGTAAAGTGACTTCACAGGAGCAAATGCACAAATACAAAACACAGTAGTTCCAAACCAAGCATCACTGCCCTTCAAAAGCAATAATGGCAGTGGCATGAGAGGAAAGGAGCAGTGTACTTACTGTCAAGGGCCGTGGTGGCCATCAGGCGCGTCAAGGGAGACACACCGACGGCCTCGATCCCCCCAGAGTGGAAGGTACACACACGCTCTGGGTCGTGGGTCTGCAGTACAAAACAGAACAGAAATCCTGCTGCATTTTACACTTGTGCTCTCCAGTTTGGGCTTATGCTGCCTGGGAATTAATTTCATCATTCAAGGAATTACAGACTTCACCATCTTTTTTTTTTTTTTTCTTTTTTTGCATTTGTTCATATAGCATGCATCTTTTATTTCCCATAAAATTCTTGGAATGTATTTTACTTTTCACATTAGAATTTTATTCCACACAAGGGATTGTTCCTATTTACTTTATTATGTTCCAGAGCAAAAATTAAATGCCCCCTTTCTCACCTCTGTCATCTCTTTCTCCATCAAAAACATCTCCAGCAGTAACACTAGTTACCAGTGGGATAAAACACTTTAAGTGTGTTTCATCTTCTCCTTGTTTTTTTCTAGTTCCTTCTGCCACTTAAAGACTACAGTAAGGATTGGCTCAAACACCTATCTATAGAGGATATAACAACACTCCTTGAACTCATTTCCTGCATCCATGCAACTTTCATTACCAGTTTATCAGAATCAAACTCCTTTAAAGTAACTTGAATTTGGCAGCTGAAATTTCAGGAATCAAAAATCAAATTCCTCTCCATCATCCTGCACAATCATTGCAATCGATTACATTTGAAAATTTTTATGAAATAAAATATCTGCTTCAATGCTACAATTTTCTACCATGCAACTTTATAAAACACAAATTTCACTCCAGATGCAACCAGGATAGTTACAGGATGTAATAGGATATGGTTCCTATTTCAAATGAACTGAAGAAATCAGAAGAAAAACCTCAAAAATACCATATTTGAAAAGGTCAGATCCAGCTTCCATATTGCTCCATTTGTATCCTGAAGAAGAAAAAACATTAATTGAATATTTTCAAACTCAATTGGGAAATAAAACTGCACATGGTGACTTCTTAAAAACTCCATAATTATTATCTTTGTGAAACAGAAATGCAGTGATGCTGGTCTTATGAATCCCATCCATCACTTTAAGATAATGGAACTTGGACAATACCTTTTGGCATTCTCCTATTCTTATGCCAGAGTCTCACACATTACTGTACACTAAAAATACAGCACAGCATAACATAGGATAATTCAGTTGGAAGAGACCTGCAAGGATCATCTTGTCCAATTGCTTGATCACTTCAGACTTGACCAAAAGTTAAAATATATTATTAAGGGCCTCTATTACATGCCTCTTAAACATTGACAGGCTTGGAACTTAAACCACCTCTCTAGGAAGCCTGTTTCAGTGTTTTTTAAAAAAAACAGTAATCTGTAGGTAGGTAGGTAGATAGGAAGATGACTTTCTATATATCCAGAAGACAACTGAATTCTACCAAAAAGAAACACACTGATTTGTAATGGACTCCTGCTGTTACTACCATCACCTCCCTCATTTTGTGTTTCTCCACAGGGATGCATGTACCTGAGTGTGTCTTACCTGAGCATACCAAAAGGGCTGCCCATGGTCACGAATTTTTGTCATGAAATTCAGGCTGACATTCTTGCCAAGCCAAAGTTCATTCATAGGCTCCATCTCCACTAACCCTGTGCTATCCACAGCATCAGCAGTATCTACTACCTCAAAGTTCCACATCTTCATGGCATTGGAAGCATTAAAAAAAAAAAGCAAAAAAAAAAGTTTTTTTTTAATAAGACCAGGTTGTTTTCATACACAATAAACATGGAAAATCAAAATTTTAAGAAAGCAACACCACTGCTTTGAACATAACCTAGAATGGTGACAGGAGCTTCAATTCAGCCCTGACAATAGCAGAGCTACACATGGCAGCATCAGAACTATACAGAATAAATGGTATCTGTGGGCACTCAGCATGGCTCATACTGAGGCAGCAAAAAAAAAATAGGAAGTCTAACCCTTCCATGTTCTGCTCTGTAGGATAAGGACAACATATCAGTTAGCATGTTTATAATCAACTGAATTTTCTAAAGGGGATAACACCTATAACAACCTATAAAACACAATACTTTCAACAACAATGTATGAAACCCTTCACTGTCTATAGGTCAGTTTCCCATTGATTATCTGGGTCATTTCACACATCAGCAGAAGATACATCATGTCCTCCCTTAAAGAGCAGGGAAATAAGATGGCAAAATTCTTGATCATTGACAGGTGAGATCAGAAAGTGGTGTTATGCATAAGGAAAACATTTTGACCTTAATTTATAGAATTATTTGTTAACTTCAGGATGCTTTTTCTTTTAGTTTTCCCCTATTTCAGCATATGTATTTTTGAGATGCTAGTTAATTTCTGTGTCATTTTAACATTAATAATCTGACCTTTTAAACATTCAGAAAATTAATTTCAAATATTCCTATAGTTTATTATTTATCTTTTAGACAACAGTAGATAACACTACTAAATAACTAGGTGTTAATAGGTCTGAAAATTATAAAATTATAGAATGCAGTCAAGAACAAAGCTGTTAGAAAACCACTAAAGATTATTTTGATTGTACTAAAGTAAAAGCTGATTTCTTTCTTTATTTATTTATTACTATGAGTCAAGGAAAACTGCATGCCATGATAACCAATTCAAACATATACACCGTGGAGATGTGCTCTTATTTTCTTTGTTCTAAAAAATAATTTTCAGAAAGAAACTGCACTCTGAAAATTCCTCCAAAAACCTGGTAAAGGAAATATGTAACATTTACCAGCTGACCATACATTTGCACACCTAAAGGCAGAGCAAAAGAAAAACTCACCCGAATGTAACCATCTTTTCCAACAGAGTAAAGGTCTCCTTCATCAAAAATTAACTGGTTGATAGGGCCCTCATGACAGGGCTTGTGTCCAACTTGACAAAGCTCTACTTTAATGAGGCCACCTTCCCAAAGCAGCAAATTGCCCCACTCAGTTCCTGAGACAACCTTCAAAGCAAATGAAGAGGAGTATGTAAGCACCTGCATGTATCGTGCAGAAATACAGGCAAGAAGCCAGTTAACATTTGTGGCTTCCTTCCATGAAAGCATTAAATCAGTGGCAAAGTACAGACATTTGCAAGAGAAGATGTAAAGGTTGAGGAGGTTCAGCTTTTTAGCAATGTGACATAATTTGCATGCACTGAAATGGCTGAAGATTAGGACCAACAGTCTCTTTGTGTTTCTGTACACTAATGTTTTCATATCAGAAGACACTCAGCTCTAAGCCAACATAGATCTTTTCTCTGTGAATTACAACACTAACTATTTTCCAATTATTACAAAGCAAGACAGGATTTGGGCAAATTGATGGCAATGTTTTCGTCTCAGAACAGTGCATCACGGGCCTGATTAAAAACATTTTTAACTTACAAAGCCAAACTGACAAAGCAGACTTTATATCAAAGCCTAAAAGGGTACATAATATTTTTTCTTTTTGTCACTTTTTCTTACTTACCTTCCCATCGGGGAGCTCCACAAAACCTATAATATCAGACACTGCTGTTTTTCCAAACCTGCCCAAAGCTCCTTGTAACTTGAGACCAGTTAATGTGAGAGCCATCTTCCAGAACCTGAGTACAGAAAAACACATCTCTCTCTGATATAAGATTTCCTAAACACTATTCAGTCCCTCTTAGACATTGCAATACTCTTACCAGGCATGCCTTGCCATGAGGCAAAGGCCGCTCATGTATTACTCTTTTATGCAGAACTTGGTTTTTTTTCTTTTGAAAATGACATAAAGCTTTATAACTACACAAACATTTCCCTATACTGCTCATATGAAAAAGCTAGGAAAAGGATTTGGAATAGGCAGAATGAAGACTAAAATACTATTTAAAATTAAGGAGTGTAAAACCTACAGCTACATTTTTCCAGCTACAACCCATACACATAGGGATTCCTATTTTATTATTGCTGTGGAGTGTATGATGCTCAGTTTTGCAAATCCAAGGGACTGAGGTCTTCACCGAATGTCATCCAAGTCCTCTTGTGGAATTAAAATGTACTATGAAATCTCACTGAGCCAAAGGTTTTATCCTAAATATTAATATGTCCTGTGTGTGCAGGAGACATTACTTTTAAGATAACTGTTGGAAGTTACAATTCGAGTCCACATTTAGGTGAAAGGTCACATTTATCATGTAATAAAAGCTATGTCAGGGTTTATTTGTAGTATTTTAGATCAAAGGGAAGTTTGTAAGAGATTTTGTCAGATTTCCATAGATAATGCATTCTAAACCACATTTGTTCTGTGTCTAAATGAATCATTTGCTATTGCAGACCCACCTTGCAACCAAACTGTAAAGCAAATCTCAGATTTTGATCTGATTTCCCCATTAAAAGTCAAAGAAACTTTAAACACATTATCATTTTAAAGATATTATTTTTATTACAACAGAATCCCACTCATAGCATAAGTCTCTGCTGTGTTAACATTCAAGTACTAGATAAAGACAGAACACAAAAAGAAAGTTTAAAGCTGTTTGGTGTTTGGCCCTTTTTTATAAAAGGAGCCATGAATTTAGCAGGGAAGGGAATGTATGGAAATATCTTTTGTAGGCTTTTGGTGTGATCAGAGGGTTTCTGATCCATGACTTGGCCACCAGCTCTAACAATTGTGCAAAGAGCAGAGCTCTTGAAATCAAAGCTTAAAATTGAGCTCAAGAAATCAAAGGTAGAAAGCCCAGAAGGCACAGAAGGTATATATCCTATGTTACCAGCTAGAAGACGTGTATATATATTTTTCATTACTTCTTCCCAGCGCTTGTTGAAATCACAAGAATGGAGCCAGAGGTACTGACATTTAACATCAAGCATCATCCTATTTGAACAGCAAAGATATTGAAAGATTTGTTTGACTGGCTATGGTGTTTGGAATTCTTCATTTTTGTAATTGTAAGGGCCAGGTAATAAAGCATTCCTCATTGGTACGTGTTTGCTAAAGATACATTCCTGTTAGTCATCTCCTATATATTATGACTACAGAGGTGTTACGTATTAATCCTAATCAGCAAACCTACCTGATGTGTCCTGATCCAGCTGAAGTTAAATGCTCCTCATTCTCAGCAGAAAACATGACCTTGTACACATCCTGTGCAAAAGCTTTTGACCTCAACAGAGTCTCTTCTTGTTTCCAGTCCCAGATAGTCAACATGTAGTCAGGACTGCTCCCAACACTGGCCAGCAAAGTGCCAGTACGGTTGAAATCACCAAAAACATAGGCTACCTCTGTTCCACCTAAAGAAATGTACAAGCCCAAGTAGACAATCACAGGAAAGAGGTAGAAACAACACAAAAATTCACTCAGAAGGAGCTCAACTTTCACTGACTTTTTTTTTTTCACTAGATAATGGCTTTAGGTTGGCTATCTCTATCAAATAAGAGTTCCTTCCCATGCAATAATGAAAAAACTTGAAACCAGTGTTATCTATTTCTGCTGTGAAGGACCAAAATATTCTATTTCCTTCTAAACTAAAAATGATACACTACTCCATTTGCTGGGATCTTTAAACATCAGTCCATCTGTATAAAATGAAAATAGAACTTTTTACACTACCTTTCAGTATTCTGTAGGGCCTCACCGAAGGATATGTGTAGATGACAATGTTTGGCTTCTTTCCTTTTTCTCCTACTGCAAAGTACTCCTTATTAGGGTGTGCCTTGAAAAAGCAAAAGTCCTGTAGCATGCTGTAATAACACCTTTGCTTTTACCCTGCTAGCTATGGAGTTATTGTGTTCACTCACTCATTAGTCAAAACATACTGCCATAAATACCAGACTGCATTGTTCTGTGTGTTCATTCTGAACAACTGCCAACCTATTGCTCAATATCAGAATGAAGCCACTATGCACACAAAATGGTATATCACACATATATGGCAGAATCACGACAAACGGTGAAACAATCTGCTTTGTGATGCATCCTTTTACTATTCCTACCTCACTCAACCCACTAGCTAATCTTTCCATAGCAGCACTTGTGTCAGCAGCCATCTACTTCAGCAAACAGCCACAGAAAAGCCATCCTAAATGACACTACTCTGAAGGTGTAAAAATGTACACTGATTCCCCAGAAAAGGCTGCTTATGATGAAGCAGGACAGTCTGAGGCTGGTAGTCTGAAAGCCTTGCTCATGTGCAATAAAACTGAGATGGCAGAGCTTTCACTAGGTAAGGTGCTTCAAATTCAGAGACAGAACTTGAGACTCCAAGCTCTTGATAAGTTTATTAGAGTGAAAGCAGATACTTTCTTGCTTCATTTGTGTGGGAGCCTGATCTTCTGAATTTTAATTGCAAGACTCTATATTATTATCAGTTGTGATTAGGACAGATGAAGTGTTGAAAATAAAATAAAAGAAGGGCTATGAGCCAAAAGATTTAAATAATAATGTAAAAGTGCTAAAAATTAATCCCAGCTGGACTTGTCAGTCCTTTTAGGTAACTGAGCCTGGGACTAAGGTGTGCAGATACTTCTTCTCTGCCAATTATATTGATGGGATGAGAAGCCCATGCTGCATTGTCCACATATTCCTTTAATCAATACCACACTTTCTTATGTATATGCATGTGCAAATGTAGAAGTCTCTCATATCTGGCAAACACAACCAAGCAAACATTTTTTCCCCAGAAAGTGACTAAAGTTCTTAAACAAGAAACAAAAGCCATACTGTGATAAACCCAATTCCACCGCCAAGGCTGCTCCGGACGTATTTCTGATACTTAGTTCTCAGGTTCTGCAGCACCACCTGGTTGCCTGCTATATACCCCACAGTATGTCTGTCCATTATCATCAGGTTTACTGGTCTGGTACAGTCATATCCAAAAGAATGTCTGGGAACAGTCCAATAAGGAAAAGATTAGACACTGGCTTTCTAGACAGCTTACTAAGTGGATAGAAATGCTTAAACAGAAACTGAAATGGGAATACTGAAACTAGTGACTAAGCCTGATGGCAGGAGATAATTTTTTTCAGTATACAGTGAAAGTAAAATATATCTTAACTCTATAACTGAAAGGAAGGTACAAGTAAAGGCCTTCTAAAGTTCTTATCCCATCTTTTCATCTCCACTATGGATACAACTCTTGCTTCTATTGGATCATTTGGAGCTGCAAGGAATTAATATTTTGCCTGTGTTCTCTTTTCAGACAAAATGTAAAAGATGTGCATTAGATTACCAAGAACTGTGCTATAGATAAGAGATCAAACCAAACAACTTTTCAAGCTCACTTCTTAATTGTTTACAGGCAAATGTAAAAAAGGAAAAATCCAGTCTACAATAGCAACTGAACTGTGTTAGCAGAGAAAACCACCAGCATATGTGAAAGTCACATATTATATTCTACCCTATTTGACCATACCTACCAAAGAGTATTGTAGCTCTTAACTGATGGGCACCACTTCCTTCATTCTACTAGCTTAGATATTCCAAGCACCAGAATCCAAATCTACCTGGTTCCTTTCCCACTTCTCCCTTACGAGGTACACAGGAGCTCTTCTGCCCTCCCCTCAGCTTCTTGGGGAACACCAATGTGGCTATAGAGAAAGGGAGAGCTTTGCAGGGCACATTCTTATGCCAGTCTTCTGCCTGGTCCCACCAGCTACTCCATGATCTAGTTCTACAGGAGTGCTTATGCTAGTAAGCACTACACCCAATAAATGTTTATGAGGTCAAGACAAAACTTAAGATTAAATTCACCCAGAACCCAGAATAATTGGCCAGGATTTTTACCTGTGTCTCAACCAAAGGTATCCCACTAACACCACATGGGTTACTCCAAATTTGACCAATACAATCTTGAGAACATATATAAAATATCATTAGCTTTGAATTTGCACAAGATCAACAGAAAGGATACTTCAAAGTAAGAAGGTCAGTGGGTATCTCGGTGTCGTCAGTGGCATATGGTCCTGAATATACATCTTCATACGAGTAGAAGAAGGTTTCTGGGATTCTTCTCTTTTTTACCTCCTTAGGCTTTTTTTGTGGTTCTGAGGGTACTTGACTGTTATCTTGTTCATCCAAATCGTGTTCTGCACCTCAGAAGTAGAAACATAACAGAAATTTATATTCACCATATGTTTTGGGTTAGTTCAGATATTTGCACCTAACTATAAAAGGGAAGGAGTCACAATTCTTTGCCCCCTTTGACAGAGCAATCAATACTTCATAGCTCAAAACAAGGGTCCCATGTCTTAGTAACTACTTGTCCTGGAACCATCTGCAACAAATACTCCCTTAGGCTTTTAAAAACTTCACTGTAAATATTCAAAACTGAAGAATTTGAACAAGAAAAATTTTGAAACCATTCAAAAAATACTGGGTTTAAAATTTCAGATTTACCAAAGCAGTTCAGTTGAGGTTTGCTTGGTATTTAGGTCTCCACTTTAGAAACCAAACAAATTTTAAAGTGTCTCTTTTCAGTAGCTATTGAGTGCACATTGTTACACAAAAGAATTATTAAAACCACATATAATGGACTACCAGAAGACACCACTATCCTCAAGAAAGCAAACTGCTAATGTGTGTCCCAGTGTAGTTCCTCACTGGATTGCAATGCTCAATACTGTCAACTTCACTTCCAATTAGTCATAAGCACTTGTTAAAAGTAGTTTCCAGTTGGTTATCTTAAATTTATTTTGTAAGCATTTCGTGCTGTCCTGACTGTTTTCTCTCCTAGGTGAGCCATGAGAAACAAGCAAAGGGGTCAGAGACCAGCCAGGCAAAGAGCAAAGATAAGCCAACTGAAAGAGAGTAGAAAGACTCAATCACTGTAACTGATTACAGCCTGAGGTTGTTAAGCTGTTCCTAATAATAACAGTAAAAACCAATGAAAACTAGAAAGTACTGGGGGTTTTAAGTTTGTGCCAACATCTCCTCAGTGGACACCAGTTCTCAGCAATGCTCTCAATGTCTGATTCCACTTGCTCCCCTTCTTCCTCCTGTTCCTCTGCAGTTGGTGATTCCTTTGAAACACTAGTTTTGTTTTCTTTTGCAAAGAAAAGTATAATTGGGATCACCCTCTTAGGTATGAATTCCTTTGACTAATTTGCTCATACATGTCATATTAAATAAATATAAAGTTCTGTAGCAGTAAAAGAATCTCCTCTGTCCAACAGCAGACTTCCTGCTGTTTAGCATTAAGTGTAAGAAGTTTACTTCTAAAAACCAATAATTTCAAACTTAGGGGAAGGAAAGAAACAAACACATCCTATAACAAAAAAAATGGTGTGATAGGAAGATCAAACAAATTCCAAAAGTAATGCAGCAATGCATAAAAAAATCCTTCTAAAGTGGATTTGTTATTCATGCTACCTGGATCTAGTGTGTTAGATGACATGCAGGACACCCAAAATAGACACTGGACAGGCATTTCAGCATGAAAAATATGTTAAAAATACTGGCCTCTGACTGAAAGAGTCTAGTGGAGTTAAAAACCTGATTTCAGTATTAGCTACAGAGAAAGGTCTAAGCAGCAAAAATTTTCAGCGTAGGGACTTTGAGAGCTGAGGCAGAGCAGGAACAGCAGGCACAGTGCTTAGTCCAGAACTCCACTATTACCAGAGTAAAAATAAAATTTTGGTAACACCAAGAGCAGGAACTGGAGATGAAGAAAGAAAGGGGTGAATGGTGGAAGAAGCCAGAAGTTAATGTAGGTTCAGTACTGAAATCACGATTTAATGAGGAAATACTCACCACTGGGATGTGCCTCTGCATCTTCTTCTGGTTCCTGCTCCATTGGAAAAGATGGATGTCCTCTCTCCCTGGCAGTGGTAAAGACAAACGTTTAGTATTGCTGCCTTTATATTTTGTAATTTAGACCATTTTCATTTCCTCTCCATTGCTTAGAGATTCCCAAAGATGCTATTTGTCTTCTGCCTGTACACAAATATGGATAACCCAAAGATATGTCCTACCTTGTAGTGAATTAATTACCTCACATTTTAGAACTTTAGGCTCTGAATAAATTGCTACAGCAAGACTTTCATCTAAACACTGTCATGGTGGGAACTGACATGATTTAAATGTGTTGAGCTTCTTTTTAATATACTGGGATGAGATCTGCTTGTGAGACAACAAGACTATTCCTTCATCTTTGTGGTGGACTTCACAAAAACATCTGGAGATAGACATTCTGAGATCACCTAATATCTTGAATGTAAAAGCAAGAAAGATGAATCTCTAAGAAAAAAGGACTTTTACAAAACATTTTATGATAATTGAAAACAAATTTTAAAAGTTAACACAATTTTAAAAAAATTAAACAGCTCAATAACACACCTCCCTCACATGATTTTCATCTTTCAGAAAATCTTTTTCAGGGTGCTACAATTTTCACTAGTTACTATTGTCCTCTGAAGTAGAAAAGGTCAAAAATTGTCATATAAAAACCCAACACATTTTTACTAAGGTCTCAAAAAGCAGCAAAAAAAGCATAAGCATTGCTCTTACTCTAATTTTTTTCTGCCTTTTGATTTAATATGTGTTCTTCTCCATTTCCAAATGAAACACCTTAAAATGCACCTTAAAATTGGAGCAACTTTGTATCAATATTACAGCATTAAAAAAACTATCCAAAATCAGAAAATTCAGAAGTTGTATATAAAGA
Organism: Illadopsis cleaveri; assembly: GCA_013399915.1. Taxonomy (NCBI): domain Eukaryota; kingdom Metazoa; phylum Chordata; class Aves; order Passeriformes; family Timaliidae; genus Illadopsis; species Illadopsis cleaveri. The sequence continues at coordinate 198,658 of VXBB01018440.1, forward strand.
AACATGAATACTCAGAATAAGAAGTATGGGCAGAATGCAAGCAAATCTTCATTTGTAATCATGACTTTGATACCACTAAGAAGTCCCTAAAATTGCATTTCCTGTTTTCAGCTTTGGGTCAGAATCAGTTTGGTAAAAAATATTCTGAGGAATTTCAGGCTTTTCCAATATTTCAGGAAAGGCAAAGTGTCCTAACATAATGGCAGCACGAGAAGGACAAGGAGGACAAAGAAAGAAGTCATTCTTGTTATTATGTAGCCAACCTTCATCCTAAAGTCCTCAGTATCTGCCAGAATCTGACTTGCCTGCATAATTTCACATAAGAATTACAAATGAGCTTTTATCCCTTAGGAGTGCTGAGAAAAACTTGAAAATAGACAAGCAGAAAGTTTTACATTTTGAAAGCAAATGAAAACAATTTCAATGTATCTCAATATATTTAAATTAAATTCTTGGGTTTTTAATGGTGTAACACAACTGATATCACTGAAGTTGAAGAAACAGTTATAGACTATTTGCATAAATTGATAGTGCAGTGTTCAGAGACCTGAATTCTAATTCCAAACCCAGTAATGACGTGTACAATCAGCCATTTCACCTCTGGCTGTCTCAGTTATCTCCTGTGAAAAATTAGATAATAATACTTACCCATCTTAGCGAAGTGTTTTGATATCCACAGAGAAAAAAGCTATAAGATTTCAAATTATTGTAACTAATTAGCAGTCATTTATCTTCTAAAAATTAAGACTATCATAGTTTTCATTATAAATTAATTCCTATCTGGAACATGCTTTAGGCTGAAAGAGGATATGAACATTTCCGCTTGCATTGATATCTGGGTTCTAGTTAAAGAAAGATACTGCCATGTCCACTGTGCACGTTTTTGTGATGGCATTCAAGCACTGTGCCAAAGCAAATTTTGAGTTTAAGGACTCAGAAGAGACTCAAGGGCGTAATATGTCTACTCTGGCTGCAGATTCTGAGTTTCATGAGTTGGATGATCCAGAAAACTCTTGTGCAGGCTCACCATGACAAAGGCATGCATCACTCTGAAAGTTGATTTTAATTTCCTGGAGGAAGTTGGCAGGTTTTTTTGTGGCAGATTTCCTAAGTCAGAAAGATTTAAGCCTTTTGATACTGCAAACTGAGACAGTGACAAGTAGAACTGGTGTGACAAGTCTAGCAAGAAAAAAAGTAAGTTAGCAAATCATATTTTTTCTGCCAGTGCCTGACCAAGGCAGTACATTTTTCTCCTAGTCCTAGTAAATCAAGACCCTGACTTGAAATACTGTACCACATCCACATCAGTTTCATCATTTCCAAGAACTCAGGAACTCATTTCAAATCAGGACTGAATTCAGGTTATCCTTGTTTCAGTGGACAGTGCTACAAACTGGGAATTTCAGCCAAGTTTTATTTTCTTTCAAACTGCCTTTTTCTCAGCTATGTTCTCAAAAGCCATAGAATGGAGAAATGTGTTCATTCAGGTATATTACTTCAGTTATTTCAAAACTAAAATGTTTTTTGTCAGTTTTGCTGCCACACAGAATCTTTATATATGGAAGTCTCTCAAAAATTTTCAGTAAATTTGGACATTAAGTGATTTCTCATCTCAGACAATTGTTTCATTTACTCAAAATACAGCATAATTAAATCAAATGGGTGTTTATTTGCTAACACATAAACAAATTCAGTGAGATGACACCACTTTCTTTCTATTTTGTCATCCTACACTTTTCTTCTCTCCAGAAAAAAAGATGTTTGAAAGTGTAAGACTCATAAATGTAGTTCTTGCCTTCATAAATCCTGCGACTGACACTTCAACTGCATAAAATACATGAAATTAAATAATGATTAAAATGCAGCCTACAGTTTTACTTTAGAAAACAGAACATATCTAACAGTTATTTTAAGAAGTCTCTGCCCCACCATTAACTGTTTAAGTGTGCTTAAATGACATCTCCTATCAGATTTTATATCCACAGGAGAGTGATCATCAGTTCTGACCACTAATTAAGTTTATGTAGAAATAGGGAACTATTACTGCAGAATAAAAGTGCAATGCTGTAAGTACCAGCAATAAGCAAGAGATTAAAAAATTATCTCTACATTGTGCTACTTCTGCAGGATTTAATTTTTTTTTGTTCATTCCAGAATGTGTTGTTTTATTGTAGAAAAGCTTTACCCACTGGTAGGCTTTGGGGAAAGAAAAAAAAAGACACTTGGTCTTTCCTTCATGAGAGATTGTGTTATTTCTTTAGTGGCTTTCATTCCACATGAAGGAACTCAGTCTGTTCCAGGACTTCCAATGCTGACTCCTCTTAGAACTGCACTGTGAGCCTTCCAGGCTGCACTCTCTGCTCTTTCTGACCTGGGGGTAGCATTGGTCTAAACCACAGCTGCAGCATTCGGATATCGTGAGGGGTGTCTGCCATGAGGAACTCCATACTGATCATCTCTTCCAGGGTGAGGCATTTCAAGTCTAGCTCTGCTTTGGATGTGTCAGGTTTCTTCCCATCTGCCAAGTCCTGTTTCTTTAACTCACTTTCAATTACAGTCTCCTCAGCACTTTTTTCTGAATCTTCCATTTCTTTTTGAAAAACAGCAGACCATCAACCATCTCTCTCAGCACTCCTTTTTGCCTTCAGACCACATCAGAGTACATCAGCAATTTACTGGGCCACTGATGAGTGCAAAATGGGCAAGCAGGAGAGTCTTTCAAATCTTAGTTCCATTCATTCAATAAAAAAATTAAAGTCTTATAGTGTTTATATACAGAAAAAAAAAATATCCAAGTGTCAATCAGGCATAGAAACCAGTGCTGGCTGTATATCATTATCCATCAGCACTAGAAAATTAGTAATACAAGTCAGTTTAGGCAATCAACCCAAGATCCCAATTAAAAAAAAAAAGTACTAGAGAATATGGCTCCTCTTACAACAGCTAGAAGACTTGATAGCAAGGCGAACAACAGAAGATATCAATTCTCACAGCAGTTAAGTATATAAATTATTTACTAGTCAGAGACCGAGACAGCAAGGATAAAGCTACAAAGCAGGATCTAGACACGTTATCATAGCCTCAGTCTCTCTTCTCCCTCATCAGAGAGAAAAGACACAGACTGGAGCCCTCCTATTGCTCTCCTCACTAGTATTATGTTGCACACATGCTAAGTATTTTCCTATTTCATTAGGAGAAATAAATCTAACTCTAATTTACAGTCCTACACCTGAAGTAGCCCTCTGTATGATCCACATATCCTAGCTCTGCCAGATGCAAGCAAAAGTTTCAAGTCTATTAAAGTCTGCCCTGTGAATAAAGGTTACCAGGTTTTTACTCTGCAGAAATAAAAGCAGGTGACATCACCAGTTACTTATTAACTTACAGCGTAGAAAAACCCATAAAAAGGAGAATGAGAGGCATACCACAAATGCAATATGCAATAAAATTAACTGCCTCACACACAGCAAAGAAAACCCAACAAGTCCCACATTTCAGATAAAGTACGGGACGGTCTATCCCAGCTGCAGAACATTCATTCCTGTTTAGCGGGGGTAGCAGAGGGCAAGCAAGGGACACCAGGCGCTCCGCAGGGCGGGCAGGAGAGGGAGCCTCAGCGGGGCCATGGGGAGGGTGCGGGCACAGAGGGGCCCCGGGGGGCACAGAGGGACCTCGGGGGGCACAGAGACTGCGGGGGCTTGAGGAGAGGGGCTACCGGAAACAACTCACAGCACCCGCGGGCCTGGCGGGGGCGGCTGTGCCCGGAGCGGCCGCGGCCTCCCCACAGCCCCGGGTACCTGGGCCCGCTCCGCCGCCGCGCTCCGGTCTCCAGGCAACCGCAGCGGCGGCGGGAGCGGAGCCAGCGGGCGGGTCCACGACGCTACCGGGCCAATTGCAGGGGCTGGTTGTTGTTTTACTTTGGGTTGTTCGGGTTTTTTCTTTAAAGTAACTTCTGCTTTGGCCACGGTTGAGGTAGTTTCAGAACTCAGCGGGAAGGTTAAATTAACGACAGGTCTAGAGGAGACAGTCTTGATCTGCGCCAGAGGAGGTTCGGGTTGGACATTAGGAAGAATTTCTTCAAGGAAGGGATGATTAAATATTGGAATGGGCTGCCCAGGGAGGTGATGGGGTCACCGTCCCCGGAGGTGTTTAAGGAAAGACTGGACGACGCACTCAGTGCCCTGGTCTAGTTGACATGGCGGTGTTCGGTCACAGGCGGGACTGGCTGATCTCGGAGGTCTTTTCCAAACGATCCGATGCTGTGATTCCGTGAATTCCCCAAACGTTCTTCCTGCCCGCAGTCCTTAGCGTGCGCTCCCGTGCGCCCCCCGCTTGAGGCGCGCTGCCCCGGGCGGCACAGCTCGGGTAACTTCCCATACACCTGTGTGCTCAGGGCATATATATATAAAACTTTTATATTGATACAACAAATACGTATTTTGGAATATATGTGTTTCATTTTACATATATATATATATATAGCAGTTCTTGAAGCTGCCGGCTGGTATTTTGTCTGGCGTTCCGGCGGACGATGCAGGTACAGAGGGAGGGGNGGGTTGGACATTAGGAAGAATTTCTTCAAGGAAGGGATGATTAAATATTGGAATGGGCTGCCCAGGGAGGTGATGGGATCACCGTCCCCGGAGGTGTTTAAGGAAAGACTGGACGACGCACTCAGTGCCCTGGTCTAGTTGACATGGCGGTGTTCGGTCACAGGCGGGACTGGATGATCTCGGAGGTCTTTTCCAAACGATCCGATGCTGTGATTCCGTGAATTCCCCAGACGTTCTTCCTGCCCGCAGTCCTTAGCGTGCGCTCCCGTGCGCCCCCCGCTTGAGGCGCGCTGCCCCGGGCGGCACAGCTCGGGTAACTTCCCATACACCTGTGTGCTCAGGGCATATATATATAAAACTTTTATATTGATACAACAAATACATATTTTGGAATATATGTGTTTCATTTTACATATATATATATATATCAGTTCTTGAAGCTGCCGGCTGGTATTTTGTCTGGCGTTCCGGCGGACGATGCAGGTACAGAGGGAGGGGACTGCAGCCGGCGGCAGCGCCCGACCCAGGGACAGGTGCCACGGAAGGGGAGGGACAGTGGGCGCGACGTCCCCGGGCGGAGGAGGAGGAGAGCGCGCCATGGCCCCGCACGGGCGCTGCCGGTGGGCGCTGCTGCTGGCCTGGCTGCCGGCCGGTGAGTGCGGCCCGGGGCTCACGGCCCCCTCCGGACCCCAGCCCGCCCTGCCCCGGGACACCCCCGCTCCGCGGGGGCCGGGACTCGGGAGGCGCCCTCGGCTTTCGCCCTCGGTTAAGGTGGCGCGGGGTCGGNNNGCCCCGCGGTGAGGGGAACGGGCGGCCCGGCCCGGTCCGGGCGGATGGTGTTCCCCCTCGGGGCCCTTTCCCGCCCGCAGGGCTCTCCCGAGCTCGGCGCGAAGCCGTGCGGAGACGAGTTTCGCTCCCCAAAGGTGCGGCTGACCTCTCTCCTAGGAGGAAGTGGCCTCCCGCTTCCTGGCAGCCTCCGGTATCAGTCGCGTGCGGCCAGCTCGGCTGGGGCTCGGGCGCTGGGCACGGACACAGGGGGATCCCCTTTGGCCTCTCGCAAGCGCCCACCCGAGCTTTTGCTGCTGGATCAGCAGCCTCAGCCTCTTGAGGATTTCTGGGGTCGCTGCAGTGCTGCTGCACCTGCTGGGCACCTGCTCGTGTGGGGAGCAGGAGCTCACCTCCCTGCCCACGGGCGGCCTTCAGCCAGCAGAGTTCTCTCTGCCAAGCTTTGCAGGTCGCCTCACAGCTTCTAACCTCCTCTTGGAAATAAAGTGATTGTTTCGCTTCTTGGATGCCTGGGTCTTGGCTGATGATCTGGCTTTAAATACTGAAGTTCGTTTTTTCAGGGAGAACCAGTGCAGGAAGCAACAAAGTATGGAGGGTATGCTTGTTTATTGTCTTGCTTGACAGCTGTGTTCCTGGGAGATGCTCTAGCCAAAACTTGGCTACACTGGCTCCAGAGGTTCATGTCTTCACTGCAAAGCCATAGATGTAGCCTGAACTTACTAGATTGGTGGTGTCCATATTTGTTCTTTCCAACCAGGATAAGAAAGATAGCATTCTGCAGTGCAGTAATGCAGTCCAGCCTTAATTTCACAACTTTTCAGTTTTCTTGGGGGAGGCTAATGAGAAACATTGGACATGCAGCAGTGTCTGACTGTTCACTGGGGAGGAACAGCAGGATTTCTACCTCTTTAGAAAATAAGGAACTTACCCTTCAACTCTGGCTGTTTTGCAGAACGGAAGCAATGAGAAAGCACCTCTTCCATAAGGAGATGTGGGTTTTGTTAGTAAAAAGCACACAGTGATTTTGAATGTTTTACTCTTGCCAGAAAGATGCTGTTATAGGAAATCCATGGAAAACGTTCTGTTCCCAAGAGCCTTGACAAGTCAGAATTCATATGGGGTTTCATTTAATTGACACTGAGATCAAGGTTTTGCCAATCTTGAGTGTTTGAATTGGTTTCTTGTGATTTTCTGCATTAAGACCCCCAAGTCAGCTATTTCACAATGAAAGCTGAAACAAGATATGTTGAACTACAGTACTTTTAAATAAGAGCATCTGTAGCTACCTGTCAGCAGGTGGACCTTGCTGTGCTACAGCATTGTAAAAACTTGTTTTATCTAGAGGTTTGCACAGCTGCTGGTTTTTCTGTGTTTAAGTGCATGTGTGTGTATCTTATTTTTCAGAAAAGCCTTGGATTCAGGGGTTTCCCGGGTCCTCCCTGTGTTTGTGTGGTATTCTTAAGGCAAATGTGTTTGCTCTGCCTGTGGTTTCAGTTGGCTGACGAGGAGTCCCATTTCAAACCAGAAACTAAGCAAGTACTGCATTGGCAATACCCTACTGCAGAATGACTTGTTGAGGCAGCATGCACCTCTGCAGCATCTTTTCCACAGCGTGGAATCTGTGTGAGCTTGTATTTGCCTGGAATGTAGTGTGGAGGTGGCAGCCTGAGAGGACACTGAATGATGCTTGACAAAGAATGATGTTTGGAGTTGTGGTCCAGATGTTACTACATAGTAGTAGCAACTTGTTCTCTTGTTCTTATCCTGAAAACATGAACTAGAGGGGAAATATTTGAATATAGGATAAAAATGGAGTGTTGGTTCATGGAGACCTGTACAGTTGGTACCTTCAAGCATCCCACCTTTCCTTCCCACCTTTCCTGCTGTCATGCTCTGCAGTTAAGAAGCAACTAGTACAGCACTGCAATCTGGTTCTACTGTTTGGCATGTATTCCAAACAGGGCATCCCACACTTGCCCTGCACTGTTTGTATTCCCTTATCAAAGGCAACTGGTGATAACTTTGCTATTGTTAATGACAAGCACAACTTACTGTACTATCAAAGTTTAAATAAGATAGAGATGTTTCTGGAATATAGCTGAACTACAGCGTAGCTTATGAGAAACTTTGTAAAACCTCCCTGAGTGTGTGCAGCTGCTTGGATGGAAAGTGCTGTGGAGGTTGTTAGGATGAGTATATAATAAATACATAATGATAGCTTAATTTAAAAGGACAAAGGAGGGTAATTGATGTGTGCTGTTCTGAAGTGGTGATAAACAATTAACGACAGTGCTACAGCCTGAAGGTTGTATTGTCTTAATCCTGGTCACCACTAGATAACATTCTGATGAGTGTCTGAGCAAGACCTTGATAAAATTCATTTGGTGTTTATATAAACATATGGCACTGCAGAACTTTTCTGATTAGAATTAAAAGCCAAGGGAGTCCCATCTCATGTGCTTCTGGGACAGTTTTCCCCATGTAGAAGGAGAACACAGAGTGATGTGCTGCATAATGCCTACTCATGCACTGGAGAAAATAATTCAGTCCATGAGGTGGGCCAATGAAGCTTTCTTCTGTCAGGGAAAGATGGGGCTCCTGTTCAAACCAGGGTGTTTAACCCTGGATGACTTCACCAGAGGGACTGGGAGATCTGTAGGCGCAGGTCCTGGATGGGGCCAGAGTAGATGTACTTGGGTCATTGGTCTGGTGCAGATGGTGTGGTGGGAGGCCTGAGGAGTCTGTGGGCTGAGGGCCTCGTGTGTTCTTGTTGGCAGGTTGCCTCTCACTGCTGGTGACAGTGCAGGACGTCGAGCGTTACACCACCTTATTTGCCACTGTCATCCTCAAGTGTGACTACAGCACCTCGGCGCAGCTGCAGGACGTGGTGGTGACCTGGCGCTTCAAATCCTTCTGCAAGGACCCCATCTTTGACTACTACTCAGCCTGTAAGTGTCAGGCTCACCTTCCAAGGAATCCCCCTTCAAGTGGGAAGAAAGGGGAAGGTAGATTCACTGGGGTAGTACAGGCTTTTGACCCCTTCCTATGCAAAAACCAGGTGGTGGCATTTCCTTGCACTCCAAGGAAATGCAGGTCATGTCTGTGATTTCCTTTGAAATGTCAAGGCCTTATGACATTGTAGAAATCCCATCCAAAGCAGCTCCTTTGTCCTCCTTGTCATCAACTCAGAATACAGGGCAGTTCAGCTGTGGTTAACACAAGTCAATCTTGGCAGCCCCATCTTATGCTTCACCATGTTTGAAAACAAGGGCCCTGCAACAAGTGGGGTTTAGGATTCCATGGGGGACCTGTGGTTGGAGCTGGATACCTGCGACCAGATGTTACTGATTTTAGGAAACAGAGGAAACACTTGCATTTTGAAGGGCATGAAGACTTCTAAGTAATAACATTTAGTAGTGGTGGGAGCACTTCATGTGCAGACATTCTGGTGCAGGCAGCCTTAATTCAAGGGTGTTTAATATGGTACACAAACTGCATCCCAGGATAATCACTTGGTCCAAAAAGGTGAGGATCCCTCTATGTTTAGTGTTGGTGTGGCCTCACCTGGAATATTGTATGTGGTTCTGGGTCCCAGGTTTTAAGGATATTGAGGTACTTGAATGCATCCAGAGGAGGGCAACAAAGCTGATAAAGGGCCTGGAAGACATATCCTGTGAGGAGCAGCTAAGAACTTTGGGTTTGTCTAGTTCAGGAAAAAGGAAACTGAGGGGTGACCTCATTGCTCTCTACAGCTTCTTGAGAAGGGGAGTGAAGAGGGAGGTGCTTATCTCCTCCCCCTGGTATCCAGTGATAGGATGTGTGGGAATGGCTCAATACTACATCAGTAGTATACTACTTCAAATTTTAGTCAGTCCTGAAGTGATCAGATAGTTGGACTAGATAACCTTTGTACATCCCTGCCAACTGAACTATTCTGCTCTGTTCTATTGTTTGTAAACCCTGCAGAATGTTTAGGTAGCCAGCCATAGCATAACTGTACACTTAGAACTGAGCTCACAATGGGTATTTGGTGCCCAAACTCTCTTTCATGCAGTCTGGATGGGTTGGGTAGGCATGTTGCCAAGTGCTCTACAGCCTAGTCCCCAAGCAGGTGGGTCCCTGGCTCAGCTGATCCCAGCAGAATGTGAGTGCTTTTAGCCCAGGTCCAAGCTATTAGTCCCCAAAAGGGACTTCATGCTCCCTGAGCGTGTAGCAGTGCAAGAGCCTTTGACAAGCTTTGTCCTTATCCCCAGTCACTGCGGGCTCTTTACAGAAAATGCTGACTGAATCAGCTGTTTCCCCAAATCCCAGCTCAGTGTTGGTTTATGATGTGAGTCTGTCAGAAGAGTATTGTACAGAAACTGCCTCTAGTCCTCCATTAATTCTCTTGTGTGTCTTTACATTTAATCCTTAGCTGGAATCATATGATGGATTATTTTCTGTCTTTATGAGCTCCACAACATGTAATGGGATACAGGAGGGAAAGGGAGACAATCCATAGAGTAATTCACGTATGTCTGGAGATTTTGCTTGGTAGATAAAACACCCTTCTGTTTTAGTTCTAGTACTCCTGGGTGTTTTATGACTTTTTTCCTTTCAGCTTCATACTGGGAGCTGCCTTCCAGCCTACCGCCATTAGCTTCTTTCTAGTGTTGTTCTTTCAGTTGGGAGTACAGGAGGCATCTCCCCTGCAGCTCCCACATTCTCAAAATCTCTGCCATTCCTGTGGCTCTACCTCTGTTTGTTTTTGAGTACTCCAGAGCAACTTACTGGTTTGAAGCCATGGTTCGTATTGCTAAACCAAAGCAATTGCACACAGTGTACTTAAGAATTTCTCTGCTGCTAACAAGAGGATAGAAACTGGTCTTTTGAAATAACTTTTGACATCTCTGGTGATGTGTGTTTGTAGCATACCAGGCTGGTTTAGCCCTTGGCCAGGACCCCTCTGACGACTGCAATGACAGCCAGCGGAAGGTGCGCATTGTCATCCAGAAATATGGGCAGAAGGACCCTGTGCTGGGCATCGACTACCAGCAGCGAAAGATCACCATTCAGAACCGTGAGTGACCTCCCAGGCAGGCAGTGAGCTCGGGAACTAGCCAATATCTGAGTCTGCTAAGTGACGAGAAGCATAAACATGGCTAATGTCATCTGTAGCTTATATACATGGTAATGGAATAATGGCAGTGAAGGGCCTATCCCCAGCTGGCCTGAGGGTGTTGGAGGCACCACAACCTAAGGTTGAGCGGAGAATGCCAGAGCATTTTGCTGAAGAGCACAACAGCTGAGGAGCTCAGAGGCTAGAAAACAGTTCATTCTTCCAAGTACTGCATAATTGTCCAGGTGTGTTATATGTTCCCTGCTGTCCATTGAGCAATAGATATTGCTCCTGCCAAAAAAGCCATTGGGATTGCTGACCTAAGAGGGACAGTGATCTGTGTTCCAAAATCAGTAGGGTTGGCTTCCAGCAACACAGAAAACATGGACTGGCAGTGACTGCTGTCTGTAGGAGTTCTCAGTGGACTCAAATGAGATTGTTTGAAGGTGATGGCTATGCTTGGGAAGAGGGGAGATGCAGTCCTCTATATCTCCTGCAGGCAGAGGGCTCTTTTCGGGTGGAGCCTCAAAGTAGTATCTGTCAGTCACAAATAGCCTACTGACCCCTCAGTCCCTGTACCACAGGAGCAGACCTTGTCATCAGTGAGGTCATGTGGTGGGACCACGGCATGTACTACTGCACTGTGGAAGCACAAGGAGATACCTCAGGTGATGCTGACAAAGAAGTTAAGCTGATTGTTCTCCGTAAGTGCTTGTGATTTGTTGCCAAAATGTTTCTTCCTGTTCTCCTCCACCCCAAGACATCTCCAGCGGTGGAGAGGTGCTCAGTAAGCTACCATGGCCAGATACATCAGGATCAATTCTTTTTCTCTCTCCTTTTTTCCCCCACAGACTGGCTCACAGTACTCCTCATCATTCTTGGTGGCCTCCTCCTCCTTCTGCTGATCGGGATATGCTGGTGCCAGTGCTGCCCCCAGTATTGCTGCTGCCACATCCAGTGTGGCTGCTGTCCAACACGGTGCTGCTGTAATCAGAAAGGTGAGATTCAAGCAAATGTGCATCCATTTGTGGCTTCTGTCAAGACAAAAGCTTGGCTGGGAGCTTGCTGAGCTCCACTTTCTCTCTTTTGCATAGCATCTATATAAACTGAGACATTTCTTTGCCCAGTGTGTCCTCCAAGATGGGCTAATCTGAAATTAGAGGAGGGAATCTTGGATACATGGAATCTATCTTACTCCTCTGTGTCCAGCTATCAGAAGTTTCTCCTCACTCATACCTTGTTACCAGCTTCTCTCACACCATCCAGGGTACAAGCAGTTCCCTTGTCTAGGTAGCTCAGGACTTTTCTTTCCTGTCTTGTTGTTCATATGCCTATGCCTGTGAGAAAGGCAAGCAAATGCCTTGGTACTAGTCTCCAAACTAGCCTTAGTTTCAAGTATGTTGCTCTGAGAAGAATTACATAAAAATTGGAAAATTTTTATCTGCATGTTTTCTTCAGAGCTCTTCCTTCTACTAGAAAAAAGTTTGGTTTTCTTTGGGGAAGGAAGTGAGAAGAAAGTGTAGAAAGATAGTCTGCCTTGCTGGTCAGCCTTGGAAGTGCATTCTGAAGTTTTGAGGGTCTAAAGAAACTTTGTTGTGTTTGCTTTTATCAGTAATAAAGTTTCTGCAGCCAGACCCTGTTCTTTTAATAAGGCTACTGTTTGAATTTTGGCTGTTAAGTTCATATAACCTCTGCATTCCTGTAACTGGAATTTGTTTAGCAACAAGTAGACTAGTCCCCCTGAAGCTTATACAGTCTGACAGTAACAAAATACAACAAATAAGTTTATTTATCATTGAAATCACCAGGTTCTTCCCCAGGTGCTACAAGGAGAGGATTTATGAACAAGGAGCCCTGTTTCAGGTTTACCTTTATCTTCAAAACAACTATTTAGTATAGCTTGGGTGTTAGTAAGCTGTGGGAGTTTTAGATTTAAGCTTAATTTGCTTAGCCCTTGCAAAGAGTGAACAGAATATCCCTTTTATTGCTAAAACCAAAACTAAACATTGGAGGCTTTACAGGTTGTCATGTAAAATGTGTAGTGTTGAGGAGACTATGAAAATCTGGCAGAAAAATCAGTTTCTGTGAAGGGGGAGAGAGGTGATGGAGATGAGAGACTCACACTTCCAGAATTCCTAGTTCTCAGCAAAAAAGAGATTCAGAGTTTGTGTGGGCTCCTTTCTGTTTTGCTATGTTGCAGATCAGAAAAACTCACTCCAGACTGCTGCTGTTATTTCCTGCCTTCTGTTAAAGAGGAGGGATTCTTGCAGGGTTCTCTAAACCTCTCCATATTCATGAGAGAAGGTACAGGCAAGTCCAGCCACCTTGACTGGATGCTGGGTTCTGTCTCTGTAATTTCCATCCAAGCTGCCTGCCCTCTTTATCCACTTTGCAAGGGATGCATGTACCTGCTCCTCTCCTCTAATACACCTTCTCTTTACTTCATCCTGCCTCTGACTTACTTTTTTTGCACTCCAAGAAATGAATTGGAGGCCTCAAAAAAACACAAGAAGATAGATCCTTGTCTGTTCTTCAGGGGACATCTTAAGAACAGGGAGCTGAGGAGTAACACTCCACACAGCTGAGGAGAGGGCAGGAATCCTCACCTGTGTACAGGCACAGGGTGAGTGTGGGTGCTCCCTTCCCCGTCGCTGGCCGCTAGAGGACAGCGTGGAGCTGCTGAACAGTCACAGGTGCCAGGGAGGCAGGATAATCCTGGGTGCTGTGAATCACACCATTAACGAGCATGGGTTTGAACCGAGCAATAAAGGGAGTGCATTGTTTGAGTAATTCAGGATTGATGTACAGAAATATTAGACATGCCCCAGGAGCAAGCCAATTACATTCCCCGTGGAAAGCTCTGAGAAAAGCTCATCAGAGTAAATACTCGTATGACCTCCTTCTGTTCCTATTTGTTCCTTTTCTGCTGTGGACTTCTTCCAGTAATGAATCAGGGAAAAACAGGATATACTTGCACCTGGGTCTCACTAAGTTTCAAAATATTTTATTTTTATAATTGGCCCAGCAGCTGTTAAAGTCCGTCAAAGGTGAAGAACAAATTTTTCCAACAGAGAGTAAGTGGAGGAAGCAACACAACTTTCTGGCAAAGCAGGGTAGGAGTTTCTGAATTAGGGTGAATCTGACCTTCCTCAGATAAATATGCTCACTTTAAAAAGAAAAACTTCCATTTTGCAGATGAGGAATCAAAGTATATATTGGGTTCAAATTGGAAGGCAAAGTATCTGGGGAAGGAAGAAGGGCTGATGGTAATGAAGGAAGACCAGGGCTAACTCTGAATTTGTTCAGCTGTAGGGAGAGATCAGAAAATGACAGGGACAGGATGACTTTGGTCCTGGTTACAGCCTTCTTGCCTTAAGAGGGAGAATGCTAAGCAGGTATGCCCACAGATACTGGACCTCTTACTCCTCAGGCAAAGACCAAGGTCAAAACCCCAGGACATGCACTCACAGGCTCTAGGATATTCTCAAGGTAATAACTGGAGGAATGGGAGAGGGAGAGATAAGGCCTTCCCCTTATATTTATCTCTTTTCTTTGTATTCTTTCTCTCATCCTCTAAATTTGAAATGTAAACTGGAAGGATATCCCTTGGGAAAAAAAAAAAAAAAAAATAATAGAATCGAGTTTGACACAAAGTTCTTGGAAGCTGCTACCTCAGACCACACAGATTTGAGGATACCAGATTATTAGGATTGAAACCCCTGAAGTTTCCAGCTTTTTAGTTCCCTCTGGTTGAAGCCAGACTGAGGAGGGGGAGGGAATTTGTAGTGGGGAATTAAGTGGAGCTGCATGAATTGTGGAGAAAAGGAAGGATGTGTTGAGAGGCATGGTCAGTCCCTCTTTTGCTGCAAGTGGTGCTCTGGATAAATCCAGTGAAACAGCTGAAGGAGGACATATTTAATGACTGGAGTGCTACCTAAAGTGGAGAGCTCAGTCCCAAAGAGTATGCAGTCTAAATGCTGCCTACTGCAGTGAACCCAGGGGACAGAATTAATTGGAGCTTAGCTGTAGCCTGGTTTCTTAAAGAAGCAAATCGTATGCAGTCAACTTGTCTATCCCTTGTCTCTTTTCCTCCAATAGCTTTTAATTTCATCAGCCACCTTCAGCCAGATTGATCAGAGGGGTAAAAGTCTCAAAGGCAATTATGTTCCTGTCTGTTTCTTGAACTGTAATGTTTTGTTCATGCCTGACCAGACAAGAGGCTGCAGTAAAAGTCTGTCACTTCTGAAACTCCAGGAAAGCCATAAAAAAGAAATTTTAAAAGGTGGTGTTGCTGAAAAGCTTCAGCCAGTAATAATAGACAAACCAGGCTTTGTAAGGTCAGGGACTTGCATAATTTACTTGCTTGTAAACTTAAGTTTTGATTGTTTGTGGTAGAAGAAATAAGTTTCTGTAAGATGTCCTTAGGTATTCCCCCAAAAGAAGCAGCAATGAGCTGTGGTTTGAAGGCAAGTGAGGTGAGATAGAAACGCTGAAAAAGGGGAAGTGAAATTGGAGTCTGACCCCATGAATAGGAGTCTGGAGTTAGCAGCAGTGGAAGCCCTGTGAAATAGAGAAGTTTCCACTGTTTGTACTTTTGGCACACTGGACATTGCTGTTGAGAACAGGAAATTTAGTTTGTTCACCACTTTGACCACACTGTTTTAGGGGATTTAATTTTAGCAGTCATTCTGAGGTAAATTAAGGAGTGACAAGAAGAGTGGTCAAAAGACTAGAAAGGGAAAAGCTGGACAGTGCACCTCTGAGTGCCCTCTTTGTGAAACAGAGAGAAGATGATGGAGTGTAGAGTGGAAAATAGGATCTGGACAGAACCCACAAAATGGTGGCAAGGAAAGGTCTCATTTAGCAGGAAATCCAAGCCAAAGGGGGAAAGGACCAGTGATGAGCTGAAAGAGAGAGAAAGAGAGAGAGAGAGAACTGTTGCATGTCTTCATGTATGAAGCATTATTTCCCACCTTTCTGCAGCTTTACTCATAATGACAGGGCAAGTAGAAGTCTTAACTGAGTTATGTGCTGCATACTTAATCATAGTGTTATTTGCTTCCAGTTGCTGGGTCAGGAATCCGAACGTTAGGCAGTAAAGCTTTTCTTCTGTTTTAGGTACTTTTTTGAAGATCTACGACTTTGCACTGGAATTTCCTGTGCTCTGTTTTACCTTTGTCATAGGGTGGAGAGAGATTTTAATTTTGTGAACTTCCTGTATCCAAAGGCTACAGCCTGTGAAGCAAAATGGCATGTGATCTGCAAGCTGTGCCCTCTGGACAGGTGCTGTAAGCTTTCTTTTTCTTTTCCAGTTCTGGAACGGCACCAGTTCATGAAGCGGGCTCAGGCTCTTGCACCTTGGTTATCACCCAACATGTTCTACGGAGCTGGCGACAGGAACTCAAAACTTTCCTCTTACCAGCTGAACCCTCTGCTGCAACAAGGTGAGACCACGGGCATCATTTCAGGGGGAAATCAGGATGAGAAACAGGTAACTTCTTTGGGAAGTTCAGCATTGAGGCTTCAGCCTCTCTACCAGAAAAGAGAAAAGGATGTTCCATACATGACTGCATGTCCTAGAATGACAGCCCTGCTACATCTGCAGCGTGCCATAAGCTTGTCTGGGTGCATAAAAACAGCTTGTTACCCTAAGTGTCTTGCTGGGCTCAGTGCTGGGTGAAGCAGTTTAACACTAACTAAGGTGTATCTGTGCTACACCCCAGCAGCTGCAGGGTAAATATACCCAGCTTATCTTGCTTTGTGTGGCAGAGGAGGGTACTGTCTCTTTGTTCTGCTGTGCTGGTCACGGTCAACTCCTTATAGCCAAAACTGACATGACAAGTGAGGTGCGATTTGTTTGAGTTCTTATCAAATATCTAGTCTTCAAATGATTAAGGGCAAACTGCCTTCTATGCAACAGATCTAGCTTGCATGCAGCAAAAAATGAAGGACTCTTTAATGAACCAGGAAGAATTTTCTTCTCCATTTGTTGCTTATATCTGTACACACGTGTGTGTGTATGTGTGCACACATATAAAATTTTTCTCTTTTTATTTTCATTATCTTTTGCAGTACTTCTTCTGGTTCAATGAAATGCAAAAGGAAACACTGTGGTCTTTCTCTGATTATTTGTAAATAAAATATGGTATCAGTGCTGTAGGAAAACAATGTTCCTCTAAATACACAGACTGTATTTCCAGATATGCTGGACTTCTTACCTCTCTACTGCCTAAAACATGTTAGATCATGCTGCAGCTTATTAGTTACTACTCTTTGCACCATACCTCATTTGGTCTGGATGTGCTGGTTGTGGTGCCTGAGACTTTTGCAGCTCTTGCAGCGAGGTGCAGCAGGAGAAGAGAAGCAACTCATCCAGGGTCATGAGTGCAGAAGGGCCTTCTCTTCAGTGTTTCCTCTTGACTTGCTGTGTTCTCCTGTGCTTTTATCCTTAGATGTATCTCTGCAGAACAGTCTTCCACTGGTGCAGCCACAAGCCCAGGTTTCCCATAAGAACGGTGTTTTGGACTATCTGGAGTCTGAAATCCAAAACCTGAACATGTCCCAGCTGCGGCCGCCCTCCCACCAGCGGCAGGCAGTGCAGCCCAGCTTGCTGTCCTCGCTGGGCTCCGACATCGTGCCGCCTCCTCTGGCCGACCACATCTCCTCCATCCACGGGAGCAGCAACTCCTCACGGCCACAAAGAGCTGCCCGCACCCCCCGGCCCTGGGACTCTGCAGCAGAGGACAGAAGGGAAAACAGGAGGTGGCCCGTGCCTTCCAGTGGGGATTCTTATTCCAGCTACAGCCAGGAGCCCTGGGACAGGCAGCGGGAGGATCATCCTCAGAGGCCGAGGACAGGCGGCTACAATGGCAGGCCCCAGCACTCCAGACGGGATGTGTCACCCCCACGCCAAGCTGAGAGGGGCAAGAGCAGCAGCAGCTTCTATCCGGAGGAGACCAAGGAGCGCTCCAGCCACCATCCTGGCGGGAGGCAGGAGCCCGGGGGAAGGCGAGAGTACGAGCACCATGCTGGGAGGAGCAATTACTCCGGCCAGAGGCGGCACAGCTACTCCCCCCCCTCTTCCCGCAGGGGCTCGTGGAGCTCCTCGGAAGAGCAGGTCCGTGTGCCGGTGTCCAACCGCAGGCGGAGGAACCGCAGATCCCGGGAGTGGCCAGAGGAGAAACCCCCCAGTTATCGCTCCTTAGAAATCATCCCGGCTCAGGACAAGAAGCACAAAGGGACCCGCTCGGTGAGTCAGCTGCCTTTGTGCTTTCCTATCTACGGGAAAAGGTGGGGTTTAGGGAGTGAGAGGGAATGTTTTCTACTTTCTGTAGCCTGCTGTCTTTCAAACAGAGGCCAAGGAGCGAGGAGTGCTCTGCACAGCATGGTTATGAAGAGACTGCTGAGTACCTGCCTTTTGACAGGCATTGCCTGGATATAGTGTGTTCAGGGGCAAAGTAAAAAGCCAGATCCCTGGAAGTGTTCAATGCCAAGTTGGATGGGGCCCTGAGCAGCCTGGCTAGTGGAAGGTGCCCCTGCCCAGGGTAGGGGAATTGGAACAAAGTGGTCTTTAAGGTCCCTTCCAACCCAAACCATGCTATGATTCTGTGATTCTGAAATAAATTAAGTCCCGTACAGGGTGACATGTTATATTCCTGTGCCCATCCAGAGGCTTTTGGGATTCTGTGTATACATTTGTGTTAAAATAGTTGTTCTGGTACTGACTGGGGAGAAAGCACTGCCAGACTAGGCAGCTGCATCTATCCCTCTGTAACCATCTCTGATGTTGGTTTACTTCTCATTTCTCTGAAAATGTGCATGATATTTTTAAGATGGCACATATGGGAAAACATCCA
The DNA here is from genome assembly GCA_013399915.1 of Illadopsis cleaveri. Classification (NCBI taxonomy): domain Eukaryota; kingdom Metazoa; phylum Chordata; class Aves; order Passeriformes; family Timaliidae; genus Illadopsis; species Illadopsis cleaveri. The sequence goes on from VXBB01018440.1 coordinate 216,951, forward strand.
GTTAAGACGGCTAAAGCTACATGAAATAGGCTTTAAGGTCATGGGTGGCATGGACGAAAAATGTGTGGTTCTCCAGGCCAGGTGGAAGAGGATGACTCCCTTGTTAGGACTCCTGAGAACTGAACATATATTATGTGGGCAGTGAACAGCTACTGTTCACAGCTCTTCATGTCAGTTTGCACTGGGATTAGACTTTAGGTAGCAACCTAGGTGTGAAAAGCTTCATATCCAATTGCTAATCTCCAAATTAGACATTGTATTCCCCCTGAAAAAATGAAGATTGTTTCAAATCAAAAAATGTTAATTGTCCCTTATCACACATATGCAGGATTTTACCAGGTGGGAGTATTTTGAGGGCCTGTATGTTGCACAGTGCCATTTTCCCTTCTGTGTTGTGGAAGAAAGTGCAATTCTAGTTCCAGCTGGAAAGTGTATATGTATGAATGGTTTTTGTTATGGTGCTCAGAGCAGGTAGGAAGACATAGGATTTTCATTCATCTTTCCTTGTTCCTGAATCTTTATTTTCTCTTGCAGGACAGAGGAAGTTCCCACAGTGGAAGAAGCATAGTCATTTAATGTCAGTACTGGAAGAATCAAAATTCCCACTGGACTCCTCCTAGTTTTTCTACTATTTAGGTTGGGATGGCTGCTTTTGGTTGAACAGACAAACAGCAATAAAACAGATGAAGCAGCTTCCTCTTGGACTTACAACTCTGAAGAATATATGTCTAGTGCCATGAAAGCCATACATAACCCATTTTTATTGCTGTGATTTGGAAACTTAGGTTGGGCTAAATTCTAATGGGCTGAGATTTGTTGAAAACATTCTAGTAGAAACAGTAGGTTTTTTTCAGTAAATGGTGTGTTCCCAGTCATTAAAGAGAGAAACCAGTTCTCTTTATTAAATGTTGTGGCACTGCAAAGAGCCCAGTCTGCAGAACACTTTGCACACCAGTTACCAGAGAAAGGTTCCAACGTTCACGGAGTTGTAAAGTCACAAGACAGTAGAATAATTTAGATTGGAAGAGGCCTCTGGAGGTCATCTGATCCAGTCCCCTGGGAGCTTTGTGAAGGGAGGCACATCTTTTTGAGGCCCTTTGTTGTGCTTCAGAGTGTGTAACGGTCGGTCATTGCTTCTGCCTGGCTGCTCAGCATAGCTGGGACAGTTGCTTTCTTTTGTCCCCACTAAGCCTCTCTCCCAAACAGGATGATCACAGCGTAATAAGGTCTCACTGGCATGTCTGCAAATTGCCAACTTATCTGCTCTTTACTGACTGAAAGAACCTGTTCTACTTTGAGCCTAGACCTTAGTGCCTTAAAAGATACTTCTTCTAGCCTTTCATACAGGCTTGAATTTATTTGTAAACTTAAAGGGCTAAATTTACCAAGGTTTGTCCTTGCCTACAAGGACTGGACAAAGTATGACTGCTCTCCTTTACACCATGGACGAGAATTTCTTTCAGCTCAAGGAAGCATGGTTTTGGTGAATATATCTTGCCTAAGCCGTGTACTCTTTTCCGTACATTTTATATTCCCCCTTTCCTCTCTGTGCCATGTATCATATACATGGAGTTGGATAAAGGACTCTGAAGAGTTCTTATAGTCACCATTTTTACTGATTTTTACCCTGACACTTACACCAACCCTGCATGTGTGTCCCATCTGACATGGAGTGGGATTGTAGGGTTTCCTCAGTTCTCACCCTGACACTAGAATATAGAATTTCTCTATCCTTTGAGACCAGTTGTGAAGGAGAACTTGTAATTTCTCCTTGATGAGATTAATCTACTGTTTTAATTTAAAATGTGCTGGAGAAAGAGAAGCTCTGTGGATGCTGGCTGCTTCCACAGGAAGTTGTCTTGCAGGAGGCACTTCTTGGATTTGAAAGACTCCACGGTTGGCAAGGAGCTTTTGGAGAATCTTGTGAATTATTTTGCAACCCAGAGGCACTGGAGATTGGCCAGTACCAATGGCTGTCTTGCCTAGCTTATTTCCCAGCCAATGCCACATGGGACACTTGCTACTGTTTGTCCTTTTATGTCCTAATTACTGATGTGGTTATGCTTTTCCCTGGAAGACTTGAAGAAACTTTCACTTTGTCCAGCCCCTTTTTTTTTCTTTTCTTTGGGCAATGATGGGAAACATCACACTTTGAACAAATGGTCCTAGTTGGATATCCAGTGGAGTTGCTGGTCAACCCTGGGCTACTCCAGGGTGCTCATCTTCCTACAGTTTCTTGGTTGAACATGCTTTTTAGTAATTCCTGCCTATGGAGATAAAGCAAGAGGACCAAGGAGCTTCTCTGGTTGACTTTCTTTCAGCACTGGAGGCCTACTTTTTGAAGACAGAGGGTCTCTTTCACACAATTGATGGCTATCACAAAAATAATTTTCAAAAAGGAGCTAAAAGACTAACTCCAATGTTTGAATTCAAGAAAGGAGAGCTCTAATTAGCATAGTGCTTGTCTGCATTAGGCCCAGACTGAACAATGTGAATTGACCCATGAGTCACATTTGAAACATAGGGAATTGTGTTCACAGAACTTGTAAAGCTAGGATCACTCTTGAATCTATCAGCCACTGTCTGTGGATAATTTTTTCTGATTTTATGACATGCTCAGGATTTTATGAACCATCTTTTTGTATGACGGACTATTTTTATTAGTTAAGAGGCATTTATGATGACTGCAGTGACAGAAAATTATATGAGGCTGCTCCAAAACTAGCAACCAGTTTAGACATTAGCTTTACCTTCTGCTGACTTTCAGCAGATAGCCAGAGCCCTGCAGATTCTACCCTTGAAAGCTGAGTTGGTAACTTGGAATTTGACTCTCTCCCTCTGCTTCCAATAGGTTCATACATCATGCAAGAGAACTTCTTCCCGTCCTAGCCCAAATGTCCAGGTTTCAGGAAAGAGCTGCCCCTTTCTCCATCAAAGAGTAGAGGCTATTCGAGACATGTGGTGAGATCCCAAGATAGTTGCATGGAAGGAGTTCACTTTCCTTCACATTCAAGTGTGTACAAGCCAACACATACCCAGCAAGTTTTCCCAAGAGCAAGGAGCCACTCACACTGCAAGAAAACCAAGATTACTCTCTGGAACGGGAGCAGCTTTTGGAACTGCTGGAGTATGAGCACAGTAACAGCAGAGGTGGTGCTTTTTTATCTGCACCTATGAAGGATCCCTCCATCTTTATTTGTTCCTGTAGTCCCCATAACTGAGCTAGGGTGACTAATTGTAGATTTGTGAACACAATTCACAAATGGTGAATTCTGAAGGGTTTTATCTATATCATACTTGATTTCCTCTTCGGTTACTTTGTTCATGTTTATAGAAACATTAAACAAAACTCTTCAGGGAAAATTGATGGTATCTCCGTGTTAATTCTGTAACTTCTTAAATTGTGACAGAAGTAGATTGGGTGATCCAGCAGGGAAGCAGAAATGATACCAGGCTTACTGGTCTGCAGACCACTGCGGTTCATAAAGCACCAGTTGGTGGGCTGTGAAATAACGACAAAGGAAATCTATCTTTGCGTGCTTTACAACTGCACGCAGACAGAAAAGTGGGAAGGAAATAGGCTCTGCTTTAGATGCTTATTTCTGATTTTAATTGGCTTTAAGTGAAACCCATTGTGGCAGCATTGCACAATGCAATGTGGACCCTTTTCCAATAGGATCATAGGGTCTTTGACTTTTTAAGAGAGAGAGAGAACTGAGCAGCTCCAACACAGCACACTGAAAGAAATAACAGTAGGAAATATCCTAGCCTCATTCTTTCTACATTACAATTTAATCATGCTTAATTTTTTAGCCATTCCAGAGAGCTGATATTCATATGTCATCCCATTTGTGATTTAAAAAGTTGAGTATTTCATATATAGGAGTTATTGCTATTCTAGACTTTTGTTCTTCTGTTCTTGCTTGAAGAACAAGGAATATACCTTAACCCCAAAGAATGAATCATCTGTCTCAGATGAAGTGCCTACATAGCCACTGTTACCCTAATTTAAAATAATGTAATGAAGTGACCATGCCACGCAGGGCCAGATAAGGTCACCCATGTTACAGTCAGCTGCTTTCTACCTCAGACCAAAGATGCATAAGAGAGATAAAGAATTGTGTGATTTTTCTTTGATTAAGAAAGTACTTGCAATATCTGGCTTTCTTGCTTATTTGCAGAGCGCCCTGCCATTCTGGAATGCCATTCCAGGAATGGTGGGCAAGGGCTGCTTCTGTGCAATCATTGACCCGGTCTTGGCAAGTGCCCGTTTGGCACTAGAAAGTGCTGAAACACCCTGTTGCTATCTCTGGGATTGTATTCATGATAGCACTGCCTAAAGTTAGGCTGACTTCAGGGCTGGGCAATGTGCCTTGTGTGATAACAGCCACAATGCAAAGCTCTTTAGCAGTATGGATTACCACACAGGGCAGCTAAGTTCCTTCTCTTACTACCTCCTGCAGCATATCAGTTTAAAACACCCACTTAGAGCCTCCCATTGGCTGACCTGACATAAGAAAGAAATGACACGTGAGGTTATCTTAAATTAACCCCTCCAAGTAATGACTGCTCATTCTTTCTGCTAAGTTAAATGCCTATGATGTGCCTTGTGCTGGTCTTCTGAATATTATTCCAGCTGTAAAAGAAGATGATAAATGTGTATATTCTCTTCAATGACTGTCAAATGTACAATTGAAATATAAGAGAACTTTCAACCAGTTGCTCTAGTGTGTTCTTCCTAGACCATAAATTGTTTTTTAGTGTTTGCACCAGAAGTGGAACTGAAAAGTCTCTGTTCTTATTTCTTGAGTTAACCTTTTTGCACATCAGTAAGAATCTTCTGTTGTTATTTTTTTGGACAAAAATGCAAAATGGTTTGCTTGTATGTGGGATTTTTTTTTTCTTATTTTGGGAGAGGTTTTTGCTTTGGTTTTCTAAAAAAAAAATCATTTGGGTAAATACCTAGAGAGTGGAGAAACGTCTGGAAACCACTGGCAGCCCTCTTCAATCATGTGACTCATTGTAGCTTGGCTGCCCTGTCTGTAAAATGAGAACACTTACTGTTTGGTTCTAAAGCACTTGGAGCGCCATGAGAGGAAAAGTCCTGTAGAAATCTTGTTTGTTTGATCAATAAAGGTACTGGTTGAGCATTTCACACTTCCCATGTATGAGAGTCACCTTATAAATAAGTGATTGACATAAGAATGGAAGTCTGTTGGGTCTCACACAGTAGGCCTAATTTCTGTCCTGCCATTCCCCCAGCTCAGCTGATGTCCTTTGTTGTTCAGTGTTGCAGCCTTTCTGTCATTTGCCCCTGGCTGCATGTGCCAAACACAGTTGACAGGACCTTCTGGAGACCCAAGGGGCACTTGGAACACGAGCTATGGGAAGATATTTCCTACAGCAGCAATGCAGCCACTTTCTGACTGGGACTGGGGAGCCTCGGGAGATTTTACTATAGAATCTTCAAAATGGTTTGCGTTGGAAGGGACCTCACAAGATCATCTCATCTACCCTCCCCCTGCCTTAGGCAAGGATACTTTCCTCTAGACCAAGTTGTTCAAAGCCCCATCCAACCTGGCCTTGAATACTTCCAGTGTCCTCAACTTCTCACAGCAATCTGTTCCAGTGTCTCACTACTCTCACAGTAAAGAATTCTTCCTTGCATCCAATCTAAATCTACCCTCTTTCAGTTTAAACCCATTTCCCTTTCTCCTGTCATTACAAGCCTTTGTCGAGTCTTTGTGTTTCTTACAAGAACCCTTTAAGAATTTAAAAGCTGCAATAAGATCTCCCTGGAGCCTTCTCTCCAGTCTGAACAGCCCCAGTTCTTTCAGCCTTTCCCCATAGGAAAGATGTTCCAACTCCATGATCATTTTTGTACCCCTCTGGATCTGCTCTAACAGCTCTGTATTTCTTGGGCTGGTGATCCCGCAGCTGGATGTTCCTCCTGGTAGGTTTTAACAGCTGTCTCAGGTGTATTCTCATCTAGTCAACCTGTGCAAAAAGAGTTGGTCACGGGGAAAGAAGTGTGTGAGGGGTGCACACCTCTGTGCACCATTTGGTTAATGCCTTTGCTGTAAATGGAGAGGAAACTGGTGTAACAGCTGCAGGTAAGTGCCAACAGTCAGAGCAGTGGGGTTAGAGCACAGGAAGAGTGAGAGCAAAACTGAGCCCAGCTCTAACTACTATTCATGTGGAGTTTGGTCAGTTTATGAAAGGGGCCTCTATGACATGGTTGCCTGCAAAAGTAGGGGACTCGGTGACCCAGAAGCTGACTTCTGCATCTCTTAGGTTCAGGTCAGACTGACCCTCCATTACCAAATCTCAATAACAGGTCCAGAGTCCTCCACAGCTTCTTGCCTGTCCCACTGAGCTGGATGTGCTGGCAAAAGAGCAAATGGGGAAACAAAGCAGGACCTTTGACCCCTTGCTACCACTATATTAGCTCTGCATAAATGCTGGGGTCTCAGATGAGCACCTACCTCAGCTTGGGCCTGAGAAAGAGAGAAAGCAGGACAGGTAAGAGCTGAACTCTCTGTTCTGGGTGGCATGGGCTTTGTGACTGATGTATCTAGAACATAGACAAGCCAGTGGAGGTAGTCTTCTGTTTTGCCCCATCTCCTAGTGCAAACCGAAGTGTGAGCCCTTCTCACACTCCATAGGCAGGAATGGTGCTGAAATAGAGGAGAGTGGGAGTACCTGGGGTCCCCTGCTCTGAAGCAGAGTGATGGATGCTCCATAAGACGCTCATAGGAGGGTCAAGACCATGGTAGAAATTGCAGAATTTTGGTGTTGGGAGATACATTACCTTTTCCCAGGTGCCACAGGGTCTGCAGGTTCTAAAGTGGGTAAGAGCACCTGTTCATGCCCCCGGGAAGCAAATTTCTGCCTTTTATGTACACAGAGAAACTGGCTCTGGGATTAAAAATCAAGGAACAGTAATAAAGGAGCAACTGTGCAAACATTTAGTGAACTGGGTGGTAGCTTTTGGAGGTAATCTGTGCACAGAAGGAAATAAAAATGGATGGAAATCTCCTTACTGTGGGATAAGACGGAACATTGACTTGTAACCACCTGGCACAGGATTTAGCAAAGCATTCACATATAATAGACTTTCAGCCTATTTTGCCATTGCAATTCCTGTGTTCAATGTTTTCTTCATGTTGCTCTGAGTGATGCAGCCCTCTAATTGGGGGCATAAATCAATTTTAATTTCTGAACACCTTTTCAAGTGCAGTGTGTTTGAAAGCTTGTTTAGATGTAATGTCATATTTTCAGTGTACCAAGTAGCAAATTTTCAATTCTCCAATGCTGACTTTTTTAAAAGACAAAAGTAAAGGCAGTCAGATGAAGCTAAATTTTGCATTCACTCACTTTTGGGAACTTGTTCTGCTTAAGCTACTCTCTGCTGCATTAATCCCAGAATGAAAAAGACAAGGGAACCTAGTTAGCTACTTGGGACTTTCCTCAACTAAAGCAAGACAAAGTACTCAGATCACTGGGTCACTAAGATGATCATTGTATGTGATGTACTAACTAGCACAATGTTCTTTAAAGCAATTTGCCAAAACAAATCAAATGAAGAAATTCCACAGTATTAATTTTTCAGTTGTACTTAAGCATTTAGGAAACCTATTCTGACCTCTGGCACTTTTCCTTGTTTGCTCATGTACTGAAATGGGATTTTAGCTCTCATATAAAAGAACTAGCTTTAACTGCCCATGTTTCTTTGAGCTCTGAAAGTTATTATTGTGGATATTTGTGATTATACAAATAAAAGGACAACTTAATTTTTATGCTACCTTTTCCTCACTTCTTCAGAGGAAATGCACCATGATCTTTCTGTTCTTGTCTTCATTTATTGGTTAGGCTTGTTGCAAAAATTGGGTGTTTAACCAACATTTTATTTCTCTGAAAACAACCCAAACATTGTATGCTGATTCCTGCAGGTCTCTCTGTGTAGAGAGCAGAACTGGTACTCAAACCATGCTGCAATCCAGGTCATTGGTGATAGCTCTGATTCTGCTCCTTAGCACCACTCTCCCCGGTAAGTCTGAAAAGCTTTGCTGTTTGCCTGAGACAAACAGGTTCTCACATCCCGTGAAGAAAAATTGAAGCCGAATAATTCAGTTGAAGACCATGAATACACAGTGCTTGGCAGCATGGAACAAGTCAGTAGAGACCTGGCATGAAAGGTGCCCATACTTGGTGCAAATACTCTGCCATGGAAGGGCTATGACTTAGATACCCACAACTTGGGGAAGAGGGGGTGCTGAACGCAGTAGAGCAAATTCTGGGAGAGGTTCTGAATCTCAGAACTTCAAATCTCTTCCCCTGAACCTGGGTGAAGATACTAGAGACACAAGTGACGTGAGAAGCCTCATGGGGTTTTGCCTTTTTTCTCAGAAGTGCAGTCAAAGTCCCTTGAGCAAGACGTCCGTGGTGACTTGCTGGCCATCCCTCAGGCAATTGCATCTTACCTCTCTGAAACTGTGAACAAGGTGTCCCTTAAAGTCCGTCAGTTCTATTTGGATACTGTCCAGAGTCCAACAGTTACTGCAGCCAGGTACGGAAAGCTTCCCTGCACTAACATTCCAATGGCCATGAGTGAAAAGGGAGAAGGAGGTGTGGGAGAAAGAATAGATTATTCAACTATCTATATAGGGAGATCCAAGGGGAAATTAATCAGGAACCAAAGCCTGATGTACCATGGGACCGAGGTGCTGGAAGGTGGGGTGAGGTGACATGGTCTCCTGTGAAAGTATAAGCTCTTCCCAGGGAGGCACATTGTACATGACAATGTTCACAGGGATGGCAGGTACTGCTCTTTATCCATGGGTAGTGAGGGAGGAGGCTGCTGGCTGGTGGGGAATCAGCTCCTCTGGAAGGGTGCTGCAGTACTTTGAGGGGCTGAGTACTCAGTGTGCCAGGATCACCTGATGCAAATCACAGAACTGGCTCTATCTGTGCATGTCTTGCTCAAGGCAGGGGTATGAGTTTCCTCACAAAAGGAAATGCATGATCACCCTAGAGACAATTTCATGTAACTCACAGCACACATGTACTGCCTGTTCCTGTCTTCTGAGGAAAGCCCCTCTAGGACTGCTGAGGAGCTCTGCACTCTCAGTGACAGGCAGTGGTAACTACAGCAGATAGGGATTACCCTCACATACTTGTGTATTTTACCACGTACTCTGTTGTCTCCTGCAGACAGAGACTCGCCAAAGGAGCAACTAAAGTCAGTATAATGTTTGAAGAGATGAAAAAATCATGTTTGGAAAAACTAAATTACATATGGTACCACACAATCCTGGGCTATTAGCCAAATGAAGATAAATCAGTGTTTCCTGATGTAAGCGTGCAACACCCTGCAGTGCCTCTTTCCCCCTGCCCTTCCTACGGACCAAGATCAGTCACTAAGACAGAATCGATGCTCCTCTTAATGCCACTAGAGGGAACCCACCTTCAAAGACCAAAAGATGGAAGGCATCTGCTGAAGGCATCTGCTGAAGCCTCCCCGGAAAAAAAACCAAGTGGCTGGGCATGGGGAAGGCAATATAGAGATTGTAGAGTTCTTCTGTAGCCAAATCTTGAAAATTAATTCCTCCTAAATGGCTTGGCCATTACCCCTCTAATAAAAAATGTCGGTTGTTACACTTCCTTAAGTTTCTTCTTTGTTTTGACCATTATGGAATCGATTCACCTTGGCATCCCACTCTGCTGAGAATGTAGCTGTGATTCACAAGAAGTTTTTGCAGGATATGCCAGCAAACCCTGACTGTTCAGCCACTTTTAACTAAGCTCAGATTTTTCTTGGGCAGAGGAGGCACTAGCTGAGCACCTTTCAGAGTAGCCACAATTGATGGTGCAACTGATTGTGCTCCCTGGTTAGGTAGGAAACAAGTAGGGGCACCTGTATCACGTCTGAAGATTTCAGATAATTTGGGAAAACAACTGCCAGTAAATTGAACTGTCCATCAGCCTAAACAGGACTTTGGAATTGTGTTTCATTGGCCAGCCAGAGAGGCTACTGAATGAGCTTTTCCAAAGGAGAAATGAGTGGAAAATTTCACACTATCTTGACCAGCTCATGAGAGGGACACCTATGCCCAGCACTGTGTATGAAGACCTGGCAGGTCCTCATCAATCCTGTGTAACTGCATCAGTCCAGATGCCCACACTGGACAAAGAAATCCATCTTCTTTCTCATTAAGCAAGCAGAAGCAATTTGGCATTTTTTCTGAAATCACAGTGGGAGACTGTGGCTGACGTAGGCTAAAGCAAGCCCATTATTTTGTTGTTTTGTTTTGTTTCTTTAATTATCAATCAGATCAGCTATAAACTTGGAGTTAACCACCTGCCTGGAACAAAAGCCCCTCATCTTCCATTTTCTTTGTTCCAGCAGCTCCTTTTTACCATGTGCAATCACGGTGAAATCAGTGTCCCCATGCAGAGCAGCAAGTTCTTCCATCTCAGGTGGCTTCACCAATTCTGCAGAGCAGTTTTGCAGATTTATTAATTGCTGCTTGATTTCCTTAGACAGTCTGTGCTTCTCCAGCCACAATGAACAAACATGAATATGTATTATGTAAATACACCAGTATTTAGGAGGAGATTAAGAAAAGCAGAAGTTTTAGCTGATAAGAACATTTACCACATTAAAAAGTCAGGACCTTTAGCTCTTTTGCTACAGGGATGATTTCCTTCCTGCTTGTTTTGCATGTGTCTGTTCAATGTTTTTTTATTTTTCTCCCAAATATAACACTTATAAGGAAAAGTCCTGCAACTTAAATCCCCTCTTATCCCAAGGAAAAATTTTCTCAGAATAGAGCTTGTTCTTCTGGCGTTTCAAAACTATTTCTTTCTGAAAGAGTGAAAGTCATGAGTCATATGAAAGTGTCTGAATGTGTTCTTAAGAATTTAGTGTCCTGGAAATCTGTGCTTCAGCCTTTTCAATCTACTTGTATGCACTGCCAAAAAGAGTAGAAAAAAGTTTGGAAATATAGAGGTCCTCATGTTGCATTTTGAGCCTGTTGTGTGACTTCACTAATGCAACCCAGTGGCATTTCAGTATTGCATCACTCACTGCACAGCTGGAGCAGCGCAGTAGCTGGTATGAATTCTGTGCTAAAACTTAACAATGTTGACATTTTGTTAAGTACACTTAATTATATCCTTTTGCTTCTTTGCAATGTAACCTGAAGAAAATCTAAGCCAGATGACTCCTGGTTAGCAGTTTGATCTCTGATTTTAGCAGATGAGCAACACAGAATCAGACCATAGATCTCTGTTTGTTTGTACTCAATCTCCTGATCATGTAGTTAGTTATCTATGCTATGCATTTTTACACTTGAAAAAAAAATTAGAAAACCTTCTAGGGAGTTAATCTCTAGTACAATCTAAAACGTGAGGCAAGCTATGAAGAGCAAAGTAGACAACCTTCCACTGCCACTTCTGCCCCTGATGTTATTGGTGTCCTTTAAGACAGAAACTAGCAGCTGAGACAGCATTGAGGCTTGGATTGGGTAGAAGAAAAAAAGATTTTTATCCCAAAAATGGCCCTGGGGCAAATTTATGGGACATGTAATGAGAGGGCTATATTTCAATGTGTAACTATTTCATATCCACTCTCAATTTTCAATTGAAATAAACAGGTTAGTCTGTAATTTCTTTTTAAAATATGTACAGAAATCACTTCCCAAGTGATGTTTGTTGCAGAGTTCACTGAGTTCTTCAAGGTTCTTGGAGAGGCTTCATAAGTGAAGCATTCGTTTCAGTGAGATTCATGTCAGAAACTTTCTTGTTGAGTAATTATTATTCACTTCACATATTTGGAAAAGCTTGTGGTGTAACTGGTTCAACTGAGTCAATTAAAATGAAATCTTAAGAAATGTCAGGTTTCTGTTGTTTCTGAGATGGGGGAATAACCCCTCAGGTGTTCATGATTTCTGCAAAAACACTCTTTCTTGAGAAATATTTATTATGGTGGGTACTTTACACCATTTTCAGGGGCTCGGAGTGTTGATGCCTTTTACACCTTCTAGCTCCCCTCACCTCTGTAAGACGGAAAAATCACTAATTAATGCTAAGGGAATGCACGCCTCGGGCTCTGTGCTGCTTTGAGCAGTGGTCGCTGCCCTTGTTGATGAACAGCCGAAGTCCTTCAGCAGCAGAAAGTCCAGCTTAGGATGTTTGAGAAGGCAAGGAGTGGAAAAAGTCTTGTAAAATATTTGAAACTTATGGCCAGTACCCACACTTCCACACACGCAGACATTCCATGTCGGAGTACCGCAGTTTTTGTCCTCTGGTGAGGGCACAGCGAAGGGAAGGAGCAGGCTGAGATGCTGCACGGGCACAAAGGCGCAGAGCAGACACGGCCATCGTTCTGATGGTTCCGTGCTTCTGCCCTTCCCCACGGACTTTTGGCAAAGAGGCTTTCCCAGATTTTAAACGCCAAAATCACGAACGGGGTGCTTGTGGGTACGTGAAGTCAGTGAGGAAAATAAGGCACAAGGAGGCAGCGGCTGGCAGCGGGGTAGCGCTCCCTCCGGAGGGAGCGGCGGTACCGCGGGAGCCTTGCGTGCCGGGCGGGCGGCCGGGATCAGTCAGCGCCCGCTCCTTTCGTTCCCAGTGCGGCCGCAGGGCGGGCGCTGACTCAGAACGGCACCCCCGCCGCCGCGGCTTCGCACGCAATCAATTCCTGGCCCCTCATCCCCCGCGCCCTCCTGGAGTACAGGAGCTGCCCGGGGGGTGGAGAGTGGAGCGGCTGCAGGGAGAGAGGAGCAGTTTTACAGCCATAATCCCACTCTTTGGTGAGGCTAGGACAGGTAAATTCCCCCCTGCTGGCCGCCTGACCCCGCGGAATGGGAAGCGTGTTTCGTCATGGGTTGGGGTTGGGAGGCTGCAGCTGGGCCGGCGTTGGGTGGGGAGGGTTTGAATGTTGTTTCCGTAATATGCAGTAAATTTTTGGCATGTGTCTGCCCGCTCACCTGCGCGCCCACCGGAGAGGTGGGGGCTCCTTTCGTCTGGGTGTGTAGTGACCACAGTGTGCTTTGCGGACACAGTTTTTTTGGGGGGGAGAAAGGGTGCGCCGAGTTAGATGATCCCATGTTGCAGATTTCTTTATACTTAGATGTGGGGGTGATATGCGACCAGGCCACATTTCAAAATGGGTTTTTTTTGTGAAATGTTTCTTTAAGTGTTGCTGGGTTTGCTATTCAAAAACCTAGAAAATTGCTGCACAAGTCCAAGCTAACTGTTTCAACAGTAGCTGTGATAAAACTGCTTTATTAAAGTCTCCCAGTCCCATAACATGGTGGTGTTCAGATGTACACCGCAGCATCAGGTACACCCTGGACCTCGTGGGAGAAGCATTAACCTACTCCCTGCGATATGGGAGTGTATCTGGAAATGATTTAAAGAACATTTTCTATAAACTCCGAGTTTTACTGATTACTGAAGATCTTAACAATAGATGAAATATTACAAGTATTGTATGAACAACAGAAGAAATATTTACAAGTACAGCTGCTGTACATGTCAGTGAAGAGCACAGATCATTTATATTCACCTTTATCTTCACAGCTTTCTATCTGCAGGTTTACCATAGCATCCTTGTTAAATGGGTTCAGATGTTGGGTTGAGGCTGTTTTATTCTCAGTTCACTTGAGAGACAAAAACTTCAGATGTGAGGGAAAATGTGTGAATGACCTAGTGTTTGAAAACAAGTGAATTAAGTTCCCTGCTTAGAAAAAAATACTTCAAGACTGTTATTTTTTCCTGATTGTAACATTTTATCTTCTTTCCAAAGGCCTCACTGTCTCTTGCATTTCTCTGGGGTGCCTGATGTTACAAGCCCTGCCAGTGACGGATTGCTCCCTTTGGAGTGGAGCACAGACCCTCCCAGGTAATCTTCCCTTCAGCAGCAACTCCCAAATGCTGTGCTCATTGTATCAGCTTTGATACTTGGAGGGCACAGAACTGTAAAACAGTCAACGTGGCTGTGTGACATGCAGGAGTAATCTATTTTCAGCTGTGGTCAATTAAATCCAAAATTTTGTTGTTTTGTTTTTGGTTTTAGGGTTTTTGTTTAAGAAAGGAAACCCACATAAATCAAACCTTGTTAATAGCCACAGGCTGTTTTGTCATTCGTTTAATGCCGCCTTTTGTCAGTTAAACTGACACTGTGGCTGTTGGCTAATTCAGCCTTTTAGGTCGCTCCTTTTTCTGACCTGCTTTGCTCAGCATGAAAGTGGGAAGTCTCCTATTTCTTCTTTTTGGGTGGCAAAAATAGTTGGAGCTACATACAATTATTTTAGCAACCTAACTAACTAATTAATTAATTAAGCCTTTTCTGGTCAGGAAAAGACTTGTGGTTTTTAGATTCCAAAAGAGATTTTATTATTCTAATGATAAGGTTGACTTGATAGAAGTCCTGTTTTGTAAAAATAACTTGTAGATTTTGCTGGAGGGAGAAAATTATAATTTTGAGTTACCCATTTTTCCAAGTAATACTTCGATACCCCAGAAAAAAAAAGATGTATTAAATAAAATTGACGTATGTACACATGACATGTAATGCTTTACTATTTATTGAGAAACAATGCTTCATCCAAAACAGTTGTTAATCTGATTAATTGTGTTTCTAAAAACATCCTTTGTTCATATAAACTCCATCCTTCTTCTTTGGAGTTCTTAATAGCCATTAGGTCTAAAAATATTCCACTTCAATTGTAAGCGCCTTTTGCTCCATCATATATTATTGTGGAGAGTTCACTTTGAGGGTGAAGGAGAGAGGAAAAGAAATATTTCTCTGTTGAATTGACTCCCCATAGATAAGTAATTTTTGTCAGCTCATGCGCAGTGTTAGAAATATGGTACAGGCAATTGTCATCTGTAAACCTAGAGAAAAATTCTTGTATCAAAACCAAAAGACAAGAACAGTAGGCACTGTTAGAAGTTTTTTGAGCAGCTCATTTGCAGCTATCCACCATAAAGGGGTGGCAGGTAATGCAGACATTGCAGACTTATGTCACAACACATAAAATCAAAATATGGAGCACGAATGCAGAAAGTACTTCAGTTCTTGGCACGCATTTGCTCCCACAGGGTACCAGGGTTTGTAACTGACTCCCTTGATGAAGCAAATCTCAGACCTGACTTAAATAACTGAGTAAATAAAAAACCTGGTTTTGAAGCACCTAAATTGGTATGTGGCAGCATGTCTGTTCCCTGAGTGGACTGACTATGTGTGATGCTAATAAGTGGTTATATCCTCAAAACCCTTCAGCTTTCCTTTTAAAGGAATGTTTGTTTCCCTTCCAGTGTGTGCAAGGAGAGCACATGGTTAAAGGGTAAACCTACAAGTTCAAAAGTAAGTAAAGGAAACCTCTGAATAGATTTGCATGGCATCTCATGATTTTCAGTGAATTTTGTGAGTTCTGAGGATAAAGGATGGCTACCTACCCTTACTGGTTTTGACAGATACATGTGAAAAATAATCTGTTCAGTGTTTGCTCTTAGTGAACTAGATGATTGCCTGCAGTCTTCTCAGCTGTGCTGGTAATGCCACTTGTTAGAGCACGAGTCGGAACACAGGCTTGCTTTTTTCAGATAAAAAGGAAGAAGATGCAGGTCACTATTTGTCTCCGTGAACATGAGACACTCTGTCAAACCCCGCAGTTATCTCACAGCTGTTAGCAGACACTCCAGCCATTGTGTTTTTACACTGCAGTTTATCCTGTCTTCACAGCCACAGGAGAAGGGCAGGGAACAGAGACGCCTAAAGCAGAGAACACAGATGCCTAAACCATCGTGACCTTGCCCTATGCTTTATCCAAATTGCTTAAAGGCACTTTAAGGAAGGTGCAGCCAGCCGCATCAGGAAACCTAGTCCAGCAGCACCTATTTGGATGGCTCCTCTCTCTTTTGGAGATGAATCATTGGCATGAATTCTAAGAGACACACTAATCCAGCTGGGTTTACTACTGGGTAGGTAGTCTGTGAGTTAGGCTTTTAGTCTTCTCTGTCAGCCAAACCCCAGCTTTCTTGAAGTTAGTCATATAAAATTCCCATTGATTTTCAACAAAATCGACAGTTTCCATACTGACTTTAATTAGTATTTATTTGGACAACAGTGGAAATAAGGAATATAAGCATCAATAGTTCAGTTGCACAAGTACTTAAAAATTAGAAGAGTAGGAGGGTTACCTCTCCTTTATGAATCAGCAGGTGTTTCAGACAGTTTTAATAGCCTCAGGAAGGTTGCAGCCTCTTAAGTGGCTGTGCAAAAGTGTGTGTCACGGCACCAACAATGCAGTTGCCAAAACACAAGTCCTGGAAGCTAGGGGATTATGAGGGTTGTTCAAGGTTTATTCTCTTTTCTAGCTCTAGATTTTTCTAAAGCCTTCTTCTCTCTTCTGGTGAGATATCTGGAAAAGGCTTTCAATTACTTGAGTGTGTTCCCAAGTGGTCGGAAGTACCATGTTCTTTGACTAGATTTAATGATATCTGACACATTATCTAGAACTGAGGTTTTGGGCATGCCACTGCACTTCTCAGTGCATTTGTTGCCCTCTCTGCTTCTCAGCATCCCTCTATCCATAGTGTCCTGGCTGCTTACAAGGAGAGCAGAAGTTTATGTATGTACATGTGTTTCTTGAAAGCTGCCAAGGCAAACACAGCCAAAATCAAACAAGCAGCTGTCTCTTTTTTTTCTCTCTCTCTCTTTTTTAATCTTCTTTTTTTTGTAATGGTTTGCATGTTTTCTCTGTGCAAGGCATGGGTAGAAGTTTCTGTGGTTCACAGAGGAGGTGGGGTGAGGATGATGACAGGGGAAATGGTGCTTGTAGTCACGCAGATTTTTTGGCAGCGCATAGAGGGAAGTCACGTGAGTGGTCAAGTCAGGTGCTGGTACTATATATGGCAAACATTTGTGCTGTATTTACTTATCCATGGTGTTTCTCAGTGCAAAAGCTGCTCTTTGCATTTCAAGTCTGACTTTTTGGATGTTTTGTGTAACTGTTTTAAAGCCAGGCTGAGAATTCGGGTGGATTTTAAAACCACTGACCAAGTTTCATTAGTGTTCTTAGCAGATGCCACACAGTTTCACAATCTGGTTTTCTTTGCCTCAAATTGAGGGTTAAAGAAAGGGCATCCTTTGAGAAACAGCTGTTCTTTTATATCCATATTAACTAGTTTTATCTGTGTAGAAAGAAAGAGGGCATCAGATTCTGGGGACTCCATTGCCCAGTAAAAGACAGAGGGTTGTTTGGTTTGGTTTTTTTTCAGAATTGACTAGTAACTTTTGGATGCATCCAGTTATTTCCTGATATTATTGAATCCACTTCACTTTTGAAGGATCTGCTGTTTAGAAAGTGAGTATTCACCTTTTCCGGATATCAGTGCTTTGCAAAGGGTCTGAAGTTAATACAAATGAAAACCTCTGCATTCTCCTTCTGGGAAGCATTTTCTTTGAGATAGGATTCTCACCTTACCTTCCCTGTGACCTACTCTAGTCCCCAAAGCAGCTAAATGCAGTCCAAATTTGAAGAGAAACATCTGCCTTTTCTTTTTTGAGATCTGTTGCTGAGATGCCTCTTGTAAAATCCCATGTACTCTAGAAAATGTGAGAAGGAATCAGCAGAGGATGTATGTTTACTTAGTAGACTTAGTGGGAGATTCTGACTAAGAATGTGGTTTCTTACTAATTATGAAACTGTTTTGAAGTTTTGAAATATGTATTTTGGTCCCAATGCATTCTTTAGATG
>VXBB01018440.1:236194-251213 GCA_013399915.1 Illadopsis cleaveri
AAATAAAAAAGCCCAATCGAAATTACTTGCCAAGGTCTTTAGCAGAATAAGAACTGCTCTATTTCCATTTTACATGACAAACCAATTTACTGTCATTTAACTCTTTCAACATAGATAAAATAGGCATCCTGTTACATTATTCAAGTCTACCACATTAAATACTTTCAAACATAATAATTTTGGTATCATCCTAAGATATGTTAGTGCCAACAAATGAATAATAAATGTTAACATGGAATAGTAAAAATTCCTAAAGTAAAGCTGTTCAAACATAGGTTGTTTGTTCTTAAAAAAAAAAATTGGAAAAAAAAGTTNATCCATGGTGTTTCTCAGTGCAAAAGCTGCTCTTTGCATTTCAAGTCTGACTTTTTGGATGTTTTGTGTAACTGTTTTAAAGCCAGGCTGAGAATTCGGGTGGATTTTAAAACCACTGACCAAGTTTCATTAGTGTTCTTAGCAGATGCCACACAGTTTCACAATCTGGTTTTCTTTGCCTCAAATTGAGGGTTAAAGAAAGGGCATCCTTTGAGAAACAGCTGTTCTTTTATATCCATATTAACTAGTTTTATCTGTGTAGAAAGAAAGAGGGCATCAGATTCTGGGGACTCCATTGCCCAGTAAAAGACAGAGGGTTGTTTGGTTTGGTTTTTTTTCAGAATTGACTAGTAACTTTTGGATGCATCCAGTTATTTCCTGATATTATTGAATCCACTTCACTTTTGAAGGATCTGCTGTTTAGAAAGTGAGTATTCACCTTTTCCGGATATCAGTGCTTTGCAAAGGGTCTGAAGTTAATACAAATGAAAACCTCTGCATTCTCCTTCTGGGAAGCATTTTCTTTGAGATAGGATTCTCACCTTACCTTCCCTGTGATCTACTCTAGTCCCCAAAGCAGCTAAATGCAGTCCAAATTTGAAGAGAAACATCTGCCTTTTCTTTTTTGAGATCTGTTGCTGAGATGCCTCTTGTAAAATCCCATGTACTCTAGAAAATGTGAGAAGGAATCAGCAGAGGATGTATGTTTACTTAGTAGACTTAGTGGGAGATTCTGACTAAGAATGTGGTTTCTTACTAATTATGAAACTGTTTTGAAGTTTTGAAATATGTATTTTGGTCCCAATGCATTCTTTAGATGATTGATATTGATAGGTTTTGGCTCTCAAACTATAACAAGTGGCCTCAATTTCCAGAGCTGCTGCAATCTGTTACAAAAACATAAGTGAGGCGAATTGGGAAAAAACCCACTACATTTCAACTCATATTTAAAAAAAAAGTATCAACACAAGCAGCCTGGCCTTTGGCAGGAATTTTTTACCAACTCAGAGGTGGAAGATTGCCTTTCTTCTTGAAGGCTGTTGCTTTCCAACACACTCGCTTTCTCATCTCCCATATTTTGCATTCTTTTACTTCATTATGAACTCAGGTCTTAGCTGCCCATATGCTTGGGGCCAACCTCCCTCTCTCATTTAGTGAGACTGGACTATTCCAAAAGCTCCTGTCACTTGCAAGCAAGACTCCAGCAGCGTATTGAACACCTGCACCTGCAAACTGAGCAGCTGCTTGGGTTGTTATTGAGACCTAGAGTGCACTAATTGCAGGCTCTGTGGTATAATATTAAAATGTTAAATGAGATACCATAGGTCCTTTCTGATTTTCTAGGGGTTTCACACCTCTGTGTGTGGCATTTGGTAGCATTGTAATTGCTTCTGAGGCCATTTAACACATCACCAGTGCATGTTTCCATCCTTTGTGGATTTAGGTAGCTCGTTCTTTGTTCCTGTTCATGAACTCATCATCCTTTCTCTGACAATATGCGGAATGCTGACATATTTAGTACATAGCCTGAGGTGATGGATTTGCCACTGCAGGATTGTGGCTCTCTGATTTTTGCTCTTCACTTGCCATGAAATGTGCTCCTTAACTGGGTGAAACCTTTTAAGACAGAGAAGAATCATAGAACCATTTCAATTGGGAAAGACCTTTAAGGGCATTGAGTCCAAGTGTTTCAGTTTGACATTTTGGGACACGTAATGATTCGTGCTTACAGTTTGCAAATTACTCACAAGTTCCTGCTGACCTCAGGAATGTAAGTGATCCTACAGGGATAACAAATTAGTATTCCGGTAGTAACAGTGTATCTGTTAGGAATATGTGTAAGTCTCCTCACCCATGAGCTGGCATCTCTTTGTACAATATGCCCTGCAAGCACCTGAGGAAAAAACCCCAAACTTCGCGTGTCCACAACCTTACTGTTCTTTTGTAGCAGTTGACAAATACATCATTGCAACATCGTTGCAAAGTCAGGAAACGTTCTTTTTGTAGTCCACCCTATTGGAAACCTGAGGCACAGATGTGCTGCCTGAGGCTTTTCATCCCACCAGTCTGAAGGAGCTAAGACAAGAAGCCACAGAAGAAATCTGGATGCATCTCAGCCAGTGGAAGTTCTCCTCTTGGCTTCCAAGAGCCAGTCTTACTGCAGTACTCGTGGAGGGTCACTCCACACAGCAACTACACCACTCTTCTTGTTTTGAGGGCTGGAAGGTTGCCCTGCTTATTCTGGGTCTGAAGCTATTCCCTGTGTGATTTTCTCCTCAGTCCTTGCAACTCAAAGTTCCATTTAGCTACGGAGCCGTTGTCAGTGTTAGCACATCTGCTGCTGAAATTAAGGTTGCAAAAATTCTTTGCCTATTTAAGCAAGCATCAGGTCTGGGTACAATTTTTGTGTTGAGATGAAATACTTTATTTCTGAAAACTGCTGATTCATTCAAGCCAAAATGGAGACCAGGAGATGTATCTAACAGGATCCTGATTTACATCAAGAAGCAAAGGCACTTCAGCTTTGATTGTGCACACCTCAAGAAAGTGCACCAGCCTCTAGATTGGGGGTGGTACTGGTGGTATAGTTGTTTTCATTAAAAACATCAAAAGGTCTTGATTTAATTCTAAGGCAATATAAAAACATCTCTGAAAAGGTTTGTGGGATGAGCAGATGAATGTTCCCATCCAGACTCACTGACAGATTTTCTTGTAATGCCTTGCTACTTTTTCATGACAATGAAAGCAGAAGTTAGATTACAAAAAGCCAAACCATATTTATTAGCTGCAGTCATACTGGATTTATTTTAAAANTTGAAAATAATATTTACCATGTCATGAAAGTGTTGAATGACCTGCAGTTCACAAGAAAATAAGTTACACTAATTTGGATGAAAGTCTGAAAAATCTGGTGAGTTTTCCTTTGCTAAATTAGTTGCCTCTTGTATATTTTATTTCTTTGCTCATGTGGAGCATTTGCTGTGGCATTTATATGTGATTCTTCTCAAGCCTGGCAATATTTATCAAGTTTATTTGTTATTTTCCAGAAACTAAAGCTTTAGGCATGAGATCTTGGTGAAGTTCCTTAGTAATTTTTCCAATTTGATCTGGTATTTTGAAGTATTAAAAAAAAAAAGAAAGAAAGAAACCAGCAGCTCTAACTAGAATTATTTAAAGTCTTGTAGATTGGATGTATTCCGAAGTATTGTAGTGCTTTGGGTGGGGATTGAGGAAATAATGAAGTCTGACTTACTGATTTTTTCTATAATAAAAATCATATCTTAGCTGAAATGCAAATCTTAGGCCTAGTTTCCTAAAAAAAAAAGAGTCTTGTTATACACTTGTGAAGGTAGAAAGAAGATAAGAGATTGAGAAGGATCACTGCAAATAAATTTAAAACTTTATAACTCTAAAATTGAAACTGATGCTGGTCTCATTCTCAAACACTGGCAGGTCTGGGAACAGTTGATGCTCTTCACGTAGCCGTAAGCCTGAAAAAGGAGTTTGGCAATTAGGTGGGATTGGAAGGGAAAGTCTGTCATGTCGAGGAAGAAAAACAAAATCTTTTAGGAGAGCTAGTGAGGAAGGACACAAACATATGTAGTGAAGGGAGCCAAAAACAAAAAGCTTGTCTGTGTCTCTGTGATACCCCCGTTTTAGCTGAGGTGCATCTCCCAGTATCCTACTGTGTGCCAGAGAACACTCTGCCACCAGCAACTGCTGAAAGACACTCCTGCCTCCCCTGAGCCTGCAGACTCAGCTCTCCACCTGCTCTGCTACCCAGTGCTCCAGTGTGGAACTGGCTGGGGAGCCAGGCAAGATGTGCACACCTTGGTTTCTAGGTTTGTGCTGCCCTTGCTCTTGCTTCTCTGCGGACATTAAACAGCTCAACTGCTCAACAACAAATGCAAATACCAGGATTTATTTGTAACACTCAGAAGAGTTATTCCCATTTACATATGTTTAGAAAATACAGAGGTGTGAGAAGAGAAGCCATAGTGAATGTACACATGCTGCAGTTACATTGGAGGGATACCACTTCCATCATCCAGTCTCCAGGGTTTTTTTCTCTGCTGTCCAGACAGTTTTTTCATTAGCTGTGTTAGCTGACATAGCTGTCTTTCCTTTGAAGCCTTCTAGCAGATTTGCATGTGTAACTTTTCACTCTATTACTCACTGTGTTCTTTTCCTTAGCAGAAGGTAGTGACTCTTTAGTTCTGACCAAGCAATCAGAAATTATGTCAGGTCCTCAAAAAAGTCTTAAAAAGCACAAGTGTGCTTTTTTTGGTCTTCTTTTCTTTAAGAGAAAGGTTAAATGCAAGGTTTTGCTTGTCTCCTGGTTTCTCTGCCTTCAAGTTCTGTTTTTTTCCGAAATCCGAGGTGCTAAACACTTTAATTATGTTTAAAACTAAAGATTTAATGCTGTAGTAAGAAGCTGAGACTTAAAATGCACAAGACTTGAGTTATGAGAACTGGTAACACAGAAATTCATTAAAATATTGGATTTTTAAGTTAAAAAAACCTCCAAAAACCCAGAATTGATCAAGTTGGTTTGAGGACATTGCAAATTATTTGTGGGCAAGCTAGGAACCAAAAAGAAACACTGGGGTTGCTTCTCTTGCACAGAATAAAGACCTATATACACATAAGTTCAAAGCTTGTCTCAGAGAGGCCTTGACTGAACCACACGGTTCTTCTCTGTAGTTTGTAGCACTTGTACTGGGGTTACATCATAAGCACTGGTAGCTATTTCTTGGTATGATGGTTTCACATTTACACCATGTGCATTGTCACAGCAATCATTGTAAAGTAATTCTGTGATTTAGGTTTCCTATTCCAGCTATCTGCATTTAAAAGGAAGCGACATTCCTCCCACCTGAAGCACTGGTTGCATTACACTTGCACCTGTCTCTGTTGTTCATCTTTCTTTTTCGTTTCCTGTTGTCTTTGGGGGAAGAAGTTCCTTCTTCCACAGTCCCAGCTCGCAGTCAGAGGGACACAGAGCGCTTCCTCTTCCTGGTGGCATATTCCCCCGCCATGAAATTGGATAAGGAATGGCTCAGGTGGGTGTCCAGGGTATCAGAGCTGTTGCTGCTGATTTTCACCCGTGGGCACAGGCACTGGAGCATGGCTCTGCGGATGTAGTTGTCAAAGCAAAAGTAAATGAAAGGGTTGGCACAGCTATTGGCAAAAGCAAAAGGGCTGCTCACCTTGATGCCCAGCTGAGCAATCGTGCCAGAAAAACAGTCAGGCTGTTTTAGGAGTCGCAAAAGGATGGCCATAAGCTTGAAAAGATTGAAAGGAACCCAGGAGACAACAAAAGCTGCCACTACAATGAAGACGATCTTGATGGATTTTCTCAGTTTCTTATCATGTTTCCCAGTCTTCTGATAGTGCACACAGAGTCTTTTGGTGATGGAGCAGTAAAAAGTTAAGATACTCAACAGAGGGAAGAAGAAGGCCAGGATTAAAAGCATCAGTGACATGATCTGTTTGGCTTCTGTCACGACTTTGTCTGTGCAGTAAGTCTTTCCATACTGCTTCTTCAGTTCTCTGGATAAAAGGGTTGGCATCCCTAAGCAGCAGGATAACAACCAGACACAGATGCAGAGTGCTCTGGAATAGGACCTTGTCCTGATCCGTCGCGCCACAGAGGGGTGCATGATGGCCAGGTACCGGTCAGCGCTCATGCAGGTGAGGAGCAGGATGCTGCAGTACATGTTGACTGAGATGACATAGGA
The DNA here is from genome assembly GCA_013399915.1 of Illadopsis cleaveri. NCBI lineage: Eukaryota > Metazoa > Chordata > Aves > Passeriformes > Timaliidae > Illadopsis > Illadopsis cleaveri. Next base: position 242,251 of record VXBB01018440.1, read on the forward strand.
GCTGGCTTTGCAGAGGAAAGATCCTACCCTCCAGCTCTCGTCCGACACCTCCATGTCCACCCAGAAAGGCAGGGTGATGAGGAAGATGAAGTCAGATGCAGCGAGGTTGACGATGAAGATGTCAATCAGCCTCTGGACCCGTCGCTTGAACACCAAGGCCGCTATCAGGATTGAGTTGCCAACAATGCCCACCAGGAACACAGCACTGTAGAGGATAGGGAGGAAAGTAGACATATGTTGCAGGTGCTGGTACTGGCACTGGTCATCGTAGTAGTAGTCGTAGTTGAAGGTGACTGTAGCCATGGATGACGGCTGGGGGAGTTCCATTTCTGGCCCAGCTGTCCCCATCCTCTCTGTGACAGCCTCTGAGCTTCCCCTACCCTTCCCTTCCAGGTCTTCTTTAGAAATACTTTATCAGTGAGCAGAGTGGAGGGGGAAAGGGGGGGGAGGAGGAAAGTGGTTTTGCGGGGAGGTAATTTTTGCTGTTTGAACCAACTGTATAGGCAACGAATAAGCAACAAGAGTATCTGATTAGTCAAGCCCTGCCTTCAGAATAAATGTGTGTGGCCTTCTTAAAAATCAGGTTTAGTTTTACTGATTCTATCTCCATTTTTGCATTTTCCGGCATCAGGTTTTGCTTTTCTTTCTGGTGGAGGGAAGGTAAGTTTTGAGATTCTGAGCCTTTTTTTTAAGGAAAGTATATTGGTAATTTGAAGAAATTTGAGATTGTACCAGTTTATAAGGACCCTGAGAACAGTGAATTCAGGTGCCCCAACCTTTATCTATATTCAAAACATTTTGTATAAATTGCTTGTCAGGGCAAGTCGGACTGTCCTGAGGCTTGAAGGTTTTTTACTTTACTTGACTGTTTATGATTTTTTGTTTTCTGTTTGAAAGTAATTCTCTCATATGAATGTATATATATGGGGAGAAACATTTAAAACTCCTGTATCCATTCTGCCCTGTTGTTCTTCACCAGTACCAGGTTCTTGGCTGCCCTGCCAGTGCTCCTCTCCTACCCTGCAGCCCTACCAATTTCCCTAGATCTGGACTCTCCACACCCAACCTTAGGAATGTATTAGAAACTTGGAGAACAGTTTTTCAATGTGTTGTATATTCTTCTGCCATTCGAAACTTGACTTGATGCTCCCATCCCCCACACAGCCTTCCTTATCAGCCAGTCCTGGACTCCAGAGCAGTGGTTTGTTCCTTCTTGTGGCTGCACAGCCTGCGGGGCTCTTGAGCTGTTCTTATATACAGCACTCACGTGTCTTAATGAGCTCTGATTTCCTTCATCTTTCATCTGCAGTATCAGTATTGCTTGAGCTGTGACTTACCTTATAGACAGCCCTTTCAGCGTTGCATAAATCAAACAGAAATTCTCATTTTTAAACCTACTGAATTCATTACAGCTTTGTCGGTGCACACTAATTTGAAACCTGCACTATTGGTCTTCATCATCCTTCCTCTCTTCTAAAAATAAATTCATTTTCTCCCTCCTCTCCCTCCCACCAGCACGTTCACAGACCAGGCAGGCCTCCAGAATTCTCAAAGCTCTGAGGAAATCACCTCCTGGTGCATGCTGCATCGCCGGGCAGACAGATTGCATCTGTATGAGTCTCCACATGCAAGGACCAACTCCAAATTGCATGCACAGCCAGTTAGTCCCTCCAGTGCACTCTGGATGCACTTAGATTCACCCTCCCACTGCTCAGGTTATGTGCTCCTGTGCAGCAGGTGCCTGGTAGACTTCCAGACACCTGGAAAAGCAGCAGCTGCTGTAAAACAACTGGCTGCTGGATGGAAGAGTATTTAGGTGGGCAGTGGCTCGGGTAGATATGCTGATATCTAATAAGTACCCACTTATACACAATTGCCTTCCTAAATGTAGGGCACTAGTGGACTCTAGCTGACTATTTTTATAGAATGTGTAAGCATTAACTTAGTGAGTGTAATTCAGCCATCACAAACTCTGAAAAAGGATCAAGGTGTGTAAAAACACCCCAGCTAGGATGATTGATTTGTATGCCTCAGATGTAAACGTGAACCTGTAACGAATAACAGGCTAAAAATCATCTTCCTGCCATCTCAAAGTGGGTTGTAAGTGTTCACCCTAGAAATCATTCCTCTTCTAAGTAAGAGGCAGTAACTCTGTTTAGTTAGTTTACTCATGAATCAGAGTAAAGAAACTCCACAGATCTGTAAAATGCCTCGTTGTTATTCTAGAAGTAACATCCTGCACCTGATTGCCCAAAACACAATTCTTATTTTCAATGAAATGTAGAAGTCTCTTCTGTGGTGATTGAAGTGAGTAGGTACTGCTGCTGCAAGTCTTTTTCTTTATGAGAGACTTGTCAGTGGTCAGTTACAGTATGATTTGTGTGCCAGCTTATTCCTGCCCTGGCAAAGCTGGGAGAAGGAAGCACAGAACCAAACTCCTAAAACCCTTAAAATCAGGTTGCATTGAGGACATTGCAACTGACATGCAAGTGGCATCAAGTGTAAATCTGCAAGAAAACACAGGCTAAAAATCATCCTCTCACCATCTGAAGAGTGCAAAGCATATACTGACTTTTCAGCCAAGACTTGTGTAAAAGTGCCCATACAAAAAGTATGTTTGATGAATTCAGTGCAAAGGTGAATTTTATGTGATCTTTGCTTATTGCTGCTTCAAGGAGTGTGTTTTAGGGTTTTAGGTTTTGGCGGGTGGGTTTTATTTGTGTTTTTTGTTTGTTTTGTTGTTGTTGTGTTGGTTTTTTGTGGTTTTTTGTTTGGTTGGTTTTGTGCTTGTTTTTTTGTGTGGTTTTTTGTGTTTTTTTGTTTTGTGGGTGGGGCTTTTTGTTTGGTTTTTTTTGTTTGTTTGTTTTTTGGTTTTTTTGGTTGGTTGGGATTTTGTTGGTCTTTTTGGTTTTTATTTGGTTTTGGGGAAGGGTTTTTTGGTTATTTGTTTTTTGTTTTTTCATTTTGTTTTTTCCAAGAAGCACTGAGAAACAGAGGCATTCTCTTTCCATTAGTACTAAACCAGGAGACCAGCTGGTCTACAGAACCCTACAGTCAGTTCTACACTAGTTCTGCCTCTCTTGCAAAGGTGGATCTGTGTGTTATTTTACTCTGCAGTTAGAAAATAACAGCTTACAAGCAGTTACAAGCTTTAGAAATCAGACACAAACTTCTCTTCCCTCCATTGCACACTACTTAATACTCTTTGAAATTCACTCCTTCCCTCTCCATCTCAGAGCAAACACAAAAATTATGTTTGCATCATAAAGATAAATTCATGTCTGTGTATTCCTGTGTTAGTGGTTCCTCAGTATGATGTCTCCCTTTAGATTAATAACCTTACTCACTAAAATTAAAACAAACAAACAAACAAACAAACAAACAAAAAACCAAAAAAAAAAACCCCAAAAAAACCACAAAACCCCACACCTTTTCCAACAGGGACGAACTCTGCTCTACTGAATTTGCTCTGTATTTCTTGAATGCTTTAAGCAGACTTAGGGATGTCACTGCATGTTGCCATATTCCACATGTGACACTTCCTTATTTGGGCAGAAGATTTGCGAAGATAATCTAAAGCATTGTTGTGAATAATAAAGTGATCTGTAATTATCCGAGTGGAGCAGCAGCAGGTATATTTGTCAGTAGTCTGGGATGTTTTTATGTCATAGTGATTCACTTAGGGTATCATCTAGTGTCTTACTTTTCCCACAGCTCTCTTTCCGGAGACAGAGCTAAGCTATCAAAAATACTGAGTACATGGAAATTCTTCTCATAAGACTCCTGCATAGATATCCCATAAAGCTCAGGAGGACAGTCTCCATCCTCTCCTCATCCTACTCTATATTTCCCCAGCATTTTCCTCCTCCCAAGCTTCACAAGATACATGTAAACCCTTTCCCCCAAAAAAATTCTCTGCTGAAGCAAACAGCTGCTGGTTTGGCTCGGGTGCATGTTCTTCCATTTGGGATACCCATCTTGTCCAGTCCTTGACACAGCTTTGAACAAATGAAGCTTTGAGGTGCTGAGCAGTGCTGAACCTAAGATCCAGTTTAATTTTTGCAACCAGGCATTCAGAGCAGGTACTGTGATGATGGCACTGCATTTGGCCAGATCTGCTTTAAACTGTGTTTCTTTGATGGTTTTGCCTCTCTCAAATGTGCCTGTGAGATCTGCCAGGTCAGAGTTTCCATCATTCCTTAAATCTTCCTCATAGGAATGAGGAGGTATATCCAACAGCAGCAAGGGAAAAGCTTTCATGTCTTTGTTGATGGTTCTGTGGTATCTTATGGTAGGTAGTCACGTAATTTGCGGGGCAAATATCCACACAGGAAGTAGACAGTGTTGCTGATTGTCTTTTTTTTTTCACACCACCTCCCCCTTACAAATTTCTGCAATTGAAGTATATTGGTAGCAAGATGTGGGTTTGGTTTTTGGGGTTATTTTTTGTTGTTTTTTTTTTTTTTTTTTGGTGTTGTTTTACACCCTCTGTTTCACCCTCATTTCGTTTAAATGTAATTTTATTCCAGCTGGTACATGCACTCTTATATAAGCACAGGCATTGAGATAAAATAAGCTGCATATCTGTAAATTATTAATAGTGATAAGTGAGGAGAAGGACAGAGGTTCATTTGGCTGTAAAATAAAATGTAGTCATTTCTGAATGATTTTACTTAAAAAAATGTAAGAATCAGATCTAATTTAAAAAAAAAATCAAAAATCCCACACTAAATAGGCTGAAACTGCCCTGCTATGCCATGGCTAGTAGAAGGCAGGCTCAGAAGCAACCACATGAAGGCAAACCAATGGAAGTTTCATCCTTCAACAAAGAGGAAAAGGTGGAACCTATTCAGGTAAAGTTATCGGCACTGAGACAATGCATCAGGAGAGACTGAAATAGTTTCATGCTGAGAGCAGTGGGCTACAAAATGCAGTGCAGGAAGAAAATATTTCTGTACTCTTAATTTTTAAATATTGATTATTGTTCCTTGCTATTTATCTCATCCTTTTTAAATTTATATTTTTGTGTATGTTTTATGACGTGCATTATTTATTGGTGCTGTAGTACACATGTATAATTCTAAAAAAATATTTACATTTAATAGGTGTACCTGCTCAAAAAGTTTTTACTGACAAGGTACATGATAAAAAGGTTTGGACACCACTGACATAGAGGATGAGTATCATAATGCCCCAGTGCTATTCATTGTATTTTGGAGAAGCACATCTAGAAGGTTTTTTGTCTGTGAAAATTACACTACTGTGTCCTATGCCACAAAAAAATTAAAGAAAAATAAAGAAGGCAGAAATAAAACCAGGCAAACTGCGTGAAGAGGTCTGAGGGGAATCAAAGGAATTTTCTGCTCAGTCAGGCTGTGTGAAATGCTCATAAATGGTGCCTAAAACTAAAACTGCCCTTTTTATTATTGCAAAGAGAATATTTGTCGGGGGAGGTGACATCTTGTAAATCAACTAGTAGTTTTGAAAAAAATGGGCAGATTTTTGAATACCCTTTTCAGGTCTGAATCAATAACTCCTGATGTGAATCTGATATATGAAGAAGATTTTGTTCTTTTTTCATCCTATATCAGCTTCATTTAATACAGATGGTGCCATCTCCTACAAATGTTTACTTATTTCCTTAGATTATGAGAACTAAAATTACAGACACTTTCTGCTAAACAATTGAATTATTTTTGCAACATATTGGGGGTTTGGTTTTGTTTGTTTTGTTTGCAGCACTGTGATTTTAAACTCGATGTCAGTGCCCGAGAAGTTAGTAATGCTCGTGATCCAGGTCTGCTATCAAAGAAACTTCACTTTTGCAAAAAGCAGGAACAGGATTTATGCTACAGCCCTCAGCATTATGCTCTTTGTGCTTTCCTGTGCACAGTAAAGCAAACTTTTATATTTAAAACCTTCCCAACTGATCCTGTTCTGTAACGAAACTGATCAACCAGCAGTTCTGCTGAGGCACATTGTGAGGAGGTGTGAAAGGAAGACAAAAACGAAAAAAGGCAGTTGTTGGCAAGGAATGACCCCATCCATTCACTTGTAATGTTTTTATTGGGTTACTCTTACTATATGGAAGGGTATTTTTCCAGGGGAAAAAAAAAAAAAAGAATCCAGGTGAAATCTGTAGAGAGTATATGATTTTAAATAAATAAAATGAAAATGCAGCTCTTCACTCTGAATGCTTTCGAGCAGCTGCACATTTCATATGGATCAGGGCAGATTAGGAAAAAGAAGAGGCCACTGTAGCTTAATTTAATAATGGAAGTAGCAATGGCTGCAAAGTTTTTCAGAATTGATTTTCATTTTTATGAAATTAGATCTTCTTAGGAGAAAAACAGAAGATGTGCCAGTGTGAGATAATTCACTGCACTTTACAGTAAATGGTTCAGATTCTGCTTTTACCATGGCTTAGAACACACTGGGGTTTTGTTGACTTTTTTTGTTTTAAAGTTTTCTGGCTTCAACCTTTGGTAGCTTTTCCAGGTATACAGAAAAAAGTTCCTGATTTTTTTTTCTTCCCTATTGATACTACATGTATTTTATAGTCTTGCAAGTCCTTAGTTCAATAAATTAACTCCTTAAATAAATTCCTCTTCAATAAATAAAATTGACTGGCCTTCTGTGATGTATTTTATTGAGAGAGGTTTTCTAATTGCTCAGTGATTTTCATATCCCTTTTCAGATTTATCTCTACTTTGTCAATGTATCAAAACTAGACATGCTATTTCAGAGCCAGCAGCAATTCTAGATTTGATACCACTTCTTTCCTCCGTGTAATTTCTCAGTTTGTACATCCGAGGTTACGGGAAACTTGGGGGATTTTTTTGGGGCCAGTTGGTACTTCACCAACATTTTTCCTTTTCATTTTGTGTATCCCAGGATAAAGTCTTATGTCAGGTAAGTATAGCCTCCAGTCTTTGCTTTTAAACTAATGAGCTCATCGATGACCTTATTGAAATGCATGTTTGCTTGCCCTGGCTGCGACATGATCAGGTCACCCTGTCCCACTGCCTTCTCCATGTCATTATTTACCCTTCCCTCGTGTCATCTTTGAGGTTTATCAGCAATACTCTGCTTTCTTCCAGGCTATTGATAAAGATGCCAAGTATTTTAGAGTCCAGGATGAATCTCAGACAGACCCCAAAATACGTCTTTGTAGACACTTATATTATGAGGGGGTAGTGAGACTGCTCCATGTTCCAGAAAATGGAGCATAGAGACAGAAATTTCTTAAATTAAATGTAATTTCTAAATTTTTTTTTAATTAAAAAATTAATGTTGCATCAAACCCAAAGAAGTTTCTTCTATGACTGCTTTCACTTTTACATCCCAGTTTCTGACCTTGCTGCAAAAATGCTTCCTGGCTGTTTGGCAGAGAAGTTGGCCAGGATAATTCCCCAGAAGTCCTCAGAGATGTGAAAGCCTCGGATGTTTCTGAGGTTTTTTTCTGAATATTTGCTTGTTTGGAGTTTTGCAAAACCAAGATCGACTGGGNGCTCGGGGTGTTCGCCTCGGGGTTGCTGTCGACCCGCGGCTGTCGCCCCCGGCGCGGGGCTGACTCCTGGGAGGCCTGAGACCCCCGGGGGCGGTCGCGCTCCGTGGGGATGCCCGGGCCGGTGCTGGGCTGGTCCTGCAGGGACCGGTGCTCTTGGCCTATGGGCTTTTCGAGTAATTTCTCNTTGCTCAGTGATTTTCATATCCCTTTTCAGATTTATCTCTACTTTGTCAATGTATCAAAACTAGACATGCTATTTCAGAGCCAGCAGCAATTCTAGATTTGATACCACTTCTTTCCTCCGTGTGATTTCTCAGTTTGTACATCCGAGGTTATGGGAAACTTGGGGGATTTTTTTGGGGCCAGTTGGTACTTCACCAACATTTTTCCTTTTCATTTTGTGTATCCCAGGATAAAGTCTTATGTCAGGTAAGTATAGCCTCCAGTCTTTGCTTTTAAACTAATGAGCTCATCGATGACCTTATTGAAATGCATGTTTGCTTGCCCTGGCTGCGACATGATCAGGTCACCCTGTCCCACTGCCTTCTCCATGTCATTATTTACCCTTCCCTCGTGTCATCTTTGAGGTTTATCAGCAATACTCTGCTTTCTTCCAGGCTATTGATAAAGATGCCAAGTATTTTAGAGTCCAGGATGAATCTCAGACAGACCCCAAAATACGTCTTTGTAGACACTTATATTATGAGGGGGTAGTGAGACTGCTCCATGTTCCAGAAAATGGAGCATAGAGACAGAAATTTCTTAAATTAAATGTAATTTCTAAATTTTTTTTTAATTAAAAAATTAATATTACATCAAACCCAAAGAAGTTTCTTGTATGACTGCTTTCACTTTTACATCCCAGTTTCTGACCTTGCTGCAAAAATGCTTCCTGGCTGTTTGGCAGAGAAGTTGGCCAGGATAATTCCCCAGAAGTCCTCAGAGGTGTGAAAGCCTCGGATGTTTCTGAGGTTTTTTTCTGAATATTTGCTTGTTTGGAGTTTTGCAAAACCAAGATCGACTGGGTTGGTCTCTCAGCCAGGGGAGTTGTTAACCACTTTTAAGAGCTCTCTTGTAATTTCTGTGGTTTCATGGACCAGGGATGGAGGGAAGCAGTCAGTTTGGGGCATAGAGCCTGTGTTGCCAATTTTTTGCAATTTTTCCTGAATTTTATTTTTTTCCCCTTACTTGGTGTTTTCTCGAGTCATTCAGCCAGGCTGTCACATCACCTTTTTTTAGCGACAGGAGGAGAGGATACAGTGCCGGGGAGGTTCAGGCCGGACACGAGCAGGAATTTCTCCACAGGGCGGGATGAGCCATTGGAAAAGGCTGCCAGAGGGTGACGGCGCCTCCGGAAGGGAGCGGCAGAACTACATCTCCCAGCGTGCCCCGCGCGGGCGGGCGCGGCGGGCGGAAGCGGGGCCGGGCCGGGTGCGAGGCGGCGGCGATGGGC
>VXBB01018440.1:251410-289763 GCA_013399915.1 Illadopsis cleaveri
TAGCACTGGCAGATGCCTGTGAAGTAATTTCAGAGTAAAATGTTGATGTCCAGCCATTCGGTTTGCTCTTTGCTTGTAGATCAGTTGTCGTGAACTGGTGGTGTGGAAGAAGCTGAATGAATGGAAGAGTCAGGGCAGAAGGGAAGTTTGCGTTTCATGCTCTCCGCTGGCCACAGGACCCAAACAACACTGTACCTCTGAAGAGACCTGGAATCATCGGAGCTGTGTGTCCTCAGGGACTCTGAGCATCTCTGAAGGTAAAAAAGTGTTTGGTAGCGATCTTTCCTAACCTTTTGTTGCCCTGAGTATCAAATGGAATGTCCAGCTAGGTGCTGTTTCCAGCCCTCTCCCCATATTTGCACCTTCTTGTAGGCCTTCTGCCTAATCCCTTTTTGATTGCTAGCATGTTTCCTGCGAGAATGGCAGCGAAGGCACCAGGAACTCTTTTGTGATGTCACGTAAGAGGAGTTTCTTGAATGTGGTGACCCACAGTTGGCTGAAAGGAGTGACTTCAGCAACAAGATAAAAATATGCATGTTTTTGTATTCCCTTCTGCCATGGTACAGTAACTTCTTACAAAGACTGTCCAGTCTTCAGTCTTAAGAGTTGATATTTTGCCAGAATACTTGTTTTTGTTCCGTTCTCTGTTTTTTTGTTTTCCAACTCTACTGACTCGTCCCCTTTGTTTTTTCCTTCTTTAAAGTGCATGCAGTCTGGTCATTCTGTGGAGTGTTGCTTCCAGTTTGGCCTTGACTTTCTATTTTTTGAGGTTTTTTTTCAAAAATTTTCTTTTTTAAAAAATTTCAAAATTTTTATGTGGCTCACTTCTTTTAAAAAATGAATATAATTGCAGTATCTCATTATGCACTTTTGCCTATTTACAACCACCTAGTGTTATCTTCAATTCATTGGATAGCTTAGTTCAGCTGTAACTGGTCTGAAATAGCTTCTCCTGTTAGACAAAAACATGCTGTCAGAGCTATATGAACAAACCTATTAAAACAATGAAAGCTCTTTGTTGACACCCTGTGGATAAAAACCATTTTTATTTGTTATCAAACTTTATGTCTTTATAATTAGTGTCATCTTTGGTAGTAATAATGTTATTTTTTCATAAGTAAGTTTATTCTAAAGCACCTGCTACACATTGTTCTGCACAGAATCTTCTGTAAAGCGTGGCATTAATCCCATAAACACAGAGTGTGTTCCTTCATGGACTTCTCTTAACTATTTCTTACTGACTGTTCACTGCTCCCTTTGAGCTCAGCCTGGGGCTGGCAGGATGGTTCTCTCTTTTGAAGGGACACCTCATTTAAGGGGGAGTGTGTCTCCTGTAAATGAAGATGCAGTGGATATGCACAGTGAATGGGCAGGGCAGTCAAGTCTACTCCACTGGCAGGAAAAACTGGTTCAGGCTTTGCATGAAGTGTTGTAGAGTTCTTCATCTTCTCTGTAAGTAGTTGAAGTATTAGGCAGAAGCACTGAGGGGGCCTTGACTGTAGGGAACTGGGGGTCCACTTTTGCCTTGTCACTGTCCTGTCCATACTGGAAGTAATTTTGGGACAAATGCCACACAAAGCCACCCGCTAGATTTTGGGGTCTGCAGCCCCCTTGGCTGCTCTCTACCTCTGCCTGCAGTTACATGACAGGGACTGAGTGCCAGTAGATTGCCATGTCCCTTTTACCAAGTGGATAAAGAACATTGGGCAACGCTTTAATTTGCTGTTTGGTGATTCAGCCTTCATTTTGCTTATGAACTGTTCTTGGTTGTCAACTGACATGAACTCTGCCATGTTCACAGCACATCAGCACACAGAAGGCTGGTCCAGAAGTGTGTGGTTGTTTTTTAATGGAGATCTGGTAGGGATACTGCCAGCACCAGTGTTCTGCACGTGCCAGCAGAAAGTAAGACTTCTGGACCAGTTCTTTTCTTTCTCTGTGTTAGGTACAAATTTGATGGGGCTTTGTCATTGTCAGCATTTATATTGAAAGGTAGTGACAGCAGATCAGTGGNGGATGTGTAGCTGAAAGTAAGACTTTTGGGCCAGTTCTTTTCTTTCTCTGTGTTAGGTACAAATTTGATGGGGCTTTGTCATTGTCAGCATTTATATTGAAAGGTAGTGACAGCAGATCAGTGGCCCAGTAATGTCCTGGTTTTATTCTTTTTCACCAGACACTGCTCTGAGGATGGAACTTGTGGGTTGTTGTGATCCTTCCACCCAGAGAGAGCCCTTTCTAAGGAGAGGAGTCTGTTGCAGAGGGTTCCTCTTGCAGTGGATGTGATTGCAATATAGTGGAAAATCCAGACCAGCCTGCTCAGCAGCCTGTTCTGCTGCTTGCTCTGAGAGTGATCTGCTCAGCTGGGCAGGAGCTTTGGCCCTGCAGGTGCCACTCACCCTGTTTGCTTTGGGGACAGTGAATGAAAGCGTGGGGACCCCTCAGTTAACTCAGTATGGCTGAAGGTGAGGTCAGATCTGTAGAGCAACTTGCTGTCCCTATCCCATGTCCTGTGTACCTGGAGCAAGATGCTGGGATAACAAAGGAGAGTGGAAGTACATAAACACTGCACAAAGAATTTGCTTCCAGGTCTGGGCTTGACTCTGTTTTCCACAGAAATAAACCTGGATACGATGTGTTCTCCCTCTCAATATTTCTATTACCTTATAAAAGTTCACAGCTTGTAATTATTATTTAAGTATAGTTGTGGTATGCAAACTTTGCAGTATTTTAAATGGGTGTTTCTTGTCAGTTCACCACAAATCAGTTCTATTCTTTCTCGTCACTTAAGGATGTAGTTTAAGGATGGATATTGCAGAGAGTGTGCCTCATTTAATATGGAAATGAAGCATAGGAAATGATATGGGAACACATAATTTCTCCTCCTTGTTAGCCAGTTTCAGACAGATAGAGGAGCAGATGGAGAGGAAAAGAAGTAAGAATGGTATTGTTAACAGCAAACATTGATGCCTTTGAAATTTCCTTCTTTAATTTGCAGCTTGTTTCTTAGTTCATAATTTCTTACTGACAAGGCTGACTTGAGGCACTTTGCTGTTTTTGTCCTTGTGAATGTTGAGGTTTAAGGCACTTGCTGTTTCCAGTTGCGGTTCCTTCAGTTGCAAAGAAAGTAGACCAAAATATTTTGATCAAAGTGTGTGGGAGAAGGGAGGTAGAGCAAGCAGCAGACAAGAGCTGATTAGATAGCTCCTGCCACAAGCCTACCTCTAACTGCTGAGCTAGTTTCTATTTTTTTTCTTTCTGGCAAGTGCCTCAAGCCTGATTCATAATTATCCATAAATTTAATCAAGCACAGAAAGCGCATGAGAACAACTGGCATCTGAGAGGAGTCCTCTGGTGTATTGCAGCCACAAAACATTTCTTGTATTACCAATTAGTCACTCATTAAAGTCATGGTATTGTCATAAGCATGTGTAGTGTCTGTGTTTTCCCCATGCCTCCTTTGACCCTGAATCTATGCCATTTGGGAGCATGACCTCACAAAGGAGGGCATAAGTGACCCCTAAGAGAGGGACACAGAGCAAAGTTCTTGTGGGAGCATATGAAGGCATTTCAGTTTTGTCACATTTTTCCCATGGAACAGGGCACCCCCCTGCATTTTTCTAGGTCTTCAGAAATACCACGGTATATATTGTGGGATTATTGCAGCATTTATCATCATTTCCAAACTTATCATCCAGTGCTTCCTTCGTGTTCTGTCTCTAGTGCCTAAATACATTTCTCTCTTCCCTAAAGGCATTCCAGCACCTTGGCATGGCTGCCCTTTGTGAGCAGCCTGGAAGGGCTTTTTTGGCGTGCCTGTGGCTCTTGTCTTTGCTGTAAACACAAGCTGTGAAAGCCGTATGGGGTGGCAGGCTAAAAATAACTTCCACCCATGATAATCTCTTAAGGAAAGCTAAATCTTCTTCCTGGATGTCGTGGATGGAGTCTCTGACGTTCCCTACAGTCAGGATCACAAATGGCAGCGAGCTGTGTCAGCTGCTTGGGGCAGGAGTTGGTGTTCTGTCAGTTGCTGTTTCAGGGTGAGCAGGCAGTGTGGTGTGTCTGGAGAGCGCTCTCCAGGATATTATCCCTGCTTGGAACTCGCAGATCCAGCGGCTGCTGGCCAGCAGTGTAGATTTGCTCAGTGTTCCTTTGATTGCAGCAGGTAGGAAAAGGAAGGCGTGCATATCCTGAGGGGACCTTGCAGGAGGGTGCTGATGTCAGCAGTGTGGCACTGCTGGGGTAACAGAAGCATTGCTGACTCGGCCCTGTGTTCCCAGGAGGGCGCCATGATGGATAACCGCTTTGCCACGGCGCTGGTGATCGCCTGCGTGCTCAGCCTCATCTCCACCATCTACATGGCCGCCTCCATCGGCACCGACTTCTGGTACGAGTACCACACACTGTCCCCGGCCGAGAACGTCAGCGAGGCTGGCAGGAGCATCTGGGAGGAGTTTGTCAGCAAGGACGCCGATGAGAAGACGTACACGGACGCGCTCTTCCGGTGCAACGGCACGGTGGGGTTGTGGCGGAGGTGCATCACTGTACCCAAAAACTCTCACTGGTACAGCCCACCAGGTATCTCCAGAGCAATTATCACTTCCCTGCCTTCCCTGGGGGGCGGTGTGCTAACTTCCTCAGAACAGATTACTGCCACTTTGTTCCTTCAGAAGGCTTATTTCTAGCTTTTGTTGTGATTGCTTGGATTTTTAATAAAGACAGTCCAGCTTTTTGAAGAAGCAAAGGGCAAAATGGTCTGTGACTGTGAGTGCTGCAATTTCTGGTTTTGAAAGATGATACTTGATCTAAATTTAGTCTTACAAGCTTGATTTTTATTTTTGCCTCAGCTGTCCAGTTAGGGATACATTTATAGTTGCTCTGCCAGTTACTGTCTTTTTAGGACAGATCCTGGGATCCAGCAATGGAATAAAGACAATACTTTATCAAGGAGGCACTCATTCCTTTTAGCTAGTCATTCATTTTATTCACATCACAAATATCCCACCATTGCATCAGCACTCTTTGTACTCCTTGAATGGATATAGAGTGAAATACTTGTATTATTTTTTTAAATCATTGGGGGATAAAATGTGTGGTGAACAATTATTTTAATTGCTTAGAATTTTGGGTACTTACTGTATATGTGACCTCCTTCATTTTGAGCCCTCTTAAAGATGTACTTTCAACTACATTTTGGGGAGAAAAAACATACATGAAATACCTTTTTTTTTTCCCTCTCATGAAAATACTTATTTTGGAAGACACTTAAACCAGTTCTGCTCAATAGTATTCTCAAAGTAAAATCTGAGGTAGAAACTTAGTGTAAAGAAGCAAATCCTTCATGTTCTTTAGATAGGCCTTCCTGTCCCGTTTTTGATTTAACTGGTAGTACGAGACCACATTCTGCATATGGAGGTAAGCACACCTTAGTTAAGGGACCCTGAGCTCAAAAGTATGTGATAACATAGTTGAGCATCATATGCCACCACATTACTTTCCCAATCTGTTACACATGACACAATTCTCTGTGGATAATCCAGGGAAGCTTGAATATTCTGCATATTGGAATGCTGTCCCTTAGTGCAGTACCTCATAACAGACACATTGTGCCAACTGCACCATAGGAAAGCATCTACAGATCTGTTTGGAGAGGTAATTTTTTTTTACAAATGGAATTCTGAGGAGCTTCCTAGCTCAAATCATTGGGAAGGGAGGATTTGAAAGGGGGGAAGGAGGGTTGAGGGGAGACAGCTAATGGCGACTTTTTCTTTTTTTCCACCCCCAGAGACTGATATGACTACAAACTGCATCAGTTTCTCCCTCTCTGATCAGTTTGTAGAGAAGTACATAGAGCCTGGAAATCACAACAGTGGCACAGATTTGAATCGGACTTGTAAGTATCTTTCACTTCTGGCAGATAAACAAGTAGAATGAAAAAAAATTGTTTCTCGAATTCAGTCACTAGTGAGGAAAGCTTCTGTCTTTCTTGGTCTTGCTCACCATTTATTGTTTTTTTACAGTTGCACCGGCAGTAGGTCAAAGTTTAAAAGGAAGACAGAGAT
Source organism: Illadopsis cleaveri (assembly GCA_013399915.1). Lineage (NCBI taxonomy): Eukaryota > Metazoa > Chordata > Aves > Passeriformes > Timaliidae > Illadopsis > Illadopsis cleaveri. Next base: position 257,470 of record VXBB01018440.1, read on the forward strand.
GTGTTAGCAAGGGTTTTAACTATGAATGCTGTACAGGGATTTGTGAGTTAACAAATTAGGTTCTGTTTCAATGGAATCTTTGGTTCTTTTTGACTATGAATGTAGAATGATGAAGCAGAAACAGCAGGGTAGAAGGGAATGTGGGATGGTGGGAGAAGATCTTTTTCTAGCCCATCTTCAGCAAGCTTGACTTGTGTGTTTCTTTCACATGCAGATCTCTGGCGATTGCAGTTTCTCCTGCCCTTTGTCAGCATCGGCCTCATGTGCTTTGGGGCGCTGATTGGGCTCTGTGCCTGTGCCTGTCGCAGCCTTTACCCGGCCATTGCCACTGGAGTCCTGCATTTCCTAGCAGGTAGGTGTCCTGCCGTCCTCCTCCAGAAGCTCCAGGGCACCCCTGGGTGAGCTCACCGTGCTTTGCTGTTCCCTCCACAGGGCTGTGCACGCTGGGCCTCGTTGGCTGCTATGTAGCTGGGATTGAGCTGCTCCATAGGAAGCTGCCTCTGCCCGAGGATGTGAGGGGTGAATTCGGCTGGTCCTTCTGCCTCGCCTGCGTGTCGGCACCTTTGCAGTTCATGGCAGCTGCTCTTTTCATCTGGGCAGCTCGCACCAACAGGAAGGAATTCACCCTGCTGAAAGCCTACCGTGTGGCATGAGTGCTGCTGCTGCAGCCTGGGCTTTCTGTGTTAGAGCCTCTTCTCCCCCAGCCCTTACTACCTTTTTCTTTTAGTCAGAATTTTATCATGTACTGCATGCTTCTTGCCAGTCAAGACAATTTAGCCTGCAGGCCCTGAAGACAAAGACGTCTGGGCTAAATGACCAAAGCCTGCCAGAAGTCTGCAGAACTTGAACAGGTTTTTTAATTGGGTTTTTTTAAGAATTGTTATTATTTTTTAAGCTACATTTGGTTGTTGACAGTTCCCCTTAGTTAGGTGTACATGGCCCTTCCTAATTTTATTACCCTGTCAGCCTGGAGGAAACAGAAGTGGTGTTGTGGGGTGGAGGAGAGACAAGAAAAGGTGCAGGTACGCAAGAATGGGAACCTCAGTGCACAAATAATACATAATCAAGAGCTGTCTGCTTTGTGACTGAAGCAGGCAGTACCTACAGGGATCACCTAGGAGAGAGGGGGGAATTCAGAAGCCTCTGAATTATGGAAATACTGCAGCTAAATCAGCCTGTAGCTCAGCTCTGGGTCTCCTATCATCACTAGTTTGCTGCATCTTGTGGCATCTGCCAAAACTGCTGGAGGCAGAGCAGGCAGCTGTGGCAGTGCCTGTGCAGCACACCCTCCTGAAGGCACACTCTGCACTTGCTTCTGCCAAGGAGTGGGAGAAGATGGCCCTCATGGAGCTCTGTCCTGCTGTAGCTCCACTGCTTCCAGGACCCAGGCTAGTTTGGTATCTGCACTACATGTGATTGTGCACTCTAATCTTAATTTGTGGTGCTTTTGCTTGTTGTGGAATAAGGCTTTCTTCTCTTTTGTTGAAAATGACCTCCTCACAAGTTTTTTGGTTTTAATTTGGTTTAATGTATGTGTGTATATGTACATATATAAACTTAACTTTTTTTAAACCTCACCTGTTTATCCTGTATAGCACACAACAGGGTTTTTTTTAAAGGTGGTGCTCTTTTCCCGTCTTGTTTAAATTAAATAATAGTAGTAATGATAAAGACTCAGAAATTTTCAGCATTGCATGAATCTGATGGGAGGGTGAGGGAATGATCTAGAGTGGATTTTACTTGGGGAAGAAAGAACCAGTGTCTAGATCACTCTCTGTTTTCATGGAAATGTCACCAGAAACAATGATGTTAGATAGGATTTTTAAAATTAAATTCTTGATCTCCTGCTAACTTTAAATTTTCTCCTGCTCATCACTGGTGGTCACAACATCCCATAATTTCTAATTAGTTAAAAAATGTTATATTTACTCTAAATCACTGCAGCTCGAGCCAGACTGGGTGACATGTCATATCTAGAAAAAAAATTCCAAAACAACTGTTTAATTCTGAGGCCTTAACTCACCTTGTTTCCTTACTTCAGGCTTAATAAGAGAAGTGTTCCTTAGGAGAAATAATTCCTGACAAAACAAGTGATGGCAAGGATTCTATGGGATACTGGTTGATGAGAATGACACAGAAAGAGGCATTTTTATCTCATGGCTGTTTTTCTATTGTGCCTTTTTGCTGTTTTTTGTAGTAGGTGTTTCTACCCGAGCTGTGTTTGCTGGGTCAGCAAACAGCCCTAGTCATGATTTCCCTGAAGATCAGATATAACTGCTTGTGTAATTTTTTTTATTGTTTTTCACACGTGTGTGATAGGGTTCTTTTATTATCATCATTGGAGCCTTTACAAAGTAAAACAAAGATGATGATAAAAACCAGAATCACTGAAAAAGCAGTGGCAGGCCATGCAAGATAATCCTCTTTCTCCTGCTGTTGAGTATTTTTTTTTTTCCTTAAACAGTCTCTTCCCTACAATGTCTGGGCCAGTTGTAACCTCGTGAGAGGTGGTGTGGTACTTTTGTGCAGTATCTGAGAATAAGTGAAAATCTGTGCTGCCTGATCTGTACTGATAGGGTGCTTTTTCAGAGTAATTATCCTGGCTTAGATAGATAAGGCCTGACTGCTCAGCTTGTCATGTTCCTCATATGTTAGAATTACTAGGGCACGCAAGCCTCAGCTTGGGTCAAAAGGACTGAAGTTGCTATTCTGCAGTTTGAGAGGAAACACTGCTGCTGATTTTATCTAATACAGTTTATGGGGTTTTTTTCTTTTTTTTTTTTCAGGAGCTGGCAGAATAATTGCATTGTGTGATTTTAACCTGAGCAATGCAAATCCCGTGCCCTCACTCTCTCCTCTTGTATGGGACACTTTTCTGAAGTGTAAATCTCAATTTTCAAACGTTGGTTTTCTTGCTTCCAAAAGCATTGTTATAGGGGGAAAAGGGGATGTTAGAGGTGCTGCCAGTTGCTTCTTCATCATTTTAAATACCAGCAAATNATTTTCAAATGTTGGCTTTCTTGCTTCCAAAAGAATTGTTATAGGGGAAAAAGGGGATGTTAGAGGTGCTGTCAGTTGCTTCTTCATCATTTTAAATACCAGCAAATCTAAGATTGCTTGCTTGTGTCTGTGCCTGAGACAAATGTTTCTGGTTTTCTCTGCCCAAAAATGAAGAAAAGAGGCTTTAATTGAGCCTTGATTTGGATCATCTTAACTAAAATGAAGGTTGCCTTTCAGATTTGGTGGGGATTATTTTCTGTTTTGCCATTGTGTGAAGATTTCTTCATCAGAGTGGATCTTGGTGAGGCAAATCTTGCCGAGAAAGAGGGCTGGCCCCCTCTGTTTGGGGTGGTGGATTTGTGTATCACTATCTTACTTTGTGTGTGTTTTGGTCAAGGTGTGCAAAGTGGAGCAAGAAGAGTTCTTGGACTGCTGGCTTGGTCCAATAAATGGCATTGGAGGACAGAACAACAGAGGAGATACTGAGGATGGAGTAATTCTGTAAAAGAGGTGATTAAGCACACTAACTAACAAAAAAAGAGAGACCCAGAGTGTGTGACACAGGCCCTTCACACTGACAGAGCCCCATGCCTTTTTCAGAGGTGGCATTCAAGAGGAACTTGAGGCATGTGTGTATGTTTGTAGTCACATACATGTGTGCAAATGCAGACACCCTTACTGGAAAAAGCAAGAATTGCTTCAACTCAGGAGGATAAAATTACCCCAGCCTGTATTTGTATTCCTCAATCTTTCGTGGTCTGACCATGGAATATGTTTGTTGATAGTGGTTCACTGCTGAAGGTAGGGATGGGGCAGATGAAAACAGGTGGAAAAAGGAGCTATTGTGTGTGTCTGTGCACAGGGAAAATGGTACACACCTCTAACACTATTGCATGGGCTGGTGACAGTGCACAGAAGGGATGTCAAAGGAAAAGGAGAAACAAGAGTAGGAATGTGGAATGAGCATAAGAACTGAGAGCTCTTGGCACTACATGGAACAAGCTCCCAGGACTCCAGCATTAACTCCCATGTGGTGTTGTGTAGCCAGGATAGCAAAGGCAGCTGCTGCTCCTGCACCACTCACAGCTCTGTCACAGTGGTCGCTTAAATGGGTGAATTGTCCTTTTGTGCTTATGCGAAGCTCCTAAAGGTTCTGTCCCCCAAATCTGAGATCAGCAAGCTGCATTTCAAACATGCCACTGTATGACATTGTTTCTTCCTCACAGGCTTGAGTTTGTTTTCCTGCCAACTCTGAAACCTCTGGGAAAGTAGGACTAGCAGAAAGTTTCACAGATCAATAAAGTTTTTAGTGTAGGTAGCAGCCTCTTTTTTTTTTTTTTTTTCCTTCAAATGGATGTTTTCCCCATTCTCTCCCAATGCTCCAGCACTTCTGAGAAGGGACTGATCAATGAAGCTGCAAAGAGGGGGTTTATTATTTATTATTTATCACTGTGTCTGTAAGGACAGCTCCTGCTGGTATTAGAGATGGCTGAAAACAGAGTAGTCAATCCCATTTCCTTACTTAAATAAAAAAGTAAGGAAATAAGCAGTATAGAGCAGACACAAAATACTGGTTTCTTGTGTAAAGAGGACAGTTTGCCACATACAAAAGTAATGATAGATTTTGGGTACAAATGGTAGGAGAGTCCAGGATGACCCAAGAGGCCTATCTAAATCTTGTCATACCAGAAACTATGTGTTTTGATCTGGTTTTCCTTCTGGATTGTGCTGGCCTGGTGATCCTTTCCTCAGAGCAGGTCTGTAGCAGTCTTTTAGCTATGGTGATAATGAGTGCCTCCTCTCTCCTCATCTAAAATGTTCTGAAGTATTTTTTGAGAAAGATGTTTGGATTTTGGCTGGGGTTTTTTTGTTTTGTTTTGTTCTGATTTTTGCCACGTAGGGCTGGCACCAAGTGCTGTACCAGCTTGCAGTCAGTCTCTTGCAGTGTTCTGTGATTCAAGGCAATGACTTCTGAAAAGCTCTTTACCACTTTCTAGCATTGTGTGTACTCAGCCAGCACCTGTTACTCAAAGGAAAATTCTGAAATGTCAGCAGCTTGTTATCCTTACATCTCAGACTGACTATCCCCTATTTGTGTGTACTTCCTGCTTGAGTGGATTGTGTGTCTCAACTGAGGATAACATCTTGAAGCTGCTTTTTTTTTCTCATTTCCTCAGGAATAGCTAGAGTTGGTGCTATAGAACTTTATAAACTAGTTTTGAATAGGAAAGGATCAAAAGTTTGCATGCTTGCTCTTAACTTTTCTGCTGCTGTAGAATATTGCCCTATGTTTTTAAACTGTGGCTTTCAGGACTACAGAGTGCCAAGTGAAGCCTTTGTTCTTGTGATGGTTCAGATATATGGCAGTGGAAGAGTGTATCCTCCATAACTGGAAGATTGCAACGGTGTCTAGATTATGGCAATAACAGCCATATGCAAAATTAACACTTAACAAACACTTGTCTGCTTACTGATAGATGCCAAGCCTTTGTACAAACCAAAGAGCACTGAAAAAAACCCTGAGAATAATAATATATTCCACCCCTTTGTCGCCTCCTTCCTTCTAAATTTACCACTTTTTAAATAGCCACAGGGACAGTGTTTTATTTATTCCTCAGGTTAGAGCCATGAGTGTCAGATGTCTCTGCTCCATGGTTTCTGTGTATAGACAAGAGTAAAGTTAATGGCTGATTTTTGTAGGGGATCCAAGTATCTCTTTTGCATTGGGTTTCCTGAGGTGAAAATTGGGAATCTTCAAGAAAGCTAGAACCTTTTGTTTAATGAGAATTATTACTTAATCAGAATCCTCTTTTTAAAAAAGTTAGCATTTTTTTAATAGTCTTCCCCCCCCGCCCCTTCTCACATCTTTCATGTGTCTCTTTTAAAAAAAAGTCTCTCTTACATTAAAATGTTTTAGAATATTATATTTTTTGTATATTCTTACCCCTGGAAGCTCAGCCATGGGGAGTTGCATTGGCTGTGTTAGTATTGGATGTCCTTTGCCCCATGTCAGGCGAGTGTGATGAGAGGCTGTCCCAGCAGTGTCCAACCCCTACGTGCCATCAGTATTTGTACTCTTGGAGCTACAGAGTCAGCACTGCAGTGAATTTTGGGCTTTTTTCATCCTCTGAGGCCAAGTACAGCTTGCACCTTTAGGTGATTGGATTTTTTGGGAAATTTCTTTGCAGAGACAGCTGACACTGTTGGCTAAGTGACCATGCCAATACCTTTTTACATTAAATTATTTCCATGTGAATTCCCTGAGAACCTTTCTCATTTTCAGAGGATTTGCCTGTGACAAACACACACAAGGGCACCAAAAGTGTCCACCTGAAGTGTTTACACTGATGTTGATTTTGTTGTTGATTGAATCCACCAGTTGATCACAGAGTTTGTGGGTTTTGGAGCACTAGCTGGAGAGAGCAGGAGTGTGCTGGACTGGCAGTGCAGAGTGGGTACTCATTTTCTGTGGTGCCTCAACTCTGCCAGAGCCTTCCTGCATGCTGGTGATTTACATAGCAGGTGCTGGAGAACTGGTTCACAACCTTTCCAAATCCTTCCTGTGTCTCAGCCCTGCACTGGACAGTGCTCCCTTACCCACTGCTAATTCCATAATTTAAACAAACCGCTTATGTGGATGATTCTGTGGTCTCAGTGACTTTACTCAAGTCATTTCTCCAGCCCTCATAAAATCGCTTTGATTAAGAAAGGGGTGGGGTTCTTGCCCACAAATCACATCTGCTTTCCGAATGCTTTCTGGGGCTGTAGCAGTAGTTTCTTTTGCAAACAGATCCCTTTTGTCTTGTGCTGAACTGACCCATTCAACCAGCTAAGCTAGCCTTGATTTGCATTTTGATGTTTACTCCCACACAAAACAACAGCAGCAGTGGTGCAGAACCGCGGTGTCTGCCCAGTGCTGGGACTGCCCGGGTTCACTGAAGGTCTTGGAGTTCTGGGAAGTGCTTACCCATCCCTAGATAAAAAGGATGTCACCAGCGGTGTTAGTTGCACGATGCTGCTGGCAGAGGCACCCCAGTGTCCCAGTGCAGAGCTGGGAGGTGAGGCAGGAGAAGCTGCTGGACTGGCTCAGGCTGCAGTGGGAAATGAGCAGCCCGGGAGAGTGTCCCAGGTTCTGGAGCAGCTTCACCCTTCTGCTAGAGCCTCCACAGACGTGCCCGGGAACAGTACTGGGACAGCTGGATCTGCTGCGAGGGATGGACAGCCTGGACCACGCTCAGGATTTCCCCTGCACGCCCACCAGGGGCTGAAGGGGAGGCTGGAGCAGCCAGAGCTGTCCTCTGCCGGGAGCACAAGGAAGTGTGCAGCATTGTGGGGAGAGGAAGCCAAGCCTGTTTTGCAGCAGATAAGTGTGCGTTACCTTCAGCCACCTTTGTGAGCTAACAGAAGTGGCATCATCCAGGTGGCAAACTTGTAACTCCTCTTCTGTGTGTCCTTGCTTCCCTCTCCCAGATCCTGAATGTCCCCGCACTGATTCTCCCCTCCCTGTTCTCTCTCTTTCACCACAATAAATAAACAAACCAGCTACTCACTTCAGAGGCACTTTGGGCCATCCCTGGGGACCCTTAAACCTGTCCACATCCCCATTCCACACCCAGCTGGGTGCGTCTGGAAGTCTAAAATCAGCTAATTGGAAATGTGAGGCACAGGGACATGTTAGGGTAGGCAACTACAGCCACTGGCACTCAATTTAACATGGCCTGGATTCTGTTGGCTCTGCTCTGCCAGGTGCTCAGTTTACAGTTCGAACTCTGCATCCAGTGTTTACACAATGAGAATTAAGAGCTTAATTTGCAGTAAAAGATTTGCATTGCATAGTCTGGGCTGTCTGCTTCTGTTATGCTCCCTGCCCAGGGTCATTTTCACCCCAGGAGATGCCTGCAGGCAGCTGATAGCTTCTTGATCCATGGACGTTGTTGGTGTTCAGCAGGCTATCAAGGAAACAGAGATCAACTGATGGAGCACTAGAGAAAATTGCCATGGCGGAGTCATACACAATGCAAAGATTCTGGTCTACAGATAAAGAGAGAAGGCATTTTTTCCCCCATTTTTCAGTGGCTGTATCATATGTTTAGCTTGGATTTTTCCTCTATTGCAGGTAATTTTTAAATTTACTGTAGGATTTCTAGAAACTATAGAAGTCACCTTTGTCTTCTCATTGGAAAGGAATATTTTCAACAAAGATATCACAGATTTCAAGCTCCCTAACTTAATGAAAAATTATGAGGGTTAGCTGAAGCAGTGAGAAGTGGACAAAGAAAGTCACTGAAAATGATGGTTCAGAAGGTTAAATTTCAGACAAAGATGACGTTTTCTGTAGGTTTCCTATTCTGGAGCATAGTAAATTGGGATGTGTGTAAAAGATGCAGGAAATAATTGTTCTTCACTTGACCACATTTAGCCTTAACTGGCATTGTGTGTTGAAGCTGTAAATAGCTGGGGGAATCCTAAGAGGAGTGAACAGCACCTCTAGAACTTTTAGAAACCATAACCTACAAGATAGGGAAGGAAGGACTTTTTGGGTGGGCCAGATGATATTTTTTACAAAGGAAATGAATACAGACAATTGCTGGTAGTCCTGGTGTGAGGACAGGAGGTAACCAGTCTGTAGTAGAGGAGCACTAAGCTTATGGACAGAAAAAAAAAACCACCTCAGTCTCAGCATGCTTGGTTCTGGGTGGATGATTATTTGTCCTTTCAGGCCTATGTTGTTCCTCACCCAAGCCATGTGCAGAAACATGTGTCATCTACCCAAGAGCTCCAACTGAGTGTTGGAGAGAAAGACACCATTTCTGTGGGACTTTCTTTATTCTGTCACAGAATTTTTTGTGAAATACAAATACTGAAACTGCTAATTCAACATGGACTCTCAAATGAGTGTTGTGAAATTTGGTAAAGATTCAATTGCTTATTTTACCTGAGACACTGTCTCAAGATGTTTTCCAAAAAGTAACTTATATAGGTGTTTCCTAAAATCTTAGTTAGTTGTATTTGTTTGACATGTTTTTAATTTGGGGCTTATTTAATCTAGTTGGTCAGTGAGACAAACCTGAGGAAGCTATGATGTCTGTGTATTTATGATGATGTCCTTACTTCCCCTTTAGAATTTATTGGCCAGTTCAAGCCAGAGATGCTGAAATACTGGTTCTGCTCCTTGTAAAGGAACCACATGGAGGACAGGGACACTGTTGGTGCCTCTATTGAAGGTGGCATCTGAGTGCTTACTAAGATGTTCTAAGCAGAATAATCCTTTGTCTAGATGACAGTTCATGGTTATCTTGCCTTCTTTTTTAATCCCTCATGTCACTGTTACTTGATGAATGAGATGTATTAGGTATCTAGACTTTTTTGAGGTGATTTTGCAAAACATGGAAGAAATGCACTGTGGTTTGCTCTGCTGGATTTAGAACAAACAAAAGACTAGCCTTGAAATCCTACAAACATTTGCGTGATGCCATGCAGATCTGGTTTGTAGAATTCAGCGTAACTGATACATATCTGTTTGGAACCTTGGTGCAGCATTCTAAGGAAGTCTGTAACTTGCTGGAAATGAAGCAGCTCTGTTTGACGCTACATGATACATCTCACCATATTCCTGTCCCATTTATGGTATTTCCTGTAGGGCTGAAATGAGACCACACGTATTATTTGTAACCCAAACCTGCTGTCTCTTTGGCATTGCTGGAGTAGTTCATAGGGAGTTACATTAAAAAGGAGAATAAGGGCAGATGTTTGATATGCAGTGAGATGTCTTTTTGATGCTTGTTATGCTGAGTCAGGCTGAAAATGATCAAAGGAAAGCATCAGAAATTAGAGGTGATAGAGAACTAGACAAAAACAGAATTTGGAAAATAAGTCTGAACTGTAAATAATAAAGCTGATATTCCTTCTGGCCTTGCAGGAAAGCAGACAGCTTCATACTAGTGGCACAGTCATATCTGTTCTGAGATAGTATTCTTCTTCAGCTTGTTCACACAGAAGTACTCATCAACAGTTTCCCCACAAACTTCTTTGGAATTTTCCTCTGAAAATGATGGTTTTTAAGCAAGATTTCTTTGTTACAGATTTCTCTTCCTTTTCACAGATTTCCAAGATAGAATTCTGTTTGAGCTCCCCTTTGTTCTCTGAGTCTTTATTTTTTAATGAAAATTCTTTCTAATGTGTGACCGACTTCTTTCAGATGAGTCCTTTGAACTGTTTCCAGTTCTGTTATCGAAAGCTGCACAAATCTTCTCATAGTGCCAAAATTTAACAAACAAGGAAAACATTAAAATCACGAGCAGGTAAGCCCATGGAGAGGAGAGCTGGTCCAACTGGAAATAGTCAAATTTGAAGAGAGTCTCTAGCACCTCAAAGACACAAAGAATTGGGCACTTTGGGTCTGTGACACTGATGGGATAGGTCTCGTATTCAAAACTTAGAAGGAAATGCCATGAGTTCAACTCTGATGAAACCACAGTTGATCACACATGTAAGGGTTTTAAATAAAATTTTAAGATTTTAGTGTTAGATATGAATTTTGTTTCAACATATTGCCCAATACGTACAGAAAAAATAAGGAGAGACTTTGGGACTTTGTTGCTTGCCTAGACTCTGTGGTATAGGGAATTTGTTTTGAAACCACGCTGTGGCTTTCAGCTCATGGGGTTTGCTTTGCTTTGAGGTTTTCTTTGGTTTTGAGTCAAAGAAAATCTTAGTAAGAAAACTCTCTCCCCAGAGATCACTGCATCAACACTTTTAATCTCTAGGATTATACTGCTTTGTAGAATGTCAGACTGCTTCAAGGTCGACAAATTTACTTTGTCTGAGACATTATCCTATGAAGACCTACAAAAATATTAGGTGAAAGGTGAAGGGAAAGTGTCAGCCAGTTGATCATTTCCAATCCCTGCTTTTCCACAAAGCCCGTTAATATCAGGCTTCCAGTTAAAGCTCTGTAGGATGGTACAGAGACAAGTGAGCAAATAGCACAACGGAGCCCTGAATATACAAGTTAAAGTAAATGCACAAGTACACAATTACAGCCATGGGCAAAATATCAGTCTTGGCACTTCTCACCACATGTAGGTAGTGAGAAATGCAAATTCAGAAATCTTTTACTAGCCAAGTACAGTAACTGTAGCCAGGAAAGGTCTGCAGAGAAAATGAGAGAAATGTTTTCTTTCAAAGGAAATAAGATGTGACTCAGAAAACAATATTTTGGTCATATCTGGCTTTAACATAAGCTGAGAAGCAAAAATTTTTTCAGCAGTGGTCTCAGAAAAAATACTCTGTGTACAAACAGTAAGCAAAGCAGCAAACACATAACTTGGCAGTGGTTGGAATGTGTGAAGACGTGCTCAGCGCTGTGCAGAAGAGGATGGCAAACTTGCCAAGCCAAATTTAAGCTAAACAGTGGCCTAACTATCAGTCTGCCAGGGAAAGCCAAACTGCAATGCCATGGAAAGTATAAAGGTTAAAATATCAGGGAATATAGTGATTACTTTTTGATTGATGGATGTATATATTTACAGTTAAACTTGCTAAACAAGTGGCAAGTGATGCTCTCAGTAGATCTACAGACAAAGCAATTGCTAGTGGAAGATCATGCATGTGATTTTGGCTTTTCTCTAGCAAAACTGCAGAAAAATTTACTTTTGGAAACAGAACAAATAATATTCTCTGGATAAGTTACACCAAGAATTAGACTGCTTCTGTCACTCAGTCCAGCAGAGCTTGATGGAATTCTGTTTGAAGAAAAAACCCCTACAATAAGCTGTATTTCTAAAGTAAGAGAAGAAATTAGCAGATAGACAGAATCCTTGTACTGAAGGATGTGAAACCAAGGAACCAACTGACCAGTGCCTTGATCCCTGGCAAGGTAATGCAGCACCTCACTCTGGAGACATCCCTTCACATGGATGAGAAGAAGATCAGCAGTAGTCAGCATGGATTCACTGAAGGTAATTCATGCTTCACCAACCTGATTGTGTTCTACAATGAAGCAATCACCTGGGTGGATGAGGGGGGAGCAATGGATATTGTCCACCTTGACTTCAGTAAGGCTTTTGACACTGTCTCTCACAGCAAACTGCATCATAGGCAAACTCAGGGAGTGTGGACTGGAAGAAGGCACAGTGAGGTGGATTGAACTGGATGAACAGCAGATCCCAGAGGATCACAATCAGTGGCACAGGGTCTAACTGGAGATCACTAGTGGTGTCCCCCAATACTGGGTCTAGTGTTGTTTAACTTCTCTGTCAATGACTTGGGTGAAGGGGCAGAGGCTGCCTCGGCAAGTTCACTGGTGACACAAAGCTGGGAGGGGTGGCCAATACCTGTGGGCTGTGCAGACCTCGACAGGCTGGAGTGATGGGCAGAAAGTCCCCACAAAAAAGCCCATGTTTGGAGCTCTTGTCATGCTGTAATATGCTGCCTGCCCAACAGAGGGGTTTGAGAACCAAAAAAATCTGTATCCTCAATCCAACAGAAGTAGGAGTAAATATCGATGGAGTTGCCCCTGAGCTAATTTCCAGGCAGAAGCCAGAGAGAAACTGTGAGTAGGCAAAGAGGTGGCACAAGCTTTACCAGTGTTCACACTCATTCTTCTGCCTGGAGAAAAGAGAAGCTTCATCTTCTCATACGTCCCAAATGGATTGAGTGTCCAATATAGCTTTGTTTATGAAGATCCTGAAACCTTCAACAAGTCTCACGTCAGAAAGTTCAGGAGCTGATTGCAACACATATCAGAGCTGTTCAGAGTGACAAGAATGCCTTCAGGCAGAGATGGATGCTGCTTACTCTGCAAATGTGACAGTGATAGAGATCAGGGACTTGATGTCCAGTGGGATATACATGGATAGGAACAAGATGCAAAAAAGAGACAAAATACACAAGGTCCAAACATACAATGGAGCACAGTGGGAAGGGTGAGTGTCTAGACTGTGAGAAAATGCACTGAAGTATAACACAGCCATTTGATCTAGGGCTACCTGGAGTTGACATACTCTTTGCTGCCCAGCCTTTAAGGCCACACACCCTACCCCAATTTACCCAATTTATCATTGGAGATCTTTTTTCGGCTAACTATTCAAACATTCCTATTGCAGGCAGTTTCTTGGTGTGCTGGGAACTGGGTGAACCCCTGAACTCCCAAGTGATGACTGGCATCCATGAACTGATAAGATATTTCATCAGGCACAGCCTGTTATCTCATTCCACCACCTCACAACCAACAGCATTCTAATCATACATTAGCACTTAAAATTATAAATACACTGTGTCCTTCAGTGCAGTCTTAAATTTTCTGTAAGTACTATGTCTGGTATGAGAAACAGGCAAGAGAGCAAGGCAGAAGTTGGAAATTTCCTATATCCGTAAGCACAAGGCTATGTGAAGTCACAATCTAAAGGCTTCACCTGAATTATTTGCTGAATATAAAAGAGGCAGCTTGGCTGAGAATTGAGATCTCCATGGGGCTGGGGGCTTCCTGTGTTGGCAGTTCCTTGCTGTGTCTCAAGGCACAAGGCACTAAGTTCTTCAGCATTCAGAGCACAGCAGCATCCAGCCCTCACCAAACCTGTCCTTGAGCACAGAGGTACAGGTTTTGATAAACCTGATAAACCCTTGTCATGTAAGGGAGGAGAGGACTAGCACTGGGACTGCAAACATGGTCACTTACCTGCTACAAGCACAAAGCCTGGAGAGGAGAGGTAATACAGGCAGCATACTCTCATTTAGGGGCTGGCCAGACAGGAAAAAACCACAAACCTACTAGGTGACCACAGTGACCAGCCCAGAGCATTGTGTAGCAGCAGAACAAACTGCAGAGCTATCTTCTCTCTTCTTCCTGAAGAGTGGAGCTCTTTTCACTGTCTTGATGTTTTTCCCTTGTCTTTTTTTTCCCCCAAAAAGCTTTTAATATACCAAATATGGAACTCAGAAAACAAACATTTCCAAAGCAGCAGAGGTGGTGAGTCATGTAACAAAACAAGGTAGGAGTAGTGAATATGAATGTTGGTGCAGATGTGTATATATCTATAGAAAGAGAGAGGGTTTGAAGGGCCTGTGGAAGGATATCCACTGTGTGAAGTACAGTATTTGAACTTGGACTTGTAATTCAGACTGTGAGTGTGGAAATAGTGAGGAGGAGTTTCTAGGGTACTTTAATAAATATAAGCTTAATTGTGTGTCTCCATGTAGGTTAACAAAATCCTGGTCTGATGAACGGCAGAGGGATTCCAGGAATGCTTAAAAGCTTGCTGTCAAGGTTTCACTTGCCATATGCAGCACTGGCTGATGTCAAGAAAAGAGAGCAGCTAAACCTTTACTATCCTGTGTTTCTTCTAATGAGTCTGTAGCAGTAACCTTGAGCTCATGGCCACCCTTCAGAAGGGCTACAGGAAAGTTGATACCGAATCATCATAGTAGTATCTTCAGGGGATGATTTCACATTTCCTGTGGGAGTAGCAACACCACCTAATATTCTTTTATTCTAATTCTAATATTCTATTATTCTTTATATTCTCAGATATCAAACATAGGAGACATTGGTCTGTACACCCGATGTATCCTAATTTAGCAATCTGAATAAAGGAGCAGGGGTACTGTAACAAACATCCTCTTTTCTTCAGGAAGTCTCTAATTGTCCTGCCTCTTAGAAGTGGAAAACTCAGAGCTCCCAAGTGCTCCCTGATTTAAACAGGACCAAGTGCTGTTATGAATGGAAGCCTTCAGTAAAAAAGCACTTTTCTGTGTCTCTTGCTAGCTGAGGCTGGAGACAGTTGCCAACATGAGTCTCCAAGCTATTTATGACATTGTAGGTGAAAGGGGTAGGTTGGGACAAAAGGAAGGAGAGAGATATGAGATGGCAAGTGTAGAAGCAGGAAAACTTTTAGCAATTGAAAAAAAGGAAAATGAAGCCTGAACAGTAGGCAAATCAGAAAACAAAGCAGACAGTGCACAGCAGACTAGGTAGATAGGCAGCCCTGGAATATACAGGCAGACCTGAGTGAGGAGAGTGGTCTAGAGTTGTCAGGGTTGAAATGTACTTGCAAAGGTGGAATAAGAATTTTATGTGCTGATTGGTATTACGCCTTCCCCACCCAGGCCATCCCTTCCTCTGTCTCCCAAGAGGATATATGAACACACCTCTGTTTACACTAACTTTACAACCAGAAAAGAAAAAAAAAAGTACCATTTTGCTCTGTTGAGAACGGCCCATGAATTTAAACAACATACTTTAAAACACTGACACATCAAACCAAGTATTTTAGTGGGCTCCCGAGTCTGGATTAGTATCATGAATCTTGGAGTCATTGGTATGAATTTGTGTCATGGGTCTTTCAGCTTTGTCTCTAACAGGGGTTCCTGTTAAATGAGCACATTTATGTTAGTCATTCTTTTTCAGGGAACTCAGAGGAATTCTAGGAACTTGTTTTGGATACCAGACTGTATGTTCATCTGTGTGTGTGTGTTCCCTGGTCTCCTGTTGGGTGAAGCAGCCAAACCTCTTGGTGGATCTCACAGGCTAAAGCAGCTTGAAGAGGGTGTCATTATTGAAATAATTTATTCAACCTGTACCCATTTACTTTATCTTTTAAATGGGAAATGTCACCAGGGCTCTAAATGGAAAGCCAGCTGTCTCAGGGTGCTCAGCTGATCATGCATTCCTGGCTTTTGCTATAGGCAATGCTCAATGTGATTCCAAGGAGATGTCACCACTTGTCCTTGGTTTGTATCAACAGCAATGTCCCCAGGTGGTGATGGCAGCAGGTTCTGCACTGCCAGAGCATTCTCTGTTTCTGATTTCTGACCATCTGTGGCCAAGGGAAATTGACTGCAGTCTTGAAAACCTTTTTGGAGTCGTGGCCCCCTTGCCCTGACAGCTGCAGTGGGTTATGTGACAGCCCAACAGTTCCTGGAGGACCCAAGGACCTCTCTGTTCCTGAGTGAGCCTGTCTCTCAGGCTGGCTGCTTGCTCTACAGCAAAAGGGCAGAACAAACAAGGAAACAGGGGTTTCTGAAGGCCTCAGCATAAGAGTGTCACTAACACTTGGGAGAAGAAGGCTGGGAAAGTCTTAATAACCTAACAGAAGAAGGCAGCTGGAGCCTGTCACCACCTGCAGTGACTGCACAGCAATGGGACACCTGCACCTCATCTCTCTTCTGTGGATTGCATCTCCTCTCTCCATGACTTGTGGAAGGAATGTGTGAATGGATGTAGCTCTGGGTTTCGTGTGAAATGAATGGACCTTGGTGGTCACAGATCCCCACAAGGGCTGGATGGAGGCAGCCGTGAGGGTGGCAAGGCAGCCTGCTGGGGTGGTGTAGCTGTTCTCTAGCTCACAACTCACAGTGTTTACCCCACATTCAGCAATGCTGATAAGGAAGAAGCTGCTGCTCCCTCAGCACATCATATTACTTTCCTGCTTCAACTCCCTATCATTTCCTGACTCCTGTCAGCTCCGCCTGCCTTCCCTCCAGCAGGTTACACATGCAGACCATGAGGTCCACTCCTTCATGGGATAAGTGCAAGAAAGTGTGCAGGAGGGGAATGACATACGTACAAATGACTTCAGAAGGGAAAGTCCCCCACAGCAGCTCAGGAGACAGTGCCTTCTGAGACTGCTGGGAGAAAACTGTGACAGTGAAATCTTGACAGAGGTGGCCTTTCACCTTTATCAACTGAGGGGGGGACAGTGTGTGACTATAGACAAAAGCAAGCACTGACTTTGAGAGGGTGCTGCAGGCTAGAGCCATCCACCTTCACTATTCAGAAATGCCACCATCAAGATGAGACCAGCACATAGCAGCAGTGAAACCCAAGGAGATGCACACCTGACACCCTCAAACCAGAAGGCACTTTTAGAACTCCTTTTGGGGCTGACTTAAAAACTGGAAACAACAACAACAACAACAATAATAATAATAATAATATCTTCCCTCATTAAAGACTGACTGGGCTTTATCAGCACTAAAATATGTGCAGACCTTCCATGCAAGACAATATTAAGCAAGACTGTTTACATATTATATTACTGTGTTAATTCTGTAACTGGTTATGTCACCAGAAATCATGTGGCAGTCTTAGATTTACTTTTCTTCCTCCAGACAGGTAATGTGAAGTTTGCTTCTCTTTAGAACCGATTTTCTCTTCTCATTCTGACTACCCAAACAGTCATTCTGTATCCTTCAGTCTCCAGTTTCCTGGTCTTTGGGGAGGCAGATCATTTAGGGAATCTCTAATGCTCATGGTATTGCAAGAAAGCTTCCTCCACCTCCCATAGGAAACCCCTTGGCCTGGACAGCAAAAGCACCATTGATTCTCTTGGTGATGAACAGAGATCTCTTCTTGAGGTTGGTGGCAACATCCACAGTGGTGGCTGGGTACTTCATTTGAGGAAGCACAGCCTCTAGGAGATGGAAGGACAGCCCACCTTCTACAAGAAGATCTGACATCATGAACTTCATTGGTTAAGACTTGCTAAAAACTGTGGATTCCTTACCAATTTCTTCTCCCCTTCAGCATAAGACTTTTCCCAAATACTGTTTTTCAACAAGCCCAAGTGTATGAAGTGCTACCACCCCTGAGGGCCAGCTGGTTTGGTGGTACACGCCAAGGGAAGTGTTTTCAGCAGAGCCAGTTTATCTGAAGAAACAGCCGCCCAACAGTATGGATCAATTGCCCCACACAAGGGACCTGAGGCTCAAAGTAAGTTTATTTTGCCTGCAGTTTTGGACAGACAGTAGTGTGAATCTGTTGAGAAGACATCCAACACTCTCATGTGCTGCCTCTTGCTCCTAGTGAGAGTGGAGCTCAAACAGGTAACATGCAAAATTCACATGAAGAGGTGGGATAGGAGAATTAATTTTATTTCCCTAAATAGTACTAGAAATGCCCTCACGATCCCAGTGCATTTGTTGTAAAATAGTAAGAACATGATTAGCATTTAATACTATTTAATAAATAGGCTGATTAACTTAGGCAACAGTAATCAGTATTTGCACAGATTAACAAACTTGACCAATCAGTGGTGCAAAACAACCATGAGGATATGATATATTAACGCTGCTTTGCACTTTAAGGCTGAATTTGGGCATCCCTTCCTAATACCCTGAAGAAGTATTCTTCCAAAGCTGAAGATACATTTGGCTAGGACAGGAGTCTCTATTTTTTTATTTTGTGTTTGTTGCTGAATGGGGGGCAAAAAACTAATCTGTAATTTAGGGTGCTGTGAGAATGGGAAGAATAGAATTAATTTGTGATCTGAAACTTAAAAATCTTTTTTGATCAGGTTTATAAATCAGCAAGGCTTTGGAGGAACAAGATTAAGTGTCTGTTTTCAAATCAATTCTGATAAATCCAAATCAGAGTAGATCATTTTGGTGACAGTTCCTCTGGACTTGGGGACCCCAGGAATTCTGTAAAGCATCTGCAGAGGTTCCTCACAACTCCCTCTTGGTCCCCAACTAAGAACTTGGCCAGCCAGGTACCTACCAGGGGTGGGCTTTACTCTAACAGGGTGTAGTTCAGCCAGACCCCACATGGTGTTTCAAAGCTTCTTTGTTGCACTTCTCACAGGCCCTGTGTCCATAGAGCCTTTGATCACAGCACATCTGTCTTCCAGCATCCTCTTTCTGCAAACTTACATGCTGAAGGTCAAAGATTTGCCAGCAGCAGCTCACACACTTAGCAACCCTGAGCACGAACTCAGGCTGGGTGGAGAATGGATCAGGAGGAGCCCTGAGAAGGACCTGGGGCCATTGATGGGTGAGAAGCTCAACATGACCCAGCCTCACAGCCCCCAGTGCCAACTGCATCCTGGGCTGCATCCAAAGCAATGTGGCCAGCAGGTTGATTCCCTCCCTCTACTCTGATCTGGTGAGATCCCACACGAGGTATTTCATCCAGCAAAGAATGATGTGAACCTGCTGGAGCGAGGCCAGAGGAGGGCCATGAAGGTGATCTGAGGGCAGGAGCACCCCTCCTATGAAGACACAGTGCTGGGCTGTTCATCATGGGGAAAAAAAGGCTCTAGGGAGATCTTATAGCAGCCTTCCAGTACCTAAAGGGGGCTACAAGAGAACTGGAAAGGAACTTTTTACAAGGGCTTGTAGTGACAGGACAAGGGGGAATAGCTTTTAAATAAAAAAGAGTAGGTGTGGATTAGCTATTAGGAAGAAATCCTTTATTGTGAGGGCACTGAGGTTTGCTGTTTTGCATCCCAGAGATGTTGTGGATGCCCCATTCACAGAAGCATTCAAGGTGAGACTGGATGGCACTTGAAGCAACCTGTTTGAATGGAAGGTGTCCCTGCCCATGGCAGGGGTTTCAAACGATTTTTAAGGTCCCTCCCAACCCAAACCATTCTATGATTCTGTAATTCTGTGATTCTGTGATTCTGTATGATTTGGCATTATGACTTGAATAAATGAAAAATTACTAAAGGGGGTTTCCAAGGGCTTTGCAGCTCCTCCCAAGCTCCTCTGAGGTAGTGCAGGGCAGGGAGCAGCTGGGTGAGTGGTGTGCTCAAGTTGTCCTCTCCCCTCTCTTACTGCCAGCACATGGCCCATCACTGGGGTGCTGATGGGCAGGAAATTTCAGGCTGGTAATTGTAATAAGATTTACTCAGTCCTGCTGCCTCGTTTGGCCTGTATCACAGGCACCCAGGATGTACTGTATCTTGAAAACTTGCTTGGCAAAGAGTGATGGCAGCTGCACTGGGGCAGGACTCAGCAGAAAGGAGCCCCATAAATGACTTGCTGACAACCTTTGATTCCACTACCAATGTGTAGCAAGCAAATATTTAAACCCATGCCGTTCAGAAGGGAAGCGCAGCTCTAGCATGTAGAATTCAGGCAAGGGCTGCTGCTATGATAGTCCTGGGCTGTGCCTGGGAAGGGGCAAGCAGCCCTCTTCCCCTCCAGCAGAGCAGCCCACCCTGCCCTTCATGCCCACACCAGGGAAGGGGCAGATGCTCAGACCCCACAAGATGGGTGGCTGCTATACCAAGGAAGGCAGGAGTTTTAAAGCTATTTCAAGCCCAAAGACAAAATAACTGTGGCCATTCCTCCTGCCCACATTGCCTGTGACCCCATACAAGCAGAGGCTGTGTGACAGGGTGTCCACCTCTGGATCTGGCTGCTTGCTGTGACCAGAGCCCCAGAGGGCTGGACACAACTGCTGGTCTTCCACCGTGGCTGGTACCCATACACAGACGAGTTTTCAAGAAATCCATTGGTGTTAGTCAGGTGCAGCAACAGGCCAAGAGGGTATTTATTCCTCAGAGTGGTGCCGAATTAGCTCTTTTGGTCAGTTTATAATTAGGTACTTAACAGTATTCTTTCTGTTGGATTTTTACAGTTTTGTCTTTTCTTTTTTAAACATGAAAATAATCAGTCTTAAAATAAAATATTTTTTTTAAAGCAACCTGGGAAGTGATCTATAAAAGGAGAAAATCCTTGCCAAGGGAATGCCACAGCAGTGAGTCCAAGCCACAGAAAGCCCAGTTGAAGGCTTCACTTTGCCGCAGCTTCTCAGAGGTTAACCAGGGTCTGTAAGCAAACAGCTTAAAGAAGGAGCCCGGCTTAGTGCCTGGGTCTTGGGCCGTCCCAGCGCCTACCAGCGTAATGCCCTGGCAGCAGCCCCTCCCTCCCAAAGGCGATGCTGAGCAAACAGAGCCAGCCCTCGCCCTGTCCCCCCGCAGCCAGGAGCCTCTGCGGGGACAGCGCGGGCCGCGCCGGGCTCGGGGGCATCGCAGGAGAAGAGGGTGTTTCACTGCAGACGGGCGCAGAGCCACGTGTATATAAAGCCTGGGGCAGCAGCCCGGGAGGATTGTTTAGCACAACCACACCTCGGCTGACTTGGCAGCACGGCGAGGCACTGCTGGCAGCTGAACCCCGGAGCACCCGAGTGCGAGAGCGATCTGCCCATGGGCCGCCGCCTGCTGCTGACACTGGTGCTGCTTCAGGCAGGTGAGTACCAGCTCCCGGTCCCTCTGCCCTGCCATACCTCTCCCTGACTAGGGACAGCCTCTCCCCCTGCCATCAGCTTTGCGTGCTTCGTGCCAGGACCTCCGTGTGATTGGGCCAAGTGAGGGAAAAAAGTGTCGCTAGACAAACCTCAACTTTTCAGTGAGGACGGTGTAAGTGAGCTGCTTGCCTGCCTCACTTCCCAGCCCCAGCTATGGTTTGCATAAACTGTATAAACACAGGTCTTTTTCTTTTTTTAATAGTTTTCTGCTACAGAGTTGTTAGTGTCTGTGTTTCATAAAAATACCTTCTTTTTATACCAGTGGCCACGGAGTGAGCAGTTTTCAACACATCTGAATTTAAAATAGTTTTTGAAAAATCTGTGTATAAAAGCCATAAATGACTGCTAACATAAGGCTACTACACTCAGAGGCAACAAAACACTAAACTGGCACATCTGAGATTATACCTGCAGTAGAGTTTTAAAAGAGAAAAACAACCCCCTGCCTTCATTTACAGCAAAGGCTGCCAGTTTAAGCAGGGAATAGTGCTAAGTTGTCAGATTCACCCCTGCTCACCTCTCTGCAGGTATGTTCTTCTCTAAGTTGCTCCATTAGTGTTTTAACTGATGATTGGACATGCTGCTAAAGGGACATTTGGCTAGGAGCAGGCTACTGTGGAGACTCAGACTTTTTCAAGGCTTTCCTGACTGTGTTGGCTCGGCTGCCTAGCACAGAGAAAGCAATTTCAGTTCTTGGTCAAGTTATTAGCTGTGCACCTGAATATTAAAAATGTACTTGCTGGGGTTGACCTCTCAGCTGCAGCACCGTGCTGCTGGCTCAAAACCCAGACAGCTTTCAAAGAACAGGAACATCAGAGGCTGCCTGGATGCCTCTTGCAGAACACACAGCCCTAAGCACGCTAATTGAGTCTTTTGGACTCAATTTCCTTTGGGTCTTTCTCTCCACTTTCATAGCAGCTCTGCCCTGTAATTACAGTTCCTTGATCCCCAGAGATATCCCCAAAAGAAGACTGGCCTTTTTTCTTCTGGGTGAGGTGCAGTTACCTTACACCAACCTCAACCATTTTCAGCCAGTGGCCAACAGACCAAGCCCAGCAGTCCGGGCTTAAGAGGCCAGTGAAAGACAGCTAAAAAAAAAAATTCAAGCTGCTTGTTAGAAGGCTGGGATTTTTACAAAGAAGTTTTTGTCTTCGCTGGAACATGTTCAGGGTCTGCAAACTGCAACAGGTTGAAAAAGCATGATTTATACCCCCAAATCCAAAGCAGCTCACTATTTGTGATTTCCCCAGAGAGCTGAGCCCCCTTCTAACTCTGGAGCCTTGCTATTTAGACAAGGAAAATAAGTGGTCTCTTTAGTTCTCAATAAAGTCCATCCAATGTGTTTTTAGCACGAAACCTGAACACTCAAGTAGTGTTTAGGTGAGCGCCGCTTACTTTTTCAGGAATGTGCATTCAATCCCCAAGGAATGCCCGGGGAAGCAGAGAGAGACTATGCCAGGACAGCCTGAGGCGTCCATCCCTGGGGTGAAAATGGTGGCACCTGCTCCTGCTGCGGGGTCAGGCTGGGAGAGGGAGCAAAGCCCTGCCTTGTCGTTCATGAGGAGAGATCCTCCTTATCTTCAGTGGCATTTGGATTGGGCTTGGGAGGCAAGTCAGCCCAGGAGATGCGGGAAGAGGCCCAAGCAAGGGGATTAGAAGCTAGGTTTTAAAAGGAAAGCAACTGTTTCAATAATAGTATTGAGTCCTTGGGTCGTTTAGGGGATTAATTAGCCCGTGTTTGCACAACACTTCGAAGAGGTCAAGCATGCTGTAATAGCCAGGGGCAGGTGGCAAAGCAACTTCAGTAGTGAGTTCTCAGCTCCCAGGCATCACCTCCCTCTCCATCCAAGCATGCTGGCAAGTCCCCCTGTTCGATTTTGGAGTGGCTGTGCATGGGTGGGATGAGCAGATGGGTCAGGCTTTTGGGCTGAAGATTTTCATCTTACCCATAGAGCAGTGCAAAGTGCATTTGGTCCTTCACAGTAAATCCAGTCATGAAATGCTCCTATTATAGCACAAGAAGTAGCAACGTTTGCAACTGAGCATCACAGTGGTTTGAGTATTAGGGGCAGGGTACTCTCGGTTTCCATAACAGTTACTGCAAGACTGAGCCTGTGGTTTCTAAAAAGTTCCAAATTAACGTGCCAAATCACGAGACTGTTCAAAAAACTCGTAACTCAAAAATCTCCAGACTGGTTTGGGTGGCCATCCACACACTCCAGCTGACACAGAGCTCCTTTCTTCTTTTTGCCCCAAATTAGTGCAGCCCACCTGTTATGACTTAGGTGGAACATACTAACGGAAGTGGATGTAAGTGTTGCCAGCACTTCCAGAGTCTCAAGAGAAAGTGGCTATACATACGTCTTGGCTAATGGAGGCACTTTGTCCTTGACAAAGTATGTATTCTACAGGCTCAGGGGCGAGTAGCTGTCCCTCTATGCAGATTAATAGGACTATCAGTATGTTTTGTCACCTGGAAAACGGGTCAAAAGACCTGAGTAGCAGGGGAAACTTGCATAACGTAAGAAATCTTGAGCAGCATAGAAACTTCATTTCTTTCCACAGAGCCCTGGTTAGGTCTGGTTGCCTGGCTGTATTCTGCTGCTTCATGTCCCAGCCAGGACCACAGCTAGAAAACTGTCCCAGGTTTGGGAGCTCTGGGGTGCAGTGAAGCCCAGGTAGCCCTGCACAGTGCTGGCACAGACCCTGCAAAGCTTAACAGCTTGGGCTCTGTGATGTGCAAGACCAGGCACGCTGCTCCTGGGTACAATACAGCTGCAATCACACACTAGTACACCACAACTAGTAAGTCCTGCTTGAATTGAGCTCCTGTGGAAGAAATGGCATGCTTGGGTATTTCTGCATCCACCTTTTGATTATCCCAGACCTCAGGCAAAGCTCCCTGCAGAGTACCCTTTGCCAGGTGAATGTCATGACTAGTTAGATTGTCAGGGCTGCACCCAACCAACCAGTCAAAACCAAACCCATCTCCCTTTAAGGACTGTAGGAAAACCAGAAACAGGCATGTTTAATCCTTGTGTGTAACTGTGTCCTGTCTTTGCAGTTTGGAAAGGTGCTCTGGGCAAGTCCCATTCACTGCACACTCGAGGAATCATTGAACTGGCTGGAGCCATAACGTGTGGCACGGGACGGTCTCCTTTGGCATATATTGGCTATGGGTGCTACTGTGGACTGGGAGGACGAGGTTGGCCTAGAGATAAAACAGACTGGTAAGAGAAACCTCAGCTATGTGTCCAGAAGCAGTGCAGATCTCCCTACTTTTTTTCTGTTTGTGCTGCTGTGACTCCACTGACTCATTTGCTGCCTTGTGGGCAGGGAACTTAGTACATATGAACATACTGGGGATTTGTGAATGATGACCCATGTATCACTTGGGATTTGAATGAGGGCTTAACCTCCTTCTGGATGACACCAAAGCTCTTAGGACCTTGTACTATGTGGGGTAGAGGGCAAAGGAGAAACCAGGATATAATTTCTTGAAATAGCTGAATTTTTTTTTATAGAGATCACATCCTGCCTGACAAAAGGAGCGTAATCCAAGGTGTTTGGGGTGTTATTTTACCCAGGTCCCTAAAATGGAAACACTGCAAATATCACTGTTTACCCTCTTGAAGAAACCCTTATCATTGCAAGGAGTAATCAAACCTGTTGGCTGGTTTGGCTGTTAGCTCACACTGAGTCAAGGTAGAACAACAAGGGAGATCATGGTGTTATTTCCCCTTTTCTTTGTTAGTGGGGAAGATGTTGGGCTTGTTATTCCCAAGAAGTATCAGAGGTATTGCAATCAAAGGCTTCTTTCCTGTACTGTGCAATGAGCGTAAAGAGAGTAAATGAGAGTAAAGCTGAGGATAGTGGACTCTTGTGTGCTTTGAGCCTAGTATTTGCAATCTTGCCAGGTTTGAGATATCAAAGTCAAAGCACACAAGTCCACAGACCAGATGCTGCTAGTAAGCAAGCTCTGCTTTTAGCAGGGGTGAAGGTAATCTGCAGCTCACTGGGAAGGAAACTGAGCTTTCCAGAATACCTTGCTGCTGGAAACATTGCAGGTTATTACAAAACCAGATTTTGCTGATTTAGAATGACAAAAAAAAAGGAGTGGGGGGGGAGGGAGGAAGAAGAGATGTCAAGGTTAAAGATCTCTGTGGGCATGAAAGAGAAGTTGTCTATCCCTTAAGACTAATGGAGCTGTCTTCATTAGTGCAGTGACATGTTTCACTCCCAAAGCCCTCTCATGTCCCTTTATTTGTCTGTGAAATATTTCATCTATGAAACAGTCAATATGGGCCTTACAAATGATGAGTAACTGCAGTAATATCTCTTGACCTGCTCATCACAGTGGCTTCTCACAGTGTTTATCTACAGCAGTGTATGTAAGGTGTTTAATTTTTTTTGTTATCCTTTAACAAATTTCATAATAAAGCCTTGAAAGTAAAACATGACTACACTAATTTGGAGTACTGCTTTTATTGAAGGGCTGAGCAGAGTGACCTAAAAGCTGCATTCCACAGAGGCTGAGTGACATCCAAATTTATATGACCCTGGGAGATGCAAGTAGTCAGCACTCCTGGAAAAGAGAAAGTAAAATACGGCCAGGTGTTCATCAGCCACTGTTTCTGCTGTTTTTTAAATTCCACAGAGTATTTTAGGATTTTATCCTAAAGGCAGAAAATGAGACTTTGCAAGTGGAAATGCCTCAAAATATTAGATAGTTTGTAAAAGGGAAGCTTGATCCTCTAAGTACATTCATTATTATTCCTTAGCTGCAATGCTTGGCTGCTGTAGAAAAACTTAAAAGTGTTATTTAGGTTCTTAGCTGGGAAGAATCAGCAAAGCCATATTAGATTCAGCCCTAAAAATTTCCATTTTCTGTTTGCTAGAGAAATACTGATATCTGTTACTAAGAACTACTGCAATGATTAGTGTGGTTGAGTACCCCACACCTGTCAAAGTGACCACATTATTTTCCATATTTGCCATTCTTAAAAAAACCAAAAAACAGAGTGGCAGGATACTAGCTATGAGTGACAAATACTGTTTGAAATTATTCACCCCCATGACCTTCTAGGTTTGTTATGGAGACCCTTACAAAAGGAGTAATTTTCTTGTGTGTAATTCAGTCAATCTGTCTAGACAGGGCTGGAGTGCTTCTAAGCACCTCTCTTTTATGTGCAAAGAAAAAAAGCCATTGAGTGGGTAATCCTTTTATAAGGTTTATTCCACATACTGACTTTGATGTGGTATCAGTAATTACCTTTTCCCTTTTGTTCCACTCTCACAGTTCCATCACTTCAAGGCATAATGACATTTCTTTCACATAGAGTCAATAGATTTGTTTCTCGTTCTCCCTTCTGTTTCCCTGGATTGTTGCAGCACCTACATTATCGAGTAGGACCTGAGAGTGTTCAGCACTTCCCTGAAAACAACATGAAAGGCATGAAAACTATGACTCATCTCAGTCACAGGATCATTAAGGTTGGAAAAGATCTCTAAGATCATTGTGTCCAACTGTTAAATCCTGCAAACTCATAGGGAAGAGTAAGCTTTCCCCTTTGTCGCAACCTTAAAGCAAAAAGAAAAGACACAACGGCAATGAGGGTGCTGTTGATGTGACAAACGTAACGTGACAAATTCTTACCTTATTGGCATTTGCTCGACAGCAGGGGTCTGGCCAGCTGATCCCTGCGGACCAGTCGGAGCTGTCGGTAGCCATTAGGGCTATCTCGTAGCCCAGCCGTGTGATGAGCAGGTTGTTTGCTGCCCAGGTGACACAGTTGTGTTTGTTTGCCATCACTGATGGCCGGGAGCTCTGCCATGGTGTTGGCTGCCTCTGTTTGTGTTAGTGGAACCGAATGTTAGCAGGTTATTAAAAGCTTAGCACCACTCTGACCCGGGTGCAGCAAAGGGCATTTCCAGACAGGAGGGGACCATCTGAAGGTGGCAAAGGACAACAATAGGATTCCTTAGTCTTCGTTCCTTGGCAGTTCTTTCAGATGTTGGTAAAATAAGAGCCAAAAGTCTTGCTTTGTGTTGGAGCAAGCTACTTGTCACCCTGCTGCAGCTCTGAGGGCCATCAGGAGGAGCTGCTGTAAGGGGAAGCAGAATTGTGCCCCAAATCCTGTGGTCCTGCAGAGTTTATGCAACTTCCCCTGGTTTTGCCAAGCCAGATAGGGAGCAGCAAGTTCTCACAGCTAGCTAGAACACCATTTGCTTGTGCAAATTCAGTGCTCATTTGCTTGTCCTTGCCTGATGCACAGAACATCTTTTGCCCCCTACAGTACCTGTCCTCACTTCTCATACCTCTCTTTCTGTTTGTTTCCTCTGACTCTCCATAAAGAGCAATTTCTTTCCCTTGGCACAGAGGCTCCTAACACCTCCCTTTGTCCATCTACTTTCACATTGTTCTTCCCCACACTCCCCCATCACTGACACCAACTTGACTTCACAAGCCTTTGGTTTCTATAGCTGGCAGTCCCCTCAGCTCAGCTTGGTTTGTGGCTCTCCACCACTGCCTCCAGTGCTCAGTGTCCCATATATGAGACACTAGTGATAGGCCTGCTCTGCTACCTATCATTCCCCTGAGGATGGATTAGACTTTGCTGGAGCTTCAGGTTTTTTATGTAAAATCAGCCTGCCTCAATTTTTCCCAGTTAGTAGAGTGTTTCTCTGTAGAGTCAGTGTGATCTTGCAGGGATGTCTTCTGGAAATACAGAAGATCACTCCTTCCTGGCTCCAGCCTCTGGCCTTGCATCCTTGCTGAAACAACCTTTCTTATTCAGCAGAGAATGTCTTTAAGTGCTGAATATTTTCTCAGTGGAATTTGAGTCCCTAAACTACTAGAATAAAATTCAAGTGAGGTCAAGTTTTCTATAAATTCAGAAGAAATTGACAGTGAGAATTATCTCACTGACTAGTCTACAGGAGAGATGTCATCAGCTGTGCTACTCCTCCTCATTCCCTCTATGGTCAGTGAAATACAATCGCTCTTTCAAATCTGATGCTTTTCACCCTATGTTAGATCTCTGCAGCATGAAAAAGTGAACTATGGTACAGATGTGCATAGAGGGAAGATAGGCAAATGCCTTAGATGTAGATGGTTTTTAAGGTTCTTAAATTTACTGATACGAATTTCACCATAGAGACTGATTAATTTGTAGCCTCCCCTCAGAACCTTTATGGGCCAAGGAGCACATGACAGGTCCAGGTGAACAGAAGAGATGAAGCTTCTTGGTGATACCGAGGAAGGCAAGAAACATTCCATGGGTCTAAGCCTAAGTCAGTGAGCCACAACAGCACAACTTATAGGAACACTTCTGCTCCCTTTCAGCCAGATTACCATGTCTTGACCACACATGCTTTCACAAGGGTAAAAGCTCAGAGGAAGAAGCACAATGGTCCTGAGACATGCGAGCTTTCCCAGACATGCCAGGATACTTATTTCATCAACAGATGATGTACTGACAGGCAGTGGTGAAAACTGCTGTCATGAGCTGTGCATGAGCAAAGCACCCTGGAGTCTGTGCCAACAGGTGGGATGCAGGATGATGCCCAAACTCTCTCTTTTCCTGCCTCCAGGTGCTGCCACAGGCACGACTGCTGCTATGACATGGCAGAGAAGGAAGGCTGCAACCCCAAGGTGCAGCGCTACCAGTGGGCGTGTGAGCAGAAAACCGTGCGGTGCGGTAAGGACAGGCTGCTCATGTTGCCTGGGTTTCCCTCCCTCCCTCCCTCCCTCCTGTGCAGGCACCAGGCTGACCAAGGGGCTTTGGGGGCCCCAGAGGCATGTTTGTGTTTGCCAAGCTGGTTTCAGCTGCTTTAGGCAATGTGTGTTCTCTTCCAAGCTCCCTGCCCATTCCTTGCCAGGAGCTGGGAGGAAAGCTGGAGGCCCAGCACAACCCACTGCAGGCAACCTGAGATCTCCCCAGGGTGAAGAGCAGGAGTGGGGGCCATGGAGCCCCACAAGCCATCTTAGTTTGGCAGGGATGCAGATGACTCTCTGGAGACTTTCTGCTCACTGGCATTAAGCATGCCTTTTCCCACAGCTGTGGGTCTTCAGGGGTGCTCTTTCCACTGCAATTCTGACCCTCCCTCCAGCAGGACTGATCACTTTTTTACTACCCTTAGGCACCGCTAGAGAAGAGCCAGGCTACTCAGCATGGCTGCAAGACAGGTTAAACAGGAGGCCAGCCTGCACCTCTGCCCATGTGGGGCTCCAGCCTGTAGTCCTGGGGTTCCAGCAGGGATTTTGAACCATGCAGAATCAAATGCTCTTGAGTGCTTCAGACAGACAGCAAGTGTGGGCTGTGCTCAGCTCTACAGCTGGTACCCAGTCAAGAGGGTTTGAATTGCACAGTCACAGCCCGTCAGTGTCTCGCACAGTTTGTTTTGACATACACCAGCTGACTTGAGTCTTAGAATTTGTCACTTGTAATTCTAAGTCTCCAGAAAGCTCCTGGTGGTAAAATCCATTGTAGAACACTTTGAAAGTCTGAAAAGAAATTGTGAGAGTAAAACTTACCCCCATAATCATCAAAGTTACTTGCTAGAACATTAAAAGGCTATTTCTACCTTATCAGAAAACCATAGTCTACTGGTTCAATCCTCAGCCTCACCAGCAGCTGAAGATCTGCCAGCAGATAAGGGATGGGACACAGCACATCTACAGTTGTTCTTTTCCAAGTTCCAGAACAATCTATTCAATACAAAGTGCTGGCAAAGGAATGTGTCACTTCAATGCACAACTGCTCTCCCTCCTGCCTACTCGTATTTCTATACTTGACTGATATTTTCTGCTAGTCATTTTACAGGAAAAAGTTCCTGTTTCTCTTTGCTGTGAAGGAACAATCCAAGTTGCAGATATGAGATGTATCACTGAGCCCATGGGAGTGGACATAGGAGTGCAGCGGGCTGCAGTTGCTCTGACTTGGCCAACAAGCAGGAGTTAAACGAATTTCATTAATTCCTTAACTGATGTCCAGGCAAGACCTGATGCATCCATCAACTGCTCTCCACAAGCCCTCAGCAGGCTTCACTCCCCCTGATATCCCCAGTGAGGAGGAACCCTAGAAATGCGTTTTGAAGGCATATTTCCTATCCCAGGCTACAGCACGGCAGGTCTTACTGAGATGTGAAGGTATAATGTCTGATCCCATTCAAACAAAAGAGATGAAGGATTAAATTTCCAGGCATGCTTGCTGAGCTCAGGGTAATGGTGTCCAGAAGTGTTAGAAGAAGAATTGTTTGCACTGTCATTTCAGTGCAACAGGAATTAGATGCCTGCTGCCTGACACTGTATCATAAATCATGTAAAATAAACAGCAACTCATTTTACTTGGTATTTCTCCTCTTTTTGCTACCATTAGGTAGGTTTTTTTTGTGGAATGAAAAAAACTGGCAAAACCATATTCTTCAGTCTAGATATGCCATCACCAGTAGGCAAATTCCATTCAATAGATATCTGGAATACAGAAAAGGCTGCAGTTGTGGCGTCTGGTCAAAAAAATCATTCCTCTCTAACAGAAATGTTATGAAGCCAGACTTTTGTGCTCACATTTCATGAACAGTTGCTGGCACAGCACAGGAAGAACTCAAGGAGCAGAAGGGCAAGGAGAGTATCAGGCAAGAGTGGTAGCTAAGAAAAAAGTGGCCTTAAGTCCTCATTGACCCATAAAACACTTTTACCAGTAAATACATGATTATTCAGACCAGCTTAGCAAACATGGGCTTTTCTTATTTTTCACATACAGGGTTGATCCATCAGAGTCCAGTGAAATCTGAAAAAATTCCTATTCCTATCATTGCAGTTGGTTTTGGAGTGAAACCCATGTGCACTGGCAGGTTAAACTTGGCCTAGTGCAGGGTTTTGTGGCTGTTAGATAACCCGTGGTAGCAGCCTCAAATAAACAAGGCACCGTGCTTTGAAATAATATTAACCCAACAGCTGCATTTAAACCACCTCTAGGTGGGATGAGGTTCATTAACCCAAACTCAGTCATTGGCAATGTAGGCTTCTAAGCTAGTGGCTTTGATGTTATTTATGATAATGTAGTCACATAGTTGCATTCTGTATAGTTACATGTATGACTTTGATCACTTCCCCTGCTGCTGGTTCATAAAAATCAAGTACCAGGCCCTGCTGCAAAGCTCCTTGGCTCCTCTGCTGTGATCAGAGAGATACAACAGCCACTGATACAGCAAGAGTGAAGGATGCCTGGTGAGTGCTCTGATGCCTTCAGGTTTTTGAATATCCCTCTGGGAGGCTCCTCCATTCAAAGCAGTGGTGTTTTTCTTTTGAAAACAGTCTGTTTTGCAGAGGGAGGAGCTACAAGGCAAATTCACCAACTGAGGAACGGTGGAATATTTTTACCTCAGGCTAAGATAAAATAATTTTCCTTTTTAGCTTTGACTGCTGAATTAAACCCTCATAGTTCACACTGTTCTAGAAGCAATAAGCGCTCTGTGCTGAGCAGATTTTTATAAGCATTGCCAATTTACATTTAGTTGCTACTTTATGATGCTCTTTGTCACAGTTAAGGTCAGACCTGTTGACAGAGAAAGGGCAGAGGAGGGTCAGATCCACTCACAACACAACGTGTTGGTCCTGCTGCCACAGCCTTTGATCCCTAAGGGCTGCTTTTTTTTAGGGAATTTTTCCTCCTAAAACTGTTTCTTGCCTTTGATACAGAATCTCTCATCCTTGGCTCACATTTTCTTTTGCAGATAACCTGACAGACCGATGTGAAAAAATGGTGTGTCTGTGTGACCAAGAAGCAGCCGAGTGCTGGGGAGCAGCCCCATACAATCCACACTTCATCCTCTGGCCTGACTTTTTATGTGGA
This sequence comes from Illadopsis cleaveri, assembly GCA_013399915.1. Lineage (NCBI taxonomy): Eukaryota > Metazoa > Chordata > Aves > Passeriformes > Timaliidae > Illadopsis > Illadopsis cleaveri. The sequence continues at coordinate 289,357 of VXBB01018440.1, forward strand.
CAGACTCATCCCACCTGCCATGTTGGACACGGGGGGCCAGAATAGTCTTTTAAGACCTTAATTCTAACAGTTTGAACCTGAAGGTGGTGGAATAAAATTTTTCTTCATTTTCCAGATCTAACAATGGTGTGAGAGAATTTCTATTAGGCCAGGATTTATGGGGAGGAGAGACAGACGACCAGAAAGGTGTGGTGGTGGAGTTGCCTTCTGTGTGAGACACACTTGGAATGTATCGAGCTCTGCCTTTGGGTGGACAACAAGCAAGTCAAGAGCTCATGGGTTAGGAAAAAAAGGCAGACAAATAAGGGTGACACTGTTTTGGGTGTTTTCTACAGGTCACCTGAGCATGAGAAAGTGGATGAGGCCTTCTACAGGCAGCTTGAGGCAGCCTCACAGTCACAGGCCCC
>VXBB01018440.1:290049-301649 GCA_013399915.1 Illadopsis cleaveri
CTCCCTCACTGGTGATATTCCAGATCTGTCTGGACACAACCCTGTGCCATGTACTCTGGGAAGACCCTGCTTGAGCAGCGAGGTTGGACCAGATGATCCACTGGGCCCCCTTCCAGCCTACCCAGCCTGTGATTCTGTGACAGGGTAACATACATGCTGAAGCAAAGGGAAGATCGTGCTCTGATCATGATCAAGATCTGCCTTTGCAGAAACAGGCAGTTAGGTCTGTGGTGGAGTGGGAACGCATCACCTGTCACCAAATAGTGCACTTTTTTTTTTTTTTTTTTTTTTTTTTTTTCTTTCTTTTTTTATTTAAGAGTGGAGGGAAAGAACCATGCATAAAATTGCCAAATTATGTTGTGTTAATAAACTTCTATTCAGCATCATAAAACCCAACTAACTATTTAGAGGAAATGACTTAATACAGCAAAATTTTTAGTCTCAATTATTATTACTTGCTGAAGCAAACTGTGAATGCTATCATGCCCTGATGTAAAGCCTGCTGGACTCAGACCTGAAAAAGGAAAAAGAAATTACATTTCATACACTCTGAAAGTCTCACAAAGGNTTTTTCTTCTTCTTCTCCTTCTTCTTAATCATAGTATCACAGGGTAGTTTGGATTGGAAGGAGCCTGTAAAGATCATTTAGTTCCAACCCCTGTGCAATGAGCAGGGACACCTTTAACCAGAACAGGTTGCTTAGAGCCCAGTTGTCTTATCCCTCATGTTCCTGCACCACAGCACTGGAGACACTCCTGAGCTGTGTTCAAGGGTAAGCAGAGTTATGCTGGGCTATTGCAGTTGCAAGGTCAGCAAGGATTTCTGATTTCTACTTACTAGCAGGCATACCCACACTTTGCAAATAATATACTCACTGCTCCACAGGCTTGAGAGCTGATACACTGCTCTCTGATACATATAGAAGATGGTCTCCTATACTGGCATGTCCCCCAGTCACTGACTGCCTGGGAATCAATCATTGTCACATCAGGAAACAGTGGCTGCAGAGAACATCAGTCATGACAAGCAAATCTTTCATCTCTCCTGTGTTTTTTTAAAGGGTATTAGAGGCTTATACTCAAATGCTACATTTCCTTCTGGCAAGAGAAAACAAAATTCCATTCTTTCAGTCAGGAGTAACTACGTAGGAGTGGGCCTTCTTTGCATCTTTGTCACAAGGGTTTAGGCTGGAGCAAGCTAACAGGACAAGAGGCTCCTTGGCAGGAGGCACAGACAGATGGGAGCCACACCTGCATCCCCAGAAGCAATGCTTCTGATGTCCTCTGGTAGGTCCTAGCACTACACGGGCACCTGGAGCACCTGGGTAGGCTGGGATCCTTCTGTCTCTGCTGAAGCTCAGCTGACAAACTTTGAACTGCACTTTTAAAATAAGAACTAATGGCACAGAAAGACCCAGGGTGCCTCATCAGAGTCTAACATCAGAGATACGTGGCCAAACTAAGCGGAGTTTTGGCAGATGATAATACAAATTTCTTCACAAAAAGTTGTTCCTTGCTGCAGGAGGATGGTGAATATGTCACTATGGGTGTCAAAGGTGCAGGAAAAAGAAGCTTGCTAACAAAAATAAAAATGCCAAAGTCAACATGTGGAGGCAAAAGCTTTTATTCCATCTAGAACTCAATTTTTTGGCTTCTGGGGCATCAGAAATCGTTCTACCTGCAGGCTTTGCATATCCCAGCGGCTCCTCTAATGCTGCACCTCAAGCTGTGCTGAGCAAGAAGGAAAGGAGAGAGAATGAGTGAGCAACACAGAGTCAGGACAACACAATAAACTCCTCCGAGGCTTTCTGGCAAAAGAAGAAGTTGTGAACTCTTAATGTTTGCAGAGGGATGATGCTGTGCGGGCAGCATCAGCCTATGAAGGGAACGCGCTTCCCAGCAAGGGCTGGAAGATCCTCCCCGGTGAGAGAGGCAGACCTCCCGGCGTGTCCCTGTCCTCGCCACGCTGTCCATCAGGTGGCGGCAGCGCTCCAGTGAACGGCAAGAGCAGCTCTTTCTTCGCCCTTCAGGGACGGTATTTTTTCATCAGACGGAGCAAGATTTTTGAGCGACAGGAGAAGAGGTGCAAATCACATGTCTCCTCAATGAACGCAAAACGTCAGCTGAGCTGGCTCTGAAACGCACACCACATCTTGGGTTGCTCATAATGGGAACTAAACTTGTTTCAAAATGCAGTGTCAGTCTCCTCAAATTAGACCAGTTGACAGAACAGAAAAAATGCAGGCAAGGTTTTGGGTACATCAGCCTCTTATTGGGGCATTTCTTTGGCTCATGTGTGGTGAAAATGCCTGGTTTTCCCAACGTTATCAGATGATCTAATAGATCTTTAAGCAGGGCTTTAGAAACCACACCTCACACACCTAAGCCATCATAGGCTTTCTGTACACAAGCATTGCAAGAGTACAGATATAAACACAAAGCTGGCAGGAGGAAGAACCATCCTTCAGCATAAACGTAAAAGAACTGAATGAGTCCTGGATCTTTGTTAAAAGAAGCTGCAGCATCTCATTGAAAAACTCTTAGACCAAAGTGGCAATTAAAGAAGATCCTATTATTTTCTCTATAGGTAAGTCATTAGGCCCACTGGTGAAGCTCTACAACATAAACAAAAAACTGTTTGAAAAAGTGATGGAACATGGAACCAGCTCTGTTAGAGCTTCCTTCACCCTGCTTATTTCCTGAACCAGATCCCATGTCTGACCAGAGGTAAGTAAATGTCTAATTTGTCTTTCAGTTAAAACACAGGTACCTTTGGTGAGACTCTTGTCTCATGCAGAGGAGGCACTTCCTCAGCTGTGGAGTTAAAACAACGATCAGAACCACTACGCCTCCAATACCAGCTGCCACAACCCCGATGATTGTTCCAATGGATTCTTCCATACCAAACAACCCTGGGGGAGAAAGAAAGGCAGAGAGAGTAACATAAGACATGTTCTCCAGACAAGTATATGCAATGCAGCCAGCACCTTGCCTGCAGTGGCTGCAGAGGAAGCTGCTTACTATGATCATGCTGATGTCTTGTCTGACAAGAAATCCCTTCTACACGAGAGAGTGACTTGCACTACAGAGTGGCTGATTTTTTTCATTCCTATGTAGGAACTCCTAAGCAGCGTTCCTAAGCTGCTGTGCTGTCTGGTGCTTTAGAGACAGGGCAGCCCCATCACCCCAGAAAATTTCCCTCAACAGCAAGACACTATGGGATGGCAAAAGAACCTGCTGCTTGAATTAATGGGACTCAGGCCTGTATACTTTATTTTTGAAGAGAAAAAAATTACTCTGACAACTTTGAGAAAGTCATTGGTCTGCCTATCTACTTCCAGAGAGACAGCACCAGAGAGCAGAGAGAGCTCGACTGAAGTCCTTTCTTTGACTGGTTGCTCTTGGGACTGTTGCATGGCAGAGATGGCATAGTGCTGAAATTATACATTTCATCATCTCAGGAACACAGAAAGGCAATTATGCTGGCCAGAGTGCAGACATTTCAAGAGTAACCTGTGTGCTACTGAGACTATGAGATCAAGCCAACAGGAGATCTCATTAGACACACGACCAAGCCCTTGCAGAGGGGCACAGTCTGCTTGCCTTAGTGTTACACTTTAAACTAAATAGTGTTATAATAATTAGTAACTCAGGCTCAAAAGGACAAAAGGCTTAGTGAAGCTTGGTGAAATAGAAGCTTTGGTAATAAAAAAAAGGAAAATGGCACTTGCATAATTTACTGTTGACACAGAAGGAGGTATTTTTTTGTTAATTAGATAATAAGATAATAACCCTCCTGATGTGTTGACTTTTTGGGACTGGAATCTGTTTAGCGTACAGAAAAGGAAAGTTTGACATTTCCAGCTGCTACAGACATAGCAAGTTACCTCTTTACTTAATATGCCTAGTGTCTACCTGTGAGGCTAAGAAAACATAGCATGGTACTTTTAATGCTACTTTCATTTTAATGTCAATGAAGTTAATCAGAAATTATATAACGATCATATTATATATGATCCTCATGATTATCGTGGGATTACATATGTCATTCAGAGTTAAGGAATGAACCCACTAATGAAGTTAGTGGGTTGGAGAGAAATAACATCAAAAAAAAAGAGGTCTAGATCTGTTCCTTGAGATGGTACCTTGTCACCTGTCACTTATGGGGTTTCTGCCAGAGCTGTGAGTACAAAGGGAACTTGTCTGACTGTTTCATTCTTTGTAGTGACTTTATTTTTATGAGTGACCTTATTCCTCCTTTTTGTAGTGTAAATGCTCCTCCTTATAATAATACCTGTGGTTGTTTATAGAGACAATCTAAGGTATTTTAGCTGGCCTTACAAAAATAATGAGAAATGCTATAGAGCAATTATACTGCATGACATCAGGCCCTTACTGCCAGAGGCCAAACAGGCCAACTTCTCTGTTTCGGCAAGTGTGCAGACCAGCTTTGGAGGAAAAACAAGGAGAAAAAAAGGAAATAACTCCAAGTATTACCCAGAGCCCTCCTGATCCTGAGCTTTGTGCCATCTCCTGTCACCATCTTCCCGTCTGGAAGTGTAACCTCACAGAAATAAATACCATGGTCACTGGTTGTCACATTGAGGATAATCAGGGAAACATCCCCTTGGGACAAGTCTCCACTCATGAAGATCCTGGAGTTATTTGGCAACATGGTCACATTCTTTTCTAGCAGGTCCATCTGCCCCTTTTCATCTTCTTTGTACCACTTCACCATCAGGTTGGTCAAGGGGGGATGTTGTGGACTGTTAAGATGACAGTTCAAGACCACAGTTTCACCCTCTTTGGCTTTCTCCTTGGCTGGTGTCTGAGTCACCAAAAGGTTCCAAGGCTCAGGTGTCAACAACAAAGGCTGTGCTGTTACAGGAGTCACAGCTGCTGCATTCTCCTTGTCTGCACCTCCACCAGTAACTCCTACATCTGTACCAGGAAAGAGAGAGAAGAGGACAGCTGAGGGTGGTAAGATGATAAATGTCCCTGCTGCTCCTCACCTCTAACCAACACAATTCCAGCTCCTGGAATTAGCAAATGAGGGCAGTCACTGTTATGATGATAGGGATTTTATTCCTAGCTCCTGCTTAGATTATGTTCTGGTGTACAGACAGGTCCTTTCCTGAATACCAGCTCCTTTCTACTTCTATACTAGAGGGAAGGAAGATTAATGCCATTGTCTAATGGCTTTGGGTGAAATTTAGAGTCCAGTCAGCCCCATTTCCATCTGCAGCACTAACCTATTTCTTCCCACCCCGAAAAATCTCAGGGCCTGATGTTCCTGCCTCAACTGCTTTTGAGGCAAAACAAAACATGCATGTACAGTTATACACTGGCAGTTCTGTTTTGGCAAGTACAGTGAATAAGTGTGCATCTAACGCAACTGCCTGCATGCCAAAATCTAATGTGATTCTTAGAATTTTTGGCCATTTTCAGTTGCAGGCCAGGAAATCTTGAAATCGTGGGAAGAATCCCCATTACCAGAGACCAAACCCTTAGCAGATCTTGTCAGCAGTCTGGGGGACAGAACATCAGCCTTATGCCTGTATTGAAGCTGAGGGTGACAGCCATTCTCTGTGAAGGGACCATCTCCTGCTAACTTTCGTTAGAAAAACATGAATATGTCTGTAGCAGACATTTCAACCTTCCTTCTCATACTCAGGTGCTAATCATAGTATCATATCCTTGAGCTAAGAGTAGTGAGAATGGGTCTCATTTCTGGAAACACTAGCCTGGGCACAGAACATGAGAGGGAAAAAAGGGGGAAAAGCAAACCCAAAAATAAGCTTTTTCCAAGAAAGAGTTCAGACCAATTTTTGGAAAAGGTTCTTCAGTTGTTTTATTTCCTTCAAGTGAAATAGTCTTCCTTCGATCTGGTTGGTGTCCTCTCAAGGACTGCAGACAATTCTAGAGTGAAGGTCCTGATTTTCCATTGTCTTGAGTCTTTCATTGCCATCCACAGAGTGTGAAACGCTATTGTGTGGGTCTGGTAAAGCACCACAATAACAATAGACACTCTCTGCCCAGAGACAAATTTCTCGAGGCAATGGAAAACCAAACCCCTTTATGATCAGTTTGAGAGTTACTTGAATGGCTCCTTCAGGCATACTTGTACTCAAAAATCACAGTTGTATTCATAGTTGTTATTATTTATGACTCATATGGGAGTAGAGGATTTCTGTCAGCCAGCAGAGCCCTGTTGTTCTGGACACCTTACAAAAGGCTGGGATATAGAGCTCACAGTTTAAATATGAGACAAGAGAGAACTCCTGGATGCAAAAATACAGGAGCCATAAACTGTCTGTGAAACTAGGCAACAACAGAGCATGTGAAACACTTTACAAGCTGTTTGGTGCTCTGTGCTTTTACCTCAAAGTGAAAATTTTTGCCTTAGAACTGGAACACCAACCCATGGGAACTGGATGCCTGGGAATTAGGTACCCAAATATAGTTTTGAATCCGGTCCCCTAAAATTAGTACTTCTTATTAAAGGTATGGGGTGAGATATCACCCTTCCGTTCATACGTAACCTTACCAATGAGCCCACTGGAGCTTCTTGGGGAAATCTGAGGTCCAGATCTTCCCTGTCCAATTAAATACATGTATCGAGGCATTAGTCATAAAAGTTGAAGTATCTTGACAAGATACTTTGAGGAAATATGAAGTATAATTGAAATAACTGACAAAGCTTGACATATTACAGTTCTGTGCATCAAATATTCTGAAGGGATCTATTTGCTTATTTATTAGAGTGATTTTGAGCAGTTTCATAATGAGTACTCTTAAAATCTCAGTTTATAAATCATTTTCTTCACTGGATAACTGCTGCTTTAGCTAATGTGTACTACTGCTACCTTGTTTTCATGGAATGGTCACAAAATTTGTTCTCTGCTACAAGTATTCCAGTCTTGCCATATGCACCTCTGTAACACAACTATAATTCTTATTTCTTTTAGTGATGCAAAAGGTATACTTTTTACACAGACACTTAGTGGCATATAGAATGTAACTGAGTAGGAACAATGTGCTTTGATGTTGCCTCGGTTCATCATGAGTTTTATAAGCATCTTCTGTCATGAAATAACTGGCCTTGTCATCTGTTTTATTTCACATCTTTGATTCAACACAAATCATGTAACTTAATTAGGAAAATTAAAACAGGAGAGGAGTTGGCTGCCCTGTTTTGTCCCAACTCTCTTTGGGGGTTTCACTGAAAATGTTACAGCACTACCTCTATTTTTCTCCCTTTCTCTTCTTTCTTTTTATTTTTAAAGGCTGCAAAACTGGAACATATTAGTTCACTGGTATTCAATTACACAATGCCCTTATCGTTTTGGCATCTGGGAGCATGCCATGCCAAATGCTTTGCTGACTCTGCTTCAAAGCTCTTTTAAAGTCAATTGTTTCATTAGCAGAGTGATATGTAGGTCCCTTGTCATGCGGGTTGTGGGGCTCAATCCCATGGAGACGAATGCAAGGCTTTGCGGTGAAAGGGTGAAAGCAGTGCTTGAGCTAGACAGGGTACAGAGAAATACAGCACGGATGATCTTGTCTAGACCTGGACAAACGATTAGATGATCTAATAGGTCATTGTCATCTGAAGTCCTCAGCCACGAGGGGAGAAAGCTCTCTGTGACTCCCTGTAACATGGCAATGTGCCTCACATTTGGCAGTACTAACAGGGCACCTACGAAAGCCCTCAGCCTCCCCTTTATGTAATCTGCAGGTTGATACTTCCCCATCTAAGGTCATATCAGACCTGTAAGTGAGAAATACAAATATGCAAGGCAGGCTAAAGGAGCTGGGAAGACAAAAGGAAAGAATACAATACAGCTGCACTCTCTTCCTGTCCTGGAGCCTCATTTAAGTCTTTGATGCCTGGAGTAAATCCGAGCACCCTGCAAGTTTCTCCTGCCAGCTGCCAACAGCATGGGAGAACCAAAATGGTGTGTGGAGGTCAGTGCAGAATTCTGCCTTGCCAGTTTAGCCTCCTCTCCTTTATTCACACTCAGTAGCTGGAGGAGGGGTTGAGGCCAAACAGGGCTCAATTTCTAACCTGCAAAAAAATCCTCTCCTGATGAAATCACTGTCTTTCAGATGGTTTTGTTTGCTTTAGAGCTCAGTTTAACACTCATACCATGCTGGTGCCATGAAGGTGCTTTACAAGCTGTATCCAGCTCCCAGACATCTATGATTAAGTGATCAATGACTGCACATTGCTGCTCTTAATTTATATGACTTTTGCCCTGGGCTGAGGTTGGCTTTCACAAATGGATACGAATAACTACCTTGTGACAATAACTGGTGGCTAATATATCGGAGAAACAAAATAGAAATGAAGCTTCTAGGAATGATGATACACATCTGGGAAAAGACAGACAAATACAGTCTTTCTGGACATTTATATTAGATAAACAGAAATGTATCTAAAGAGAAAAGTATGTTTTAATGCAATACACAACACTAAATACAATTTCCCTGCACCCTGAGGAAGCCCTCAGTTGAAAGCTGCATTTTGGGAAAAAAAAAAAAAAAGGTCTTCTTAAGCCAAGCTCCACGAACAACCTATATTTCTTCTAATTAAGGAAGGTGGTTTGGTACTCACCCACCACCAAGAAGAAGATGAATGAAGACACTGCAGATCTGTAGAGCTTCCCAATCTGCTGGCTCATGGTTGCTGAAGTACATGGCCTCACCATCTCTCCCTCTGGTAGTACGGGTAAAAACTATGTGTGTATTATAGCAACAGGACCTCACATTCTGCCTAGTGAATGTCACACTTACTAAAGTTACCACAGCTTTGAGCTCACAGTGCTCTGCCTGCTCCCTGGATGAGAGCCATGATCCAAGTGACAACAATTACTTCCCTGGCGGCTGTTCCACTCTCTTTCTCTGAGAACATGTCAAAAATGCTCTGAGAGCAGAGGGAAGATATTACATTGTTTTTCACTCAGGGTTGTATAAACCACAACTTTGGGCTGAGTATAGAATATCCAGATTCTCCAAAGCAGATCTCTCTTCTGCTGAACCCCTCCCGAGTGATGGTGAGAACACAAAGAGCATTGGCTCAATTTTCTGAATAGCCAGACTCTAATGCACCACAATATCACCCTAATGCACCAAAAAAGGAAATTTCAGGAACTCAGTATCTTTGTGGCTATATGCACATGGTGTTTACACATAAACTGTATTCCCCAAAGTGTTTTTTTTCAGTGCAGAACAAATCCTTTTTCATCAAAATTTCACTACTTAAACTCTATTTATATTTAAGTAGAGCTTGTCCATGCAACTTGGGTGAAGGGCAAAACTGCTGGAGAGGGCAGCCTATCTGCAAGGTGAGCAGGTGTGCTCTGAATTAGTCTGTGTTGATACAAGGCCCACACAGAGCAGGACTCTGTGAAAGGAGCTACAGCAGCTCCAAGCCTCACCTGTACCACCCAGTCCTGCCAGCTGTGCTATGCCTGTACCAAGCATGAGCTACTGTCACTATTTGGGTGATGCCTCTTCCCTCAACTACAGCATTAGAGATTATGGCACGCTTCATCTAATGATCTTGCACATCTTCAAAACTCTCCAAATAATGGAATTGTGTTTTGAGTATCCAGTAAAGACTCAACCCCATAACTCTTAAAGCACAATGCAGTTGAGAGTGGCATGTGTATTTCTGTTTTTCTTTGCATTTGAAAGCAAAAAGGACCCGCACTTGATTCACAAAACTTGGCTGACCAAATGATGTCAAGAGCAATGGCCCATTCCTGGAGTCACCAGTTGTCACTTTAGCTTTGGTGTGCAGATCCCAAAGCAGTGGAATCAGCAAAAGCAGGACAGGTTATGGTTAAAGGAAGCATAGTATGAGGGAGTATTGCTAAAGGGATCTGGGAGGCAAATACTTCTCTGAAATGGCTTGGGAGAGTGGGAAGACTGTGATTACCAGGCTGGAATCATATTAGGAAGGAAACTGGGACCAAGTGCAGAGCAACAGAGCACTTCAGAAGGAAGATGGAAGTTTGTGACGGTCTTCTGAAGGAAGTACTGCCAGCGTTGGTGAGCAAAGCCAAAACATCCATGAAAGGAAAAAGTTAGAGGAGTCAAAAACAGTGAAGAGTTTGAGGAGGGAATAACCAGAAAAGTCAAAGGCACCTGGCAGATCAAGATTTTGGACTGAGTTACTGGTTTAGAATGCTGATTGTGACTGCGTGTCAGAGAAGTCAGCGTGCAAAGACGGATCTGAAACAAAGGCAATCCTAACACTGTCTGATTTAAACCCAAGTACTTGGTGTGCTTCAAAAAAACACTTCAAGTGTGTTGTGATGGACATACCACCATTGTTCCTGCAAATGCTATTTATGTTCATGTCACCCGGAACTAGCAATTCTCTTGTGAATCTTCCACTAAGTAGGTCATGCCTGAGCCAAAGTGCCAGGTCAGCCAGCTTTTAACTGAGGGAATACAAAGGGGGTTGGTTAGTGTTGCTGGCAGCCAGTAGCTGAACATGAAGCTTCTCCCACTCGATAACCCAATATGATTCAGTTTTTGGACAAAAAGAAAAATAAACTGGTACCCTGAGTGTTGTTGAAAAAAGCCCTCAAAATTCAAGTTTCAGGTGCATATCAAGAAAGCAAGGAACAAAAATGAAACAAAACACACATTCTTTTTTACACTCTTGTAAATTTTGGGGACTTGCAGTTGCTTGCATTAACACTGTCCTGTCTCCCCAGCTGGTAGGGGGTGTCACCCATGGGGACTTCACGCACTTTTTCTAATGCAGCAGTGAACAGGTATGACAGGGCCCTGAGATGTCAAGGAGGAACCTCCACACTTTTCCTGGGGAAGAGGTAGAGAGAAAGGGGACAACAGGAGGAAACAGCGTTGTCACAACCGGCTGCTTTACCCATCTGTATATCTATCTATCCATCCATCCATCCATCCATCCATCATCTACCAACCAACTACCCAGCAATGTGATTTCTTTGCACCTCACAGGGATTTTCTTTTTCCTGTGAGGTGAGCTGAGGGCGCAAATCTGCGAGCCATCATCGCTCTGGTTGGGTCCCCTGATTTGAGGACCCCTCCGGTAGCGCAGAGCTTGGGGCAGAAACCACTGGGCGCTGCTCAGCAGCTTCAAAAATGAGATCCAGGCTTTCCTTGGATGAAACGCTCCTCGCTGACTTCCTTTATGTCACCTCATCCTCCGCTCGGCCCGCAGCCAGCCTTCCCCCTCTCCCCCTAAGAGCCCCCCCAGAGCGGCCTCTCGGCAGTGTTTTCCATCGACTGCCACGAACCCAGGATTTGGGAGCCGTTTTGCTGCCCGGGCGCTCGCTGTTTAACCGGCTGCGCTCACCGAGGGCGGCGGGCGCGGGCCCCCCCGCAGCCGGGAGTTTTTTCCTACTACAGCCCTCAAACTTTCCACCGGTGCGGAGGCTTCCCAGTTAACCCTTGCAGAAGCCGCAGAGAGGTTGCCGTTCCGGACGAGGAGGGCACTGGAGGCACCTCAGGGCTCTCCGCCCCCCATGACGGCTCCCCCTCCCCGGGAGCAGCGGCGCCGCTCGCCCCTGGCAACCTCCTCCCGCCGCGGGCCGGTGGCGCGGC
>VXBB01018440.1:301681-327409 GCA_013399915.1 Illadopsis cleaveri
CCCACACACCTCCCCGAAAGTTTTTGGGGCGAGGCAGGGCCGGGGGCAGCGCGGCCCTCGGGGCTCCGGGATGAGGGGGCGGTGAACGCCCCGAGGCGTGCCCGCAGGGCCGGTCTGGGCTCCCGGGAGGGACAGCGGGGAGGCGGCTGCGGGGTTGCCGGGCAGCCGCCGAGCCCCGGCGTTTAGGAGGGGGCTGAGCGGGCGAGCAGCAACTGGTGGAGGTTGCAGCGAGTACGAGGTTCGCGTGGAAAAGCACCCCAGGGCAGCTCTGCTCTCACACCACGTAGCCCGGAGTGTCTGTGCCCTTGCCTCGCCCCGCTGTGTCCTCCGCAGCCTGTCCCCAGCCCGGGCAGCGCTGGGCGGGGGTGCGCGCCCCGGGGTGGCCCAACACTTCTCGGTTCTCAGTTGGTTTGGAGCTGAACCCCAGCGTTGCCTCATCCCGGCGGATCCGGTAGTACAGGCGGGGTTACTCGTTAGGGCCCTGGGCTGCTTTTGTACCGTTTGCTGGGTGGGATGGCACAAGTGACATTCTGTGGCTCAGTTTCTCTTCATAAAGTAAAACTGACTTCCAAAGCGAAGAGTACTGGTGACAAGGGAGAGTGCTGCAGAATTAGAAAAGGGTGCTGCTTCTTTGTAGTAGTTTATATGAGTCAAATGACTTGTATCTGAAGTGTTCGCCTTGTATTTATTTACAATTAATAGTGTAACTAACAGTAAGTATAAGCATTTGATGTATCAGTATTACAATAGCATATGTCAGTCCTCTAGTAAAAACGCTACACGTGTATGACCTTTCTCAAGTTCTGAAAGGTCTCACAGGTTCCTGACACGTGCTGCATGTTAGGCACTGATGTCTCGTGTTGATATTATTTCAGTTCTGAGGATCTGTGCAGCTTCAACGTGAAATTTGCGGGGGGAGCTGCAGAGGAAAAAAAAATACTTTGATAAAAAATGTAAAATATAATTAAATACATCATAGTCTAGGGAAAGAAAGTAAAACCAATGAAAAAGCTGTCAGTGGGAAGGGTTTCCATGCCACTCACCTTGCTGAAACTACCATGTCAAGTTTCATTTAATGTAAAGCTATTAAATGAACTAACCATCTTGTTTCACCTTTCTCCATCACTGTTGGATTACATACCTTACTTCTTTGTTCACAGGAAGTTCATGAAGTGGATCATGGTCTTATTAACCAGCTACTTGCTGATTCAGAGGAGACTCTTAATTCATGCACAGAGAAAATGCAGACTCCTTCTCAGTATAGCTGGAGTGCTGACTGGAGCTTTTGGGTAATATGTTTTAGCTCTCTCCTAACTTGGTCATAATTTATAAATATAATACGTGTCTATTTTAATTTATGTGTGTGTGTATGTGTACAAGCTTCATATCCACAGTTCTCAAGTTGCTTTGTAGTCATGAATTAGTAAAGTGTTCTCCACCCTTTTAGTGAGGCAGGTAATTTTATCATTACTGGCTTACTAAAGTGTAAGGTGAGACTGAGAGGGGATGAAGTTGTTTATCTGATGTCATGGATCAAGTTAGTGACAGAACCTGTGGCTTCTGTCCCCAGTCCTGTCTCCCAGTTACTGGGATGAAACCATCCAGTATTTCTTATGCTTATAGAAAGACATTTTTGATCCTCTGATGCTTTTTAAGCATAAGGGCTGAATTTTGATTCTTGGTGGTGGTTAGTGGTTCTGAGTTGCATTCCTAGTGTTCATTTTTGTCAAGTAAACATATTTGTTTTCCACAAGAGTAAATAAGCTTTCTGTGTTTTCTGTAAAAATTGAATTTATGAACAAAAAAAGCAGAAAAGAATTTCTGCCTTTATTTTTTTTCCTTTCTGAGGAAATGCCTGACTGAAAGCAGAGTGTGTAGTAATAAGTGCTTATTTCAGTACTTTCCTTTTGGTAGTTTTTTAAATGCCTTGAGAGAAGGTGAATGTGTGTGTGTGTAGACTTGCAGTGTATGTTTTGCTGTTATTTTGGTGTATGGATTGTTATTGTTTGATAAAGGAAGAAGACCACATGCACATGGAGCCACAGGCATGTTAACAGCTGATCTTGTGGGAGACCTAGAGTGTCAGAGGAAGGGATTCTGACTCAGGTTCTGTATCAGGTGTCCTCAGTACATCCGTGTGCTTCAGCTCTTAGGAACATCATCTGGTCTGCCTTGTCCTTCTCCTGATGAGGTCAGCACAGTGTTCGTTGTGCTTAGCAGGTGAAAGATTGAGTAACTAATGAAGGCCAGAAGGAATCCATGGCAGAGCTGTGAGCAGAAGGGGGGTGATCAGATTTTTCAGCTCCTTATTTATAAACCTAACTTGTATGTTTTCATCTCTCTTCTTCACAAGTAGATGTCCCAATGGTCAGGACATCTGTTTTTGCATCTCAGGCCATAGGGTAAATCCCCTCCAAATGCATGTGTACCCTTAAATAGAGCAGCAGTAATCTGGAGCCAGTGGAAATGAGACAGGCCTAATAAAATCCCAGCAGGTCACAGACTTGTGTTGCTAGAGTGAGTTCTTGTGGTGTTCAGTATTTTCTTCACTATCCCTGCAGGGACAAGGATGGTCCAGGGCTGTCCTGCCTGTGCCCAGCTGTGTCTCTGTACTTGAGTCCATAGGAAGTCGCGCTGTGCAGACATTGTAACTGCCAGCCATGCTCTTGTTGGGTGGCAAATTAGATTGTGTATTGTGTAAACTGCTGCTTGATGGTTTGTATACAACCACTAAAGCAGGTGGTATTTTATGCAAGGAATAAACCTGTTCAGGTCTTGGTGTCAGGTTGTTGGACCTGCAGTTAACACCTCAGTGTTTCCTTGATAGGGCTGGTGATTGAAAATAAAGTCATTAAAATATTCGATAGGGAGAATGAAGCTGTGCTCTTGGCTTTGCCCTCCTGGGTTTGAGACACATGCTGAAGGCTTGAAGTTTCTTTGAGCAGAGCTTTGAGCCTGCACAGTGCAGGATATTGTGTGTCCTCACAGTGCCACTCTGCTTCCTGTGGTAATGTGTGCCTGTAACTTCAGGGGAGTGGGATTCTTCAGTGCGGTGGCAGCTGCTGTGTGAGGTGTTTTCCACTATCATGAAATTAGTATCTTCTGTCTGATTTATACTCCAGGACCTTAGTATGTGTTTGATGTTGGTGTTTATCTGGTTCTGCAAATATGACCTTGCAGTTAAAACAAAGTAATTGTGTAAATACTTCTCTCTTGTAAGATAATGCTGTGGTTGGAAATGTTGTAGCCTTTCCGTCTGTCACTGATTAGTTTTAAAAGCCTGTACCAGGCTGGTTGTAGGAAGCCATGGTGCTTATTTTCTCAGCCTCAAGGCAACTGAACTGTAAAGTAGCAAGAACCAGGAAGTCACAAATTTGAGGCGAAAATTAAGATTTTTTTTTTTTTTTTAATGTTATGTCATTGGCAACTGTCCCTGCTCTTCTTGACAGAAAATGTTTCAATAACTTGCATGGTTGATGATCAGCTGCTGACTATTAAAAACAAATGGTTAAAACTCCCAAAATTCTGAGTCATAGTAAATGTGTAGGTGATAGCAAGGAAGGCAGCTCGTTGCAATGTGTGAAGCATGTGTCACTAACATTTGACAAAGATGATCTTAGTGTCCTGTGGCAGGTGGGGACCTGTTCTGCTCCTTCCCACTCTTGAGTCAGTAGAATTGGAGGAATTGCTACAACAGCAGGACTAGCCTGTGGTAGCATCCAGGATTCAGCTTCATTGCCAGGGATATTTGCTTGGAGAGGCTGCATGTTTCCAGCAACTGAGGTTTGCTCCAAGGGCTCATTTCTTCTGAGGGTGATGTACTCTTGTTTTGCTGATGATAGAAACCAAATGTGGATGTTGGAGCCTGACTGGTTTGACTTCAATTTTTCGTGGATTGAGTGGGAGTAGGCAGTTGTGCCATGCCACTGGAAGTGAGGCCAGGTATCATGAATGCTCAGTAGGTGCTGTGAGCACAGTAATTAGCAGCAGGCTGGGGCTGGCAGCCTCTGGGACACAATCTCTGTCCTGGCTATGGTGAGTGGGGAGAAGGAAGGGTAGCCAAAAATTATCAGGGAAGGAAGAAGAGTATCCTACTGTGTGGAATTTTTCTTACCTCTTAAAAAATAATACTTTGGATGTCTTTATTGAATAATTTTGAGAAATAATTAGCTTTTTCTGTTACTGTAAACAATTCTTAAACTGATAGTATTACTAACTGCTATTTTTAAGGCTGATGGTGTGTCATGGGATATTTTTTGGTTTTTGTTTTTGTTTTTTTTTCCCCCCCACCTGGAGGTGGACAAAGCTGGACTTCTATAAACTCACTGAAAGAAGAAAAAAGATTGGTTACAATCTTCATCTTGGGGCTTTCTCTCTCCACTGGAAACTGTAAAGCTTTTATCTCCAGTTGATTAAATAGTCCAATTTTTGACAACTGCAAATAGATGATGAAGTCAAAGATAATTGGAAATTATATCTGGAAGCCCCATCTCAGGATTCTGAATTCACCTTTTTATCCCTTTTTTTATGCACTTTATACTGAAATATGGTTCAGTTTAATATCCTTGGAAGAAGAAACCTGTGAAAGCCTTAAGTATTTTCCTGCCATAGTGAAGAAGGTAAAGGTGAATGAGGAAGCTAATGAAAAGGATCTTTGCATCTAAAGTGAGGGTGTTGTGTCTGGGAACTCTAGTTTATATTAATGAACAGTCAAAGAAATTTAATGTATGCCTACAATAAGAAGAATGCCTGTGGAAAAAAACCCCCAAAAAGTAAGTCCTTCCCTTGGAATGAAAAAGTGGAATGAGTGGAAATCAAATGAGCATCTCAGAAAATTGCTTGTATCTGGGAGGCTTCTTTAAGGATTTGAAACTGTGAGGTGTCAAGGGGGTGTTGGAAAGAAGATAATAAAAAAGGCAATTGATTGGAGTGTAATGCCTGTTTAAAGAGTTGGTCATTGTGAAGGAGTTTGAAAATAGAAGCAAATAATTGATACAGTGAAAAGTGAAAATAAGCCTTTTACTTTTCATAATGCAAAAGCAACTGAGGTTGCACAAGATCAAGAAAGTATTTTGAATTTTTACACGCATGGATCTGGTTTCTACAAGAAAGAACTAGTCTGGGAGCGTGTGACAATATGTATGGCAAGAATACAGTAAACATATGACTCAAACCTGCACAAGGAGGGATGCAGATATATATCACAATTGGGAAGATTACTTATTGAAGCACAGATACAAATTGAGGCACTTCAGGGCCCAAGACTGGTAGGATTAAATGAAATATTTCTTGTATCTATAGTTGTTTGAATCCTCCTTCCACCCTTCTCTGAAGACTCACACCACTTCTGGAATGGCTTACTGGGCTGGTTGAAGTGGTAATTGTTTTGGGGGCTGGTATTTAAGGCCTTGTGACAGTAGATTGTATACTTGGTATGTTGCTTCTTGTTATCTGTGCCTCCAAATGTTTGGGATGTGGAGGAGATATATCAATTCTCTTGACATTGGAGGAGGATTTTTAGCCTTCTTTTTATTTGCTGGTATGAAGCAGTCTGCTAAGGAGGATGAGAATTGGATAAATTATTTGCTAGAGCTCTACAAAAAGAATAAAAGCCTTTAAGCACATTTATGCTGCATTTTGATGTTTTGTTGGTTGGGCTTTTGTTTATTTGGTTTGGTTTTTTGTAAATGCCCTAACTGTAGTACAAATAGCTTTCACTATAGTTGTAGGACAGGCATATTGTTTACCTACCTACCTGGAAAGTCCAGAAACAGGTGCTTCTTTTCAGCCTGTGCTAGCACTGATTAGACAGCAGCTGTGTTTCAACCTGGTAGGAAGACAAACTGCATTTCTAACCCACCCTTGAATATGGGTGATTAGGCTAAAGGGGTTTTTCTCCCTTATTTTCATGCTGGGAATGTTTTTATTGCTGTTATTGCAGCTCCAGACTGAGCACTGAGGTAGATCTGGTTGTCATAAAATTTAACCAGTTTTGAACAAAGACTGACAGTGGTGCCATGTCAAAATAAGCTTTTGCCAGCTGCAGCAATAGGTAGTTCTATATAACATGAACTATTGCTATACACATATAAATTAGTCTAGAACCTGAAGGTTAAGTGTAATAGGTCAGAAAGAAAACACTTCAGATTTGTGTGATTTACTTATTTTTTTTCTAGTCACTAGGAGCAAAACCATTAGGAATGCAAAAGCTTCAGGAAATCTGCATGGAGTTAGAATAGTGATATCCTTTTAATGAAAGAGGAGTCTCTAAGTTGCAGAATGAGAGCTTTAAAAGTCAACTCTAGGAGATGGGAATATGATTTTTGAATATTTTTTGCCTTTGTTGTTGTTTACAGCTTGTATTTCTGCAAACAGGTAGTGGTGTAGCATTGTCTTTTTCAGGTCTGCTACAGGTGAACCACTTGTATATAAGGAGGGAAAGAAGACAGGTAGATAAAACTGCAAGATATGATTGTTTGCTGGTATACTAAGTCATTAACAGCAGCCAGGAGAAGAAGTTTTGGGGCAATTGCTTGGTGAGTGCCACTTTCCATGAAATTTCAAGTGCAGTAGGGCTACTGGCAGGCTTAATGAGATGACCAGAGTAATTTATAGCAAAGCAGTTTATGTAATTGGCCACAGTCACTCGTGCATTATTAACTCTGTAGTGTTGTGGTTTAATATGCTCCTCCAGGTTTTCACTGTAGTCCTGATCGAAAGTATTTATGTATCCTTTTATGAGCTGCTGAAAACTAAATGGCATCAAGGGGAATTACTGCCATGATGACTGTTTCCTTCATGTTGTTTTCTTGTCCTTGTTTGGGCACTGTTACTAAACTTAAATACAGATCAGAGATGCAGTTACAGTGAGACAGATTTTACTGGGAGGGTAAGGAGGGAAATGTCCAACTGAAGTGTGCTGTTCATTTGCTTCTGTATTTGGCTACTTTGGCATCAGATAATCTTGGTGGGACTTTGTTTAAGATGAGTTGAGAAGTTATGCCTTGTAGTTTCTTTATTGTGTAAGGCATTTTTCCTCACACTGAAAACATGTGGATTTTCCCTGTGTTTATTAAATGGATCAAATAAGTCTGAAGACAGGCAGTTTGAATTTTTTTGTACTACTTGGGCAGCCTGTGGTGAAAGATCAGATGAAAAAACAGCTGTTCTTAACCAATAACATTGGCTACTTGTTTCACACACGTGCTATAAAAACAAATGTGAGTCAGATGAAACTGCTGTTCAGAAAGGAATGTATTTTGTTATCCAAAAGGAAATAATCTCGGTTGAGCTTTTAATTGCCATTGCATCATAATACTTAGTACATTTATGGCTGTTGAAATCTGGACAACATAGTTACAAGACTCAAAATTAGCCTGGAGAGTAGACAAATTGATTTGAGCTAAAGGGTAGCTTTGTGCTGGAGGATGACAAACTCACCTCAAGTGTTAAGATAGTAAGTGCAGAGTTCATCCAAACACACTTGGTTTATTTGTATTAAGCTTGTTTTAAAAGTTGATGTATCACAGGACTTTGTTGTATTTTGATTTACCTTTTTCCTTTTTGTTACATCTTCATGGGGTAGACAAAATTACTGAAATAGAATAAAAAGAATACTTGAATGCTGCATTTATGAAGTCAAGAAAGTAGGTACGGATCCACAACGCTTCCCTAAAATGAGCAATTGGGCAGTTAAGAGCCTTGTGATCTTGGCTTGTGCTAGGGTTCTGAGGAGGCACCATGAGATATGGTTTCTGGTCAGGGGCATTATAGGAATAGTTTTACTACCAGGTTCAAAGATCTTATTGCTGACTAGGGAGGTGTTGATGAGAATGCTGGAGAAATCTGAGACTGGGATATCTTGGCTCTTAAAAGCTAAAAGCACTTTAATTTCTAGTTCAGAACTGAGGAAGATATTTGTCCATGGAAGTGTCCAAAGCTCTTGAACCTTTCACTTAACTGTCATATTTAAAATCTAAGTGTTTCATCCAAACTCAGAGATGTTTGGTGGCAGTTATATAAATAATTATATTTGAAACTGAAGTAATCAGCCTCATTGCCAATTGCAAATGTCCACACTCAGGTGTTCAATCAGCTGCAGATGGTGTTATAAACAGGAAATGCACTTATAAAATAGTCTATGCTACTGCTATTTTTGAGACCTGAGTCACACTGGTACCCAGGCTCTGATAAAGACTTTTCTGAGATCACTTTGAATCCTCTCACTGGCTTTCTGATGGAAATAAATTGCTAGTGAATATTTTTCTGTATGGATATACTTCCCAATATTTTGTTGCTCTTTCATCACAGGGAGATTCCCCGTGATGTATCTGGTCTTTGCTTTGAGAAAGCAGGAGAGTTACCTTGCTTTTCTGGTGAAACCAGTTCCTGCCATTTAAATATGTAGCTGATCTTGACAGCAGACCTGCAGGCTGGGTGTGCATGAAGCATGCCCTGAGCTCCTGCTCTGGAGATCAGACTGAGAAGGTGTCTCAGTTAGGGCTTGACTTAGAACAGGGTATAGTGGCTGAGTTTTGTGTGAGAGTAGATTTGTCTCCATGCTGAGTTGCCAGGTGCAGATGTACTCCTCAGGCTGGTTCATGGGCTGTAGCCTTCAGCCATGCAGAGAGGAGGGGTGCCAGGCATTAAGTGCTTCTCTCCAGGCTGGTGTTTCCCTGGTGATAGTACTCTCCTCTGCTATTCCCTTTGGGACTTCTGTGAACTCGAAGTGATTTGTGCTACTGCAGTCTGCTTCCCAAGATCAGTTTTGCTGATGGTGGTTTTAGATTGGAGCTGGGCAGTTCTTAAATGTCATTCCTGTGTAAGTTTTCTTTGCCCAGTTGCTGCAGCATTTGTGTGCCTGTTCTGCAAGGCTGGGGTGTTTCAGCCTGTTTTCCAAGCTGGCATGCAAGCAGAGGCTGGCAGAACACTAGCTAGCTCTGCTGGAGGGTGGCCAGCACCAGCTCTGAGCAAGTGGGTGAGAGAGGGGGGAGCTGTAGAGGCTTTGGCCAGGGATTTGTATGGTTTGGAACAGGCTGCAGGCAGCTAGAGGAGGTATGTGTAGGGGGTGTGTGTCTTCTGACTTTGCATTAGCTTCATGCCTCAGTCAGTTTTATTCTGAAATGGAACATATGCTTTGCTTTGCACTGTACGTGGCAAGCTTGAGATTTTTATCTCCAAATCAGACTTGTCATGGAAGTACACTGGCTTCACTGTTAAAATGCTTTAAAACACTTACTTGCAGAAAAGAAAAAGTACTAAATACTACAAAACCATTGCTTCAGAATAAGCAGAGGATATTCTTAATCCAAGCTCTTGTTTTTCAGGAAAAAGTACATAGTACTACTAATGGCAAGAGACTTTCTTATAATCGATAAGAGGGTTATCAGCTTGTTTCCTAAGCACCTTGTTGGAAACAAGCACCTTCAGCTGAGCCCTATTTCAGTGAAATGTGAAAATGAGCTAATTCTGGTGTGACCTTGAAGGAGAAATTTGTGAGAGTTCCTCACATGTTCTAAACTGAAATACTCTGCTACAGAATTCTTCCAGGTCCGTTCTGTTTTTTTTGTAGGTTTGTTTTTTTTTTTTAAGAGAACATTAAAAATGTAATCTCTACCTGGTTATGCAACTCAAAGTTCTCTGAAGAAATGCCTTTCTATTTTCAACTCTAAGCCTTCTAATTTTCTTCTTGGGAAGGTTGCCAGATTTTAAAATTCTTCGCAAAAATGTTACCTTTGTTATAATTACATAACCTGATGTTAGCAGCATACTGTTTCATAGGATGTTAAATTTTCTTGTCTGTCAAAATCATAATTTTAACAACTTTGGTTGTGGATTTTCTAGGCTGTTTTTCAAGCCACACTCTACCATGTTTTGATATCTGTACTTACATAGGTGAAGCTGAAGCATGAGACCTTCATTGCTGCTCTTGGAAGGACACTGTGGCTGGTGAGGTGCAGGAAATGACCAGGCCTTCTGAGAGCAGTGTTCCAGTTCAGCCAAGTTCATGTTCCACATGGGGAAATTCTTGTGATCAGGTCTCCCTGGTCAGTAGTTGACCAGGACTGCTTTTCAGGAAAACCTGGCACAGGCTTTCACCATGTGTCAGGTCAATGATGGCTTGGTGAGACTGAAGTCCATCTCACCTGGTGACAGCTGGGCTGCTCCTGTGGGACACAGTGCTTGGATGTGCTTCAGTCTTCAAAAGAAATAGAAACAGTCTCCCTTTCAGAAGCACCTCATTCAGTCACTTTCATGACACTGGGTGTCAAATATTTTCTGAGTGGGCATTCAATATTTCAGCAGCTCTCCATAATGAAATAGTTCAGAGGAGTTTCTTTCTACGTGGATTTTGGAAGCTCCTGGTGTTAGTGGTGGATCATAGTCTGTCTGACACTTTCAGTGTGCCTGCCTGTGTGTATGTGAGAACTAGTTAATAGTAACACTCATTTTGGGAGAACTAGGGACTCTGTCTTTAGCCTTGTCTATGGGGTCTTGTAGGCTTGAAAACCACAGCCACCACCACTCACTCTGCTATCCACCCCAACCTTCCCCCCCCAACCAAACTAAACCCTGGAAGATACAGTAGCTGGAGTATTTGCTAATGACCTGTGTTTTAATATCCCTTTCTTTAAATTATGCATACTGTATTTCCAACAGAAGAAAAACATACTTTCACCAAAGTTCTGCTGGGTGCCACTGAAGGAGAGTGCTGTTGTTTGTTTTCTGCTCAGTCACTAAGAAATGCTAGACTTCCTTTCTTCTTCAGCCTCCACAAAGAAGAGGGGGGCTGGGACACAGGAGTGGGGACATAAATGACCTTAGTCCACAGCCCTGTGCTTGCCAGTGGCCCTGTGCTTATGAGACTCCCCTCTCCACAGGTAAGGGTGAAGGAAAAAAACCATAATGGATGTAAGGAAAATAGCTGTAGCTCCTTAAACATTTCCCCCTCCCACTGAGACTAGGAGCTTGTTCACATTTCCTTGAGAGCATGGGAACTTTTGGAAAGCAGGCTTCTAAGGAATACAATGGCTGAGCAAACCCTGGCAACAGTTGCTTGGTTTCTTTTTTTTTAATTGGTTGACATGCCTCTCATGACCTATCAATTAAATGCAACTATGTGGCTAAGCAGATGTCATCAAATATATCCTTATTAAAAAAAAAAACAAACAAAAACAAACCAGCAAAAACTTCCAAACACACACAACACCCCTCCCAAAACCAACAAAAGTGAACCAAAGTGCTCAGTATACTGTACACAGCACAGTAAGTCACCCTAAGTAATGTCATGTTTTCAGGTCCTGTGAGTGGTTCTTTCCCTGTGCAAGATAAATGCTTTTGTCCTTCAAGAGAGAAAAGAACATAAGTCACTGCTAGTAAAGCTTTTGAGTACTCAGTGATTGAAAGTTGTTCCTAAACAAATTTTTTCTGTGATTTTGTCAAGAAGTGGTTAGTGAAAATAGATGGCTGTAACAGAGCAGATCTGGACTATTTACATGTGACAAGGTAAACTGAACAAGTCTGGCACTTCCAACATGCAGCCTAGTGCTTATTGGCAGAAGTGGGAAACTCTGCCCTGTAACTGCAAAAAGATGAGACAGACTGGTAGTCATGTGGATGTGAGCTTTCACTGTAATTCTGTGCCTAAAAGCAATCTGTGATTCAGATTTATCTGTTTGTGGTAACTCCTGCAATGCTATATCTAGCTTTCAAGAAGGACACTGAAAATGAGAGGATTCAGAAAAGCCACAAGAATAAGTCTGAAAAAGAAAAATCTTTTTTGCTAATACATTTGAGAAGCTTAATCCCTACCTCAGAAGGAGATATGGAGTAACTTGCTTACAATCCAAAAATAATTCACAAAGTAAAGGTAAAGTTAACCAAACATACTAGAAGAAGAACTATCCATAGGTAGGATGGATTTTTCCATCCAGAGTGACTTTTAATTTAAGAAGGTAAAATATATATTTCATTCTTTTCCAAAAGGAAATTTGGTCATTGCAGCTCTAGTTTTAAAGCCAGAGAGCTGTGCCTTGTGTATTATAGATTAGATTGGATGATTAATGAACTTCTGTGGACTGAAGTAATGGCTGCAGTGGGATCAACATTTCTGTGATGGAAAGGCTTGTCAGACCTGGCACCTTTTACAGGTGAGAGATCATCTCAGTGTGCCGTGGGAAGTGTTCCTGTGTTAATAAGGGAGTCTGCCTGAATCTGTCTTGGAGTATGTGAAGTCTTGTCTGCCTTACACTGTTTAATGAGGCTTTTGTTCAGGGCTGTTAACTTGGTTCTCATCTCCCCTAGTGAGGCTTTAACCTCACTGAAAGTGGGATCTTGTATGTTTAGGTGGGGTTTTTTTTGGAGGGTTTTTTGATAGGTTTTGGGTTGATATTTTTCCCTACTGTATCTGATAAGTTTAAAGAATATTTGCAGTATGGAGGAGTCTTGTTGTATAAAATCCAGACTTCTCTCTGACTGGTTGTTGTTCTGGAGGCTGTGTTCTTTTTCTTTCTCCTGATGTTAAGAAGAGTTTTATATGAATTTGAAGGGAAGAAATCATTATTCAGTAGAAATGCAACAGCTTTTGCTAGAATACTTAATGTTTGTTTCAATATGCTAATGTAAGGTTAAAATGTACCTTTATCCTAACCTTACTAATACCTCCAAATTTGTTTTTGACCATGTCTAGAAACTTTATAGGAAAGTATAGGTCTTTGGGGAATAGTCAGGTGATCTTTTGAGTGGGGTTTAGAGTTAGTGGCCTGGATTTACATGTTGTTAGACAGAGCAGCAAAGCTATAACTTCCATGGGCCATATTTTGATGGTTAAGTGAGGCTTCTGAGCATAAAAGAAATGGTAGTTTGGGCAGCTTGCTTATAGGCTTGTTTGATTCTGGGACCCTGAGCCTGTGGTGGTAACTGATACAGAGACTGAAGCTCAGTGGGAGACATCTCTTGAAATGAAGTGATATGAGATTTATTACCCTACTGGTGAGATCAGCTTACCTGTCATCTCAGCTCTTGTATTCATAGCTGCATGCCACAACTATGCAATGCAAATTGTCAGGTAACCTGGTTTTTGTGGTGTCTTAAAACAAAGGGAAAACACTTAGCAGAACAAATGCAGAATTATTGCTATCATTAGTGATTGTTAAAAAAAGTGCACACCATTCTGCTGAAATTGATTGCTTATTTGCATGCTTAGTGATATCTGCAATCAAATAATTTCCTAATGATTAGGATTTTTGCTGTTCTCCTGGGAGAAGGTGTTGTTTAATTTTCTTCTGCAATTTGCTAAATGGCTCAAATTGTTTGCAGTGGCTACACTTTGAAGATGTAAATGCAAAGGGAAGCTGTTTTTTTTAAACAGGCTTCTATCCTATAAATAACTCAGCTTAGTTCTATTTAAGTTTACATATTTTTTTCTGGAACATGACTTTATATAGTTGAACTGGTCCATTGCTAAACAAGGTATGAGAATCATTTGGTTATGTGTCTCCAATATCTGTTTCTTACATAACTGTCTTCTGTAAAACTTTCTGGTTGTCACTGAAAATGGTTTTTTGTTTATGATAATTCACAGGTTTCTGGTATATTTTGTGGCTTCAGATGAAAAATGCTAATAAGTTGTTGGCTGCAATTAATTTCCTTGGTGATTAAATAAAGCGAAACCATAAATGCCTAAGATTATCCTCAGGCCAAGTGTTTGCCTGATGACTTTAATTAAACTTAGAAATGTGTATGTATTAAGAACAAGTTGCTGTTTTCGTCTTGTGAGTGCCATGCTACAACCTGTTATGTGCCTTTTCTCTTTTAATATTTGGTGCTAGATTTTGTAACTCAGAGGTGGCAACCTGTTTCAAATGTTGCCATGTGTTGGACATTACAGTAGAGATTAGGAGAGATGCTGTATTCATAGAAATGCCTTGTTTTCTTCACTTTAAGGAAGCTGAAATTGCCAACAGTGTTAAAATTGCCCCTCTTGTTTCCAAAGTCTATTGAGGGATCTCTTCTCAATCACCAAACCACTAGTGAGTAGGTAGAAAAGTGATTCAAGATTCAGGTGAGCTAGTTTTCATGCAAAGTAGTGAAAAGTTAAGGTTCAAAAGTTTCAATGTGCTCACATTTTTCTGCTGATTAGATATGGATTCAGAGCAGACTCTGCATAAGTGTCCCACAAGCTCAGTAAAAATCTACAATTAATAAGGATTTCTTATAGTCCAGTCACTCATGACAACACTTCTAAATGCCAGCAAGGGTTTCTCAGACAAGCTGTAGCAGGTTTTATGCTCTAGAAAAATTTCAGTTCTAAGTAAAACTCAGAATCCTGAGTCTGAATTCTTGAACCTGTTGAACTGGCTGATTGAGGCATTAATATAAATGTGTCTGTGACACTGTGATGCTCCTGTTTTCTTTGATTGCTTTTGTCTTACAACCACAAAAATGCTGAACTTCAGTGTAGCCCTTATCTCTTGTATACAGCATGTTTGAGAAACTGCATTTCCCCTTAAAAGCATTGCTTCCTAAATCATGATTTCACAAATTGTGACTTTCATTTTCCTCTCATAGCAGACCAATTCTTTTATTCCCTGTATGCTGATATTGGCAACACAAGCCCAGACTTCAGTCAGCTGAGTTAGGATTGTGTGTAAACCATAGGGACTCTGGAACTACAGGTGGAAACTTGACAGATGTGAGTTAATTTTTCATTTTTCCCTATATCTCTTTCCAGAGTAATTGCAAAGAACTCAGTTTCTTCAAAGCAGTGCAGATATTGGATGCCTTTCTGGGATGATCAATTAATTGTGCATTTCAGGGCTGGATGTTGCAAGCCAAGAAACCATAGCCCACTTACTTCAGCACATTACTTGCTTTCCAAGAATGTTATTTTTATAATCACTGAAATAACTGAAATGTAACTGGAGGCATTATAGCTTAGAGGAGACATGTCTAACATGTTCTTCTTTAGCTACACCCAAACCTTTCATATTTACTTTTCTCAGAAGGTGAAGGGTTGTTGTATTTTCTGTCTCCATCCCTTGCTGCCTTTTTGCATTACAATACTCAGCATATCAGCGGACAGCAAATATGTACTCAAACAGAGGTCAAACGTAAAGACTTTCTTTTATTCATGGTACTAGAAGGTAAATTGACTTATTTTTTAAAAAAGCTGATCTGTCAGGGCAACTTTGTTCTCTCACATGTTACATGCACTTAAAACATTTGACTTTGAGGTTGCACTTGTGTTCTTGAGGCCTAAGAGCTCAATTCTCAAGGATCAGATGCCAGACCATCATAGGATGTGAGTGTAGGGTGGTGTGCAGGGAACTTTTGAACTGCAAGAAGCAGAAATGTCCTCAGTGAAAAAGAGCAAAGTATGAGAATCGTGAGAAGGTGGGAGCACAGTTGGCTCTAGTTTATTAAAAGGCCATCAAGCTGAAGATAAATCTGTCTTTGTCCTGGGATTTTTTGCAGAAACATAGTGAAAGGGTAGTGGCCAACTGACATGCTGCAGGAGTGTGTCAAAAGTAAGCATGCTGCAAGGTCATACAGTCAAAAGTGGTCCTTTGTCTCCTTTCCTCCTTCTCTCCCCACCCTAAATATAAATGGCAACTAATCTTATGGTGGAAATGGGTTTAATGGTGAATGTCAAGTTGGGGAGTAATACAGGTGCTCAAGTAGAGAATAGGATCCATGTGCTTAAGGTCTTCAGAAAGGTTAAAAAAAGAAGTGTGAAAGAGGTTTTTGTACTATATTTACCTGGTTAAGATCTTTAGAAAGGTTAAAAAAATAAGGTGTGAAAAAGGTTTTTGTAGTAGATGTACCTGGTTCTAGGAACATTTGAAAGTGATTTCTTCCTGTAATAGCTTTAGTCCAGCTGAGTCATGGCCTTATACAGCATTTAGTCAAGACCACCTCGGAAATAAGTGTCCAATATCTTTTAAGAGAAAAAAAAAAAAAGATCCTCTTACTACTGAAAATGAAAAGTAGGACTTTTATACAGAATATTTTCTGGAGAATGTGCTGAAGCTCTTCATGTGAATGGGGCAGGCACATTTGTTTATAAGAGTAAGGAGTTAAAGTTCATCGAGATAGTCCTCTGTGCTGTGAATTTACTGCCCAACTTGAATCTTAAGAAAATCATAGGCAGTGATCTTTAAAATAGGGTGAACCGTAGAACATGACAGAAAATTAAGAAGTGATGGTGATGCTGCTATTCATTCTTACTGGAGGAAACTATTACCTTTATTCTTACCGGTCTAGTTACAGCAGCTGGTGAAAAATCCAGTGCACTGTAATATTCTGAAGTGGCACTCCAAGTAGACATTGATGTTCTAAGTTGAGTTCTGTTGGCCTCCATGAGGGCTTGATTTTTCTGTCACCTCTTGTGTTATGGCCTTGCTGCCTCTTCACTTAGTCTGTGCTAGAATATTTAGTCCCAGAAGGACTCTCATCTCCTTATGGATGGAGCAGGTTGCTGTCATAGTGCTGTAATGCCTTGTGACTGACATCTGGCCTGATACAGGGAATAGTTTGGCCCATGCCAAATAAATACTCTTACATAAGTAAGCATAAAGTTACTGTGAGGATCACATTTAGATACCACCTATTCTTTATTGCTCTTCTGTGGTTCATTTGTTCTCCAAGATAAAATTACACATCCAGTATGGAGGCAGTTGATGGCTGAAAATAAATCTGTTTGCATAACCTTTCACTGTTCTTTGTTGCAGCTCTCAAGTTCCACTTACAAATATAGGAGTGAGGAATTCAAGAGACAGTTTTCTCATCTGCCAGACTCGGAGAGACTCATAGTAGGTAAGAAGTAATCACAGCAAAAGTCCTTGTCTTCTGTTTCATGACTTCAGATTGCCGTCATGTCAAAGCATTTTGGGTTTTTTATGGCAAATTCTAACTACAGCTGGTAACTCCTTATTCTCCTGTCTTTGAACTAGCATGAGATACCTTCAAGGGAAGCCAGGTCCATACTCCTCTACTGCCTGCTTTGCGGAGAGAAAAAAAAAGGGCTGTTGTTTCCAAGACCCTGTTAACTAGGTAGATCATCCTTAGCAAGAACTTCCCCCTTGCTCCCTGGAACTAATACCCTTGCCCAAAGCACCTTGATTAATGTGACTCCTGGGACTGAGTGACACGGTGGTTGTAATTTAAAAGACTATTTTTCAGATGAATGGGAGTGGAAAGAAGCAGGTGTCAGAGAATATCAATATGATGCATAACTTTTCTCAGCACTGAAATACTCCTTTTCCAGCTCTGTTTCACTCCAATGCAGAATCCAAAGAAGACAAGCATGTAACCCTACCTCCTTTGCACAGTGATGCACCTTATTCCCTCCTTTATCACCTGCCTGTGTTGTATTTGTGTAAAACAAATACACTGTATATTTTCATACAAAAGTGGCATTGTGACTGTTTAAAGTTCATCTCTCATTTTATGCAACTTCTAAGGAAGCAAATATTGGCAGGCTGTTTAGTGTATGCTTTGTAGTATGCCAGCAAGAGCTCTGAAGCAGTTAAATCTCTGTGCCTTTTTCCAGCCTCAGGAGGCAGTTATCCTCTGAAATGCCTTCTGCATTTTTAAAATACTTCAGTAGGGATGTAAAACAGAAGGAAAGGATATTACTTCAAAGCTTTGTTTTGATGTTTCTCCTTACACTTGATTGATGCAGAAAGCCATGGAGCAAACTCTGAAGCACAGTTTCAAAGAAGAGTCTGTGTAGGATTTAGAGAAGGACTTAGTAATGGGTTAATCTCAATTTGTTCCATCAGAAGCAAAGCCACTACTTTTATGTAAATTTTTTTTTACCCCATAAAAAGCAGTGTTTCCTTGAAAGGACTTTTTGCATCCTCCAAGCAAGGAGCTTTTCCTTTGCTTGGTGTAGAGAAACTTGATACAGGCTTTACAGTGCTTCAAGAAGCCATTGCTTGCTGCTGTTCATTATAATACTTGTTACTGCTTCTGTTTTTAAATCAGCTGTTAAAAATAAGCAACTATTCCACTGTAAAGAGAGCACTGCATGTAAAGATTATATAATTATATAAAATATTATTTTATTAAAATGAAAGCAATTACTTTGACTGTTTAAATGGCAGCTTAAAGGAGTGCCACTATGATTTGCCTGAAAATGCTGTTTTCAAGCAACATATTAACTTACTGCTTCTGAAAACTTAAAAACTTAAAAGGAGAAATGCTAATCTCTTCCGTTGGTTTTGATATTCTCTTTTGTGCAGCTAGGTCAGAGTGGGTTTGCTCATCACTTGCCCAGTGGTGACCTTTATGGGTCTGAATCTCTCTTAAAAACCACAGAAATCAGATGCAAGTTTCTTCATGATGCTTTCCTCAGGTTCTTAACTTCAAACTCCTGTTGCCTTCATCTGTCAGCATTTTGGTATCTGACTGTTCTCAAACATGCACTGACAACTAACTACTTTAGATTTAGGCTTCTGTAGTTCTAGTTGTAGTTACATCTCCAAGGACTGGTATACATGCCTCATTCTTGTTACAAGAAAATTTATTTCCACTTGATTGTTTGAGGGGGAAACGCTAGAGAATTTTAAAAATCATAATAAAACCTTCTGTAAATGCAGATATAGCTTGAAGTTAGGATGTTGAGGACTCCTGAACTTCTTGATATTTGAACAAGAACTGTGTTTATTATGTTCTTGTAGTACACAAAATGAAAATTCTGGCTCAGACAATACCAGATACAAAGCTAATAGATACCTATGGGTAAAATCACTAATATATATTACATCAATACATATATTCTGCATATTTTCTATATATTAGGTAGCCTTCTTTAGGTTGAAGCTCCAAAAAGAGATCCATCTTAATTATCTAGCAGTAGTACTTCTGAAAATTCCTTTTGTTTGAATCTTCCAGCTCTGAAATTGGGAAAGCTCTCTGAGATTTTTGACAAGTGCGACTATATCCTCTGCTCTTGTTCTTAATTAGCAGGTATCTGATGAAGGGTAATTGCATTGTAGATGAAATCTGTTTCTTAATAGTGATGTTTTAGTCAGAGACAGTATGATAAAAATGGTAGTCAACTTCAGGAAATATCCCCTGCCTCAAGAACTGGATAGCTTCAATCTGCCTGTTAGTGTCTCACTCTGCAGGTAGTTTTAGCTAGTGATAAGATCTGTTCAGTGGAAAACTATTATCTTACTACAACATATGAACTACTGTTCCGTAGGAGTTGACAGTATAATCTGTTGTACTACAAAATGTTTGTGTATTCTGTTGTTTAGGTGCTTTGAAGTCTGACTAATGAATACTTCTCCCATGTACTCATGGCCTTGCCTGGCACCTCTTCTCGGAAAACCTTAGATAGTGCACAGGGGTTGATGGATGGACTGCTGTCCTCACAGGGATGTACCATCAACTCTGGCTTTGGGCTCTTCCCAGAGCAATGGTCTGGATGCAAGCCAGTACAAGTCTGCCTTTGTAGACTTCTTAAAAGTGAAAGAAATGGCTTTTTATTGTGTTGCAATACCCCATCTCATTTTAGTTAACAGGTTTGGGTCAGCTGTGCTGCAGTCAGTGGGTGAGTAACTTGCTCTTGCTCTCTGTACCCAGATTACGCCTGTGCACTCCAGAAGGATATCCTGCTGCAAGGACGCTTGTATCTCTCGGAAAACTGGCTCTGTTTCCACAGCAACATTTTCCGATGGGAGACCACAGTAAGATCTCTTAGCTCATTTGAATCCCACCTTTTCTTTGTCCTATCCTATCAGCATATAGGATTAGAGTCTCTCAGATCTCATACTAGTAACTCTGGGCTGTGAAGAAAGAGCCTGCATCCCTGAGTGGAAATACAGATCTGTTCTCTGTAAAAGAAGAATAGCAATGGAGGCAGCTGAATGCTGAAGTAAGCCTACTTAGTCAGTCATTCAGCATAAGAAGTTTAGAAATTATGCTAAAGCTGGCTTTTCACATTTCTGGATGACAATTTGCCTTTCCTTACCATGCAAAGTTGTCCTATGAAGGAATGTAACACATAATCTCCTTCTGTAAGTCCTGGGGCATGACATGGTATATGGTGATGCCCTATTCAAGAACTCTGCAGCATTGAACCTTACTTGACTTGGCCTTACATGTAAATATCTGCATCTAAGAACAGCTGAAGGGAATTGATAAATGACTTCTGCAGGTTATCATATTGTGGTCTGTGGCTTTTGAACAGTACGAGCAAAGGTAGATATTTGTAATATGTTGGCCCTTTATTCCTGTCAGATTAGGTTCATGAGTTAAAATCTTTCATTCAAACAGTTGTTGCATCTGCTGTAGAACTTGCATAAAGCAGTGAATAAGAAAAGGAAGATAACCTAGCAAACAGAGGATGGACATGTCAAAATGTTCTGTGAACTGTGAGACTGCTCAGCACTTAAGTTAGTATCTCACATTTGAGTGCTCTGAAATACACAGGACAAACAACAAATAGCTTATGTATTGAAGACCATGAGGGGCTGTAGAAATACTTAAATGAAAACCAAGCTTCCTTTCATCAAATGGATTTGATGATTAAATATTTCTTATTTTAGATGTGAAATTAATTAAAAAATAAACCCTTTGGAATTATACCCTTGAATATATAGACGGTTCACAGACTGATTGGGTCGGTTTTTAATCAAAACAGCATACATCCTGGTAACCTGTTTCTGCCTGTCTAGCAGAGTGGTATCTTCAGCAATACCTTTAGGCAATCTGAGCTCATCAGCTACAATGGTAGAGCCAAATTTGAGACCTCATTAGCAGGCTGTGTTGTTGCAAAGAGAGAGGGAGTAAGTGGAGAACGTTCTGCTCACATAGGAAAAAACAAGTTAGAGCTGTATGTTCCTCCTTTCTCTAAGCTGAATGGCAGCACAGCCTTATATTCAAGAGAAGTGGGGGTAGGCTGGAAGGAAATGGCTTCTTGCAGCCAGACAGACTATGTTCTTCTAAACAGAAACATTTCAACTACTAATATACAAGTCAAACGTGCCTAGGCAGGAAGAATTTCTTGCAGTGACTAGACTGCAAATGAAACTTTGAAAATTGACTGTATTGTCAACTTCTGTGAGATTACACAGTCTGTTATCTGATCTCTGTCATCTGTGTCCTGCTTTATGTACAGCATTCTGATTGGGATTGACTTTCAGATCTGTGATTTGTGTTTGGTTGGGATTGTGGCTGGAGCAGTGGAAGAAAAGCAGAACAAACCACTTACTTCCTTAGTCATAGTGTGAAAGAAGAGGAGATGACTCTTAAGTCACCTCAGCTTCTACCTTGAAATGCTTGCTGTTAAAGCAGCAAGTGGAGACAGTAATTGTCTTTGTAATCTCATCTGAAATGCATCCCCGGGTTTGGGGTTAGTTTGAGTTCCTCTTGAGTAACTTCTAACTTTTTAGTCGTAAGTTATTTTTAATATATCGTATTAAATGTGTTTCTTCTTAGATTTCTATTGCTTTGAAGGATATCACTTTCATGACAAAGGAGAAGACTGCTCGTCTCATTCCAAATGCCATACAAATAGCAACAAAAGGGGAGAAGGTGAAACTCTGATTTTAAATATGTCCTTGCTAAATGATAGAGTCCAGAACACAGCACTTGTTCTAGTCTATATTTGAATAAGTAACTTCCCTGTCAAATGTTTAAATGTGTTTGGGATTAGAAGGCAGACTTAGGTTTGGTCCCTGTACATGTTGACTTGATAATTCAGCTCCAGTTTGACTGCAGAATCCCTTAGTGGTCTTGATACAGTAACCAGAAAGTAGGAGTTTGTCTCACCTATTCAAAGGAAAACTAAAATTCAAAGCATGAATTCAGAATGTATATTCTTCATACTGAAAAAATATGAAAGTCACTGGATTTCAAGTGCTCCTTGGAGAAAACTACTGAAAACAAAAGAACTGTGATGTCATGGGTTTTGAGTAATGGAGAAATTTACCCCTGAACATGTGCTGGGAAATGAAGTTTTTGAGTGTGTATTTGAAACACTGAAAAGCATGATGCAGAGTCTGAGGTGCAACACACTGTGATAAATTATTCTATAAATGCCTTGAAAATAATAATTCTTGGCAAAGAACAGAGCTTTCCACAGTGAACCTGGAGCTGTTCTTTGGCAAGCAACTGTGATTCATCATATTTGGCTGTTCCCTCTCAATTCATCCAGTATTAACTTTCAGTAACAAGGA
The DNA here is from genome assembly GCA_013399915.1 of Illadopsis cleaveri. Classification (NCBI taxonomy): domain Eukaryota; kingdom Metazoa; phylum Chordata; class Aves; order Passeriformes; family Timaliidae; genus Illadopsis; species Illadopsis cleaveri. Next base: position 323,872 of record VXBB01018440.1, read on the forward strand.
AGATAGACCTCTGGTAAAAAACCCCAACTTTCCAATGGGAAAGATTTTAACACTTGAAATGGTGCATATAATTTGATCTCCTATTTTAATTATTTTAATTTCACATCATCTTGTGTGAAAATGTTAGTAAAAGGTTTATGTGGCAGAAGAATGGAAATAGCTGTGGTCTGTGAGAAATAGGCATATGTGTTTCTGATTTGTTCAACCTCCTGTGGGAAAAAATTTAAGCGTGTTTAAGTTGAGGAGGAGCTCTTCCTTTATGCCAAGGGTAGTTACACGACCAGAACAGCACGTGTCTTCATATACTGTGTGAACATTGGGAAACATACTCTTAGTCACTGAAAGTGATACAAACTGTGAAACCTGAGAAATGTGGCCCCCCAGGTTTATTAAATGTGAAATGAGGCAAACTGTTACTGATAAGTGGTATTCAAGATACAAGGAAGCATTTTGGGGTTCTTGAAAATAGCTACATGTGAGCTTATTTATTACCTTGTTTTTTTCCTGCAGTTTTTCTTCACATCATTCAGTGCAAGAGACAGAAGCTACCTCAGTATCTTCCGTTTGTGGCAGAATGTGTTGCTGGATAAGGTAAGCTTGTCTGCATCAGTACCTGTGGTTAAGCAACCAAATAAACTTTTTCTAATGTAGGCAGATGTGCCTCTGAAGAATAAGAGACTTGAAGTTAGCTTTTTCTTTCTGACTTAGAATTCTAATCTGATGTTCTGCTTTGGTTCCTTGCACTTTAGATCACAGACGAAATTCTCATTTTTTCCTTCTCAGACTGCCACCTACAACTCTGCTGTTGAAGGAGCATTTTGTCTTTGTATATGGGTTGCATGCTTCTCTTCACTATGAGCTCAAGCATATGTTACTAAATTTATATGCATTTGCTTCACATTTTCTATGCCTAATTTGCGATCAAAAAGGCAAGAGGTTTTCTCAGTGAAAACTTCCAAGGAAAAAGGCCAAAACTCCTTCTCAGATAAGTTAGCTGAACGTTTGCCAGCCATCTCATTACAACTCTGCTGACCTTGAATAAATGCAACAAGGCAGGCTGTATGATATGGAAGTGTATTTTGCCTAGTTAGCTTGATTTGTATTGCAGTTTGTGGATGTTTAAGCTAATCTTTCTAAAAATGGACTTAGGTTTTTGCAGAGCATCACTAAGAAAGACAATTTTTGTAAACCAATTCCTTCCTGTTTATGTCTCTCATTGTTTAAATATTTTAACACAGTTGCAATTACACACTGAAATATCCATATATAACACTGTAATGATCCCCAAAGGTTTAAAGCTGTTGTGCTACTGACACATAGTAGCTGCTTTTTTCTTTTTGTTAGGTGTATTTTAGGGGAGACTAGAGACACTTTTTGTCAAAACAAAAGCTGAAAATAAAGGGAAGTGCTATTTAAGGCCAATGGTTCTTGCAAATCTCTTGTCCCTCAAATCAAATACTATTTAATTGTAACTTCATAACCGTCTTGTCTTGAATCCAGCTGAGATGTACTATGTCACCTTTTGACTGGAATGTGCAACTGAAAGTAACCTTGCTTTCTTTCATTGTGCAGAGTTTGTCAGAAATGGCACTTATGTTATTCAGTTGATTAGTTTGTGGCGCTGGAGGGTCAAAGGATGGACATTCAGGTATACAAACCCATCGTAGGGCTGGAACAGAGGTAACAAGCTTTGTACTGTTCCGTGTTAGTTTTTTGTGTGTGTTTCTTCTCTGTGACACTGAAATGAGTGTCACATTAGGATCAATTTTTCACTTTAGAGCAGTAGCTAAAGGATAGATAAGGAAGCAGGAAGCATGGACTGAATGCAAGATGAGATGAATTAAGCCAGCAGGTTTTAGGAACCAGTGCATTTGAGTAGCTTGGGAACTACCCTTATTATTTCTATCAAATCTTGCTATTAGCTTGCTTGCATCCTCACTGAAGTATGTTAAAAGATAAAGCTGTTTATGAGAATTTCTGCTTGAGGTTCTCAGTTGTAAAATGGAGCGTGGTCATGAGGTGTATGGGGCTTTTTAATGTAGTATGTTTGGAGCTGTTATTGAAACAGGATTTCTGTTAGGTTGAACTCCTACTTCTGAAATGTAGTAATGACTTCTGGTTCTCTGCTAGAATATGTTTGAGTCACCTGTCAGCCTTCTTTATGGTATCCTTTACTAGATAAAGCTGTGGAGGGGCACTGTGGAGTTGAAAGTAGAAATTGAAGTTGCTGGAGCTGGATCCAGTGACACTACTAGAATGGCAGTTGTCTACTGAACTAATACTAAGAGAGAGCCCTTGGTGTTTTCAAGCAGTTTTTCTGTTTTCTCCCCACCACTCCAGTGTCAGGAACAGCATACATTTGGAAAATGCCTCATACACCTGAGGCCCTGCCATGGTATGCAGTGCCTGAGTATGTGCAGTTTGGTGTTCCTGGCTTCAGTGATCAAAGGAGTGCCATCAGAATTTGTAAGGCTTTTGACAAAAAATAATCTCAATGTGGAACCAGTTCCAAAAGGAGACGGTTTTAATGTTTCATCTGCAAATAGCTAAATGTGTTAAAGCCTGTGAATAACTTAGTTATAGTCTGGAGCACATCTGCTAGACCTGGAGATGACATCCAACTCTTAAACTATGAAATAAAATTGTCATCAAATGTGTAACTGACTATAGGTGTCACAGTGCTGGTTTGAGCCACCTGATGGTGAATAATCCCCAATTTTCAGGATTTGGATCCAGGGGACTGGAATTACATTTGCTTCAAATCAGGTCTGTGCAGAGGTAAGTTTCAGTCCCTGGCCTTTTCAGCACTTCTGGGCATAGATTTCATGCTATGAAGTCTCACCTCTGAGGAGTGACCTGTCTGCTTTACCTGATAATACCTTAAGCTTTCAGCACCTGCAGAACTTGTCAGTGGGGTCAGCCTCATACCCTTTCCCAGATCTCCATCTGGTGGCCGTTCTGCCTTGCACCTCCCAAGTACTGCGTGTCCTAGGTGGTTGGACAAGTAGTCCTTTGACAAGTCTGCCTTTCTATTAGAAGTGACTTGCACTGTGCAAGAAAACCAGCAAATGGTTACATGCTGTTCTGTGCCCAAACTCACTTCATCCATCAAGATGCTTTCCCCCAACTTTGCATCACTACCCTGACAGGACTCCTAGTCCCCTTTAGCTCAGTTACAATTCTGCAGCTCATAACTTCTTCAGATCCTGCTCACAATACACTATAGTGTGTTTGGTGCCCTTCAACTTTAGTTCCTCCGCAAATCAGTGGGTACTTTCTTCTTATCATGGGCCTTTCTAAAGCTTTTTAGTTTTTTTAATATCCATGCAAAGACTTTTTTCTTTGAAGAAAAATTCCATCTTTTTTTTTTTNCCTGCTCACAATACACTATAGTGTGTTTGGTGCCCTTCAACTTTAGTTCCTCCGCAAATCAGTGGGTACTTTCTTCTTATCATGGGCCTTTCTAAAGCTTTTTAGTTTTTTTAATATCCATGCAAAGACTTTTTTCTTTGAAGAAAAATTCCATCTTTTTTTTTTT
>VXBB01018440.1:334447-356803 GCA_013399915.1 Illadopsis cleaveri
TAATGACCTGCCAGTGTCAATCTAATAACAGCACTTTACATATCTCTGTGTAAATAAGCATGACTCTACAAAAGTGAACAATGTAATTTATGTCCCTTTAATCCTGTGTTATCTGAGTATGTTGTGGGAAAAGTGTCTTGAGTTCATAACAGGCTTCAAAAGATGTTCTATTAAATAGTTTCTGATTTTTTGTTTGTTTGTTTGATTGGTTTGGATTTTGTTTTGGGTTTGCTTGGTTTTTTGGGTTTTTTTATGTTTTGGGTTTTTTTTCTGTTGAAAAGTCACTTTACAACATCGTAACAAGCAATGCAGGAAAAAAAAAATTCTGACACTTTCTTAAAACATTTTCTTTCCAAATTAATTATAAGCTGTATCTGTTTCCTCATTTCCCACAGCACTCACTTTCTTGGTTTTATTAACCTGATGATCAGAAGTTAAATCTTCTGAGAGGTGGCTGGAATGGGGAAAATGGCTCAATATTGATGAGCTGTATGTGGGAAGAATGATTTGGTAGTTCATAATGTCATCTGAACAGCCATGTTTTCAATGCAAAAATCACATAAGACTCTTTCTAGGATTTCTCAGTGGTTATATCTCCAAAGGTGTCTTGCTTTTTGGTTTGGACAGATCCAGCATTTGTGATGATTCTGGAGAAAGGGATGAAAAACTGCCCAAAATGATTGGTTTAGTTCATGAGCCCACGCTTCAAACAGAAGGAGAATCACTCAACAGACACATGCTGCCAGGAGTAAGTGCTGACACAGCCTTTCTTGCTGTTTGTAGCTGAGAAGCATATGTGCTTAACTTGTACATCTGTAAGCATAGGATGAATGGAGATGTAACTTCCAAAGAAGTCTTTGAGGAATCAAGAATGTTTCTTAAATTTGAAAATGAGCAAAATTCTGTATAAGAGAATATTGTTGGTGTGAGCTTCAGCAGTGCTCTATCACTAACTCGCTGCACAGCCTGGCTATAATTCTGAGGCTTATGCCCTGGTCTGTTTTTTGTTTTTCCTTTAAAAACAAAATTTCTTGTCTTATCCAATTCCGAAGGGGACCATATTTGTGTTTTATCCAAGTGCTTTTTAAAGTAATGCCTTTTTCACTTCCAATGCTTTCTTGCTTGTGCTATTTGTCATTTAAAAGGATATCTCCTCTTATATTAGTGTCTCTCCTATATGTAAGGCTTATTAAAGGGCAGTTACACTTTGTTATCCTTGCCTTCAAATGTGAGTTAATTTGCTGTTGTGACTATATGAAATCTTTTTTTATTGCTTCATAAGGAAGGGATAAACCCCCGCACTTCCTATAATAAGGATTAATTTTACCTTGATGCCTTGGGTTAGTACAACTGAACAAGCATGAATGTCTGACTCGTGTTCCTTCATGTTATATGAATTTGTTTGTTATATGAATGTGTTTGGCTGGTGTGAACAGCAAGTGAATTAGTAGTGATATATGAGATGGGCACAGTGTCTAGCAGTTATTTGGGCTCCTGTGTGCAGCTGTAATCCTAAAAAGTTACAGGTATTTTGGTTATTAGATATCCCAAAGATCTTGGAAAAGAAAATAAACCACTAATGCATTCTTTGTGCTTCACTAGGGCCAGTTTTACTTTGGAGAATTTGGGGAAGGAAGAAGGGGGAGATTATTTTAATAGTTTTTACTACCCTGTAAATCTTCTGGCTTTTGTCACTTGTTAAAATTGATCTGAAGGTTAAGTAGGATTTAAATAGCTTTGCCAAAATCCAAGTAAATGGCTAGAGACTCATAACCAGCAAACAATATTGGTGTTTCTCAGATGTTAAAAGCTTAGATGCTTGAGTGATGGGTGTTCCTCATGGAAACCCTAGCAGTACAAAGTAAGATTTTTGGAGAGTTGTAAGGGAGGCCTGAGAGGACTGGGGATTCTGCTGGAATTTGGGCTGTTTGGGATAACTAAAAATCTACACAGGTAGCCTTAGTTTGGGTAAGTCTTATTTATGCAAGAACAAGCCATTTAAAAATAATTGCTGTGCCTGGAAAAGAAGCCACGCCCCGAGATGTCTCTTGCAGGTGCTAAATCTAATTGGGCACTTGGTAAGGAGGAATGCCTGGGGATTTGGTCTGTAAAAATGCCAGAATTCTGCCTTGAATAAACTGCCTCTGAAAAGTCTTTTAATTATAGTGTAAAAGTGCAGTCTTGATAAATGTGTTACTGTTTCAGGGTAGCTAAAATGCACAATGATTTTGTTTAGCTGTATGTGTCACTTGGCATTACTCAAGAATGTCCATGCTCTCTCCACAGCCCCAGGATTGCAGCATGTTTTGTAGAACCACAAGGGCAGTAGGAGGAGGCAATAGTGCTTAGAATGTATTTATCAGAAGCCATCACAGTGATGACACAAAACACACTTAACCACCTTCCAAAGACTGGGGAAACAGGCTTAAACTCTCCTTTACTTCTCTGATAGACAAAGTAAGTCCCAAAGTTCTCATAAGAGGAAGATATGAATAGTGGAGGGGTTGGATCTAGTATTTGGCCCATCTTGAAAAAAATATTGTTAATGGCTGTCTGTAGTTGATTGAGGAAAGTCTGTGTGGAACACCAGTCATGGCTCATCTGCCCCCCAGTACATGTGAATGTGTGAGCCACCTTGTTGCGTGTTTTTGTAACCATCATCTTCTCTCCACCCCTTGTAGGGAGGCCTTTCAGTCCCAGATCTTGCTGTTTGCAGGCTAAAAACCAAAAAAGCCTTGGCACAGGGCTTAGCAGTACTGGACTAGCTCAGGAGATAAATGTAGAATAGGGAATAAATGATACATCTTTAATTCCAGCTGACAGGTCTTAAAATCTTTACTCTTTAGCGAAAAAAACCCCAAACAAATGCAAACCAACCCAAAATCCCATGAAGTCTGTGTTAAACTCGATCAGTTACTACAAAAGCCCCAGCTGGAATCTCTTCTTCCATGACATCATGAAAAGTCTTTTTTCCTAGGAGCTGATGCTTTTGTCTTCTGACTTGAGCCTGGCTTTCCTACTCTGCTCATGGCATAGTGGTCTGCTCTTACACTGCTGGTGGGAACCCCACTTCACTGGATCCCTGATAGTTGTCAAAATGCTACAAGAGTTCCTTGGGTTTGTGCTGGATCAGTGTGTCAATTTTTAGGTTGTTCTGTCACAACGAGCTCCTTTTTGACTTCCATCTGTATTGGTGTTTTGACATTTAATGTTGGTTCTGTCCTAGATCCTGTTATGCGATTGAGTATAACTTACATGGCAGCTTCTGTCAGTAGAAGCATTTGTTAACTGATCTGTTTTTCTGATTGTCTTCCTTTTTAATTTTTTGACCCTGAAGAAGTACTTTTGTCTGCTTATTCTGCAGTCAGATTTATGCCTGCCTCTGTTTTCCAGCCACCCACCTCCTAATATCCCTTGGTTGTACAAAAAAGTAACAGGTTTTTGTTTTGAAAAAAACCAACCAAGTAGTACGGGAAGTTTGTGATGACTGTTGAAGCAGTGGATGCTTTTGCTTTCTTGAGTCAATGCTGAATAATCTTTAGGGATGATAGTTTTGCAGATGAATCAGAACAATTCAGTTGAGGAGTCCTGATCATATTTACTATGGTCCACCCGCTGCTCTTCTGGGGGCTATGCTGCCCTTGATCCCAGATGTTCCACTGGTGGCAGTGGGGCCTTGAGGAGAGGTTTAGAATGAAGACTGATTCAAAGCTGGTAGCCAAGCTTTTTGGGTGGCATTTTGAGATACACCAACTTTATCTGTACAGTTTCCCTGGAGATTTGTTTCATTAAGTGTGCAGTGGCATATATGCTTAGCTGACAGTTCTTGTTTAAGGTTAAGAGCTGCATCATTGACTCAGTGACTGATGTTGAGGGGGATTTCCTTCCTGCTTATATATTGGAGATGGCAAGTGATACTTCATTGCTTTGTTTGTGAGAAGTAACATTTTATAGGTAGGATGGCTTAAACAGTATTTTAAAACTTCTTTTTTCAAAGGGTGATGGTGTCCTACAAAATAAGAACTTTTCAAATATGTAATTGGGGTAATCTAAGGTTGCTGAAAGAGAAGGGCGTCCTGCCCATTTCACTGTGCTTCCCCTCTGGGTTGTTGGACCCTTGCTAAACTGTTAGGAAAAAAATAACCTGCTGAATACAAAGTAAATCTGTGTAAGGCTGATGAATTTATAAATGCTAATATCCAAGCAGGCAAGGGACCCAAACTGTGCAGATGGATGCAAGGCGACTGTCCGATTTAAGGGAGCTCTTGGTACCAACAGTACATACAAATAAATCTGTTTATTGTTACCAGGGTTTAGTAAAATACTTAAATTAAGGGAAGAGAGGTTGACTGGGGTAGAGGAAGGAAGAGAGGTTGACTGGGGTAGAGGAACAAGGGGGAAATTAGCACTTGACTATGTGGTAATTGAGCAGGTAGAACTAGTGGCTTACTTTGTATGGCTGTCTTTTTTTAAAGTAACTTTCTCTTTTTTTTTTTTTTTTAATGGTCTCTGATTACTGATATTTTTTCTTCTCTTGGTTGTTTCAGGTGGAGGAGTCCCCTACTGAGAAGCAAATAAAGAGTCCTCTTCCATCTTCAGAAAGAAAACCTGCTAAGCTAGTTAGGAGCAGGTCTTTAGAAAAGTCTTTGGACCTTAATGAGAATGAAAATCTTCCAGAGAAGAGCAGTGCTTCAGATAGTGAAGAAGGTAAACTTCTTAACGATTGGGCTCTGTAAGACAACATGACAACTTCCATCTCACTTGTAGAGAAAGTTAGAGAACTTTCTGATCTTATGAAACTTTTGTGCTTATTTGTTTCACAGAATCGCAGCAAAAATATTTTTTTGATCTTAGTTTCTGGAGGGGAAAAAAAAGTTGTTGGGTGTTTAGAATGAAAACAAAGAAATTGTGGTTTTCTTTCTCTCCTTTGGTGGGTGGAAAGTTGCCAACAGCTTAAACTAAAAGTTTCTTGACAATGGGCAGGTGTTAATTTCAAAGATGTTTCTTTCCTTTGTTTGCATTTCTTGGAAACTGCGGGGAAACATTTCAGGCTGTCCTTAAGTTTCTGAAAGATTCCCCCATCCCCTTCTATACATTTACACTTTCTTATGGCTTATGAGCTTCATTGTTATTGATGGAAGAAGCTGAAGAACTTACTGGAGGCCCAGGGAAGACAACTTCCCAGCTTTCAGGAGAGTATTGTGCATAATCGGAAGATGAAAAACCTTAATGGATATCTTGCAGCAGATTACACTCTCTGTGCAAACAGTATCTTAATGGATCCCAATATACCAACCTCATAACTCATATCTCATTAGCCAGTACAAGATAGAAGAAACTCAGGTACCTGGATGGCAGACTTGTGCTGAGGTCTGTGGGTGCTTGTCCTGTGGTCCTGCAGTAGCCCCTGACAAGTTCTCACTTTCTGTGGTGAGATTTTCAGTTACCCTGGGGAAGTTTTCTGTGCCAAAAGGCTGTAGTTGTTCAGACAGCTCATTGAACTTTGGTGGATGTTCTGTAATATTTGAATCTTGGATTCTATAAATGCCTTTAAAGCGAAATGTGCACAACGTGTATTGGTTCCAAGTTTATATGGTGGTAAGCGTATAAAAGACAGAAAATCCCAACAGTAATACTGTACTCAGTAGCAGCTGTATATTTCTTTCATGTGCAAAGAGAACTTACTTCATCACTTGTTGGCAGGAGTAGAACAGTTTAGTTAATTGAGGCCACTTCTTAATCTCACTGAGAAATTTTGTGTCTTGCCATTTCAGAGTTGACAACTGAAGTTATTTGCAGGTATCATTATGGGGGGATTGTTGAAGTGTCCAGGAAAACTTTCAGAGTTATGGATTGAGTTGGCTGCCTTCAAGTTGTGATTTTTGCCTGGGGATGTGCTTATATTCAATTAACTTTGCTGTTGCTTCCCCATCCTGCTTCTGTGTTGGCTTGAGTTCAGATTCAACTCTTATGTGTGTCAGGCATTATCATTTTTGTGAATATACCTACTTGAACAGGCTGTTGTTTATGCCATACTCCTACACACATAACAAGCTTCACAAATTAATTTACTCTTTCACAGGTGTATCTATTAGAGCAGCAGAAAGTTTTTGCCTTTGAATGTTTCAGACATTTTGCAGCTTTTCTATCTTCCTGTTACTACATCTCTCTTCAGTCTCTGGATTTCATTTTTTGTGGCAAATGTCTCCAGTGAAACAGATTAAAAGGTAGTCCTGTTGTCTTTCCTGCTGCTAGTTGCCTAAACGATAGCAGTAAATATTCCCTGTCATGCCTGCCTTGGTGATGTTGAATAAATAAAGCATATTAAACTGGAGATGTCTCTTTAATAAAAAGACAACTGACTTCATGCTGCTTTTCTTATTTCTCTTCCCTTCCCCAAGACTAGTCTTTTTTTGTTCAGAGCAGGATTTTCTAGACTCACAACATTAATCTTTTCTCTCAGAATCTTCATGCTTAGAATTTTTTTCTTCTGTTTCTCTGTCTGTTTTCTGTTGCAGTTGCCCCACACTTACAAGGTGAATTCCTTCACGCAAATGAAACTAGCTTTCCTACATGGCAAAGGTTTACCCATGCGATTAATTTCTCTTGTGTCCTCTGGCTCATACTCAGGCTGCCCATGGAGGTGTCCTGGCAAATAAGGTGAGGGACAAGCTCAAGATTGTTGTTCTTCACAACATTAATTCCCTTGTCCTAAGCAATTCTCACCTTGGGAATGGGAGGTCTGCATCCCACTGTGCACCACTGGCCTATTGACCTGCATCTTGGTGTTTTTGTCCAGTTTCATAGGTCAGAGTATAAATCCTGAGCCATGACAAACTTTTGGCTAAGCTAAACGTTAGTATCTGTGGCCTTAATTCTGAATCTCAGAAAACAGATTTTAGTTTTAGCATAGAATACATGTTTCCAACACAGGGCCAAGAGGTCTTTATAATTTCCTCAAGACTCTTTAGTTTATAGGGTAGTTTGTTTGTTTTTCATGGCCATGTTCAGCAACATGAAATACTTCAAAGAAAGAAGGGGGAAGCAAAATATTGGAAAAACAATATTTTTCTGCTAGAAGGCTCTACTGTATACAGGGAGATCACACATTTCTGTTCTCCTTGTGTAACATGACAGACTTATTGTGTTGTTTCTGTGTGTAGTAATAACCACCTTAAATGTGTGATCTGCAGGAGACCATAACTGCCTGCACCATGGTGCTGTAAGATGGGCACAGCAGAGGTTTGACTGCTGGCAGATAGTGGTGTATAGGGCATACAGTGTTTGAAATACAGGATAGTTGAAATTAGGTTCTGCCCTGTGTTAATTGTCTCCTTCCCCCGCCCCTGATACCAACTTTTGGATATGCAGTGTATGTAATGAAGTGTAGCCCTGTTATCTTATTGGGATTTTAATCAAAATACTGAAAGGATATATTTTCTTGAAAAAAAGTTATTTACTTTGGTGTTTAGAGGATACATGTTTGAGTCACCTGAAAGCAAAAGGTTGTGGGGACTTCTATCTTGTGAACTGGAAAAAACTAGCATTGTGACAATATTTACTTAGTAGCTCCCCAAGATAATTCTCTAGTTAGTCTTTAAAGTATAGGAGAGTTCTCTGAAAATAGTTAATACTGCTAATACAGTCTTTAAATAGATGATGTCTGGAACATGTTCACTTCTAGGAATTGGTTTTATTCACTTGATTTCAGGTGTATTTGGTTAAAAGCTTCTACCTACATGTCTTTCATGCAGCATGTATTTTTTTCCCCATCCCCAGCGGTATAGAAAGTGCCAAGATTTGCATACATACTTTTAAAAAATTTTGATCCTCCTCCAACTCTGTGGCGTGGAAAAATCAACCTTCTTACTAATTTGTTTGATAGCATCTGCTCTTATCAGTTCAGCTTTCTTAATTTGCTTCTGGTATGTGTTTAGCTTTTTGCTGTTGGTTGTTGATGGGAATTTTTATTACAATGATTTTCTTATTGCCCCATCCCCCTCCATTTTCTTTCTCTTTTTTTGCACTGCAGATGTCTTTAAACCTCTGCCATCCCTGCTGCATAATGGTATTATATTCAAACATTATTTCACAGCTTGCCTTGCAGTGATGAAAATGACTGTATGAAGTGCAAGGCAGTAGTGGGGGAGGGAATAGACCTGCTGTCATTAGGCTGAACCAGGACACTCTGGGTAGTATGTTTACTTCTGTGTTTTGGGGTCCCTAGGGATCCCTGGCTAAAGTAAGGATAATCTCATGTTCTTTTAGCAGACAGCTCCAATTCAGCTATAAATGTATTCAGGTTAGGAGAATTAGTGTTGATAATTGTATGCTGCTGAGGGGTTTAGAACAGCACTGAAAGTGAAGAAGTTAGATTGATATCTCTGTATTTGCACAAAACATTTTGTTAGTAAAGAGCACTCTGAACCAGTCTTAGGTAAAATGCTTTATGTTGTCCTACTGTTGGGAAAAACAAAGGCAGATACAAGTTTACGTGTGTGAGTTAAAACAAATGTAACAGTAGACAAAGGTGAATCTTTACTTGTAGCAGAGATTAGTGGTTAAAGGTGCCTGTTCTGTTCAAGCTGCAAGTGTATAAAGTGTACACCTATTCATTGCTATGGTACTGTTTGTGCTCACTGCTTCATCTAGGATTTCTACAGATAAATTTTGAGAAGCCCAGATGGAAGTGACTTGAAACATGTCAAGCTTTTGGTGTATCCTTCTACTTGGTTCCACAGCTGTGGAACTCACAGCAGCATTTATGCATACATGCACCTTCCAGACCCATTGTCCAAAAAGTTTACAGTTTTTCTGGAGAACAGCTGTTTGAATCCTAGCATCTAAAGTAGCTGATGGGCCTGATATGTAAACCTAGGTTTAGCTTGGATTTTCTGAAAATTATGTGCTAACAATTTAAAAAACCCCCTTTGTTTCTTCCAAGAGCAGAGGAGAGAAGGATTGTAAATACAAAACATATTTCTCAATAGATACTCATGCACTTGGCACTTCATTGACTATTAGAGACATGACTTTATGGAGATAGTGTAGGTAAATTACAGGAAATTTTGTATAGACCTGTGGGTGCTCCTTCTTCAGACTCATTAGAAAGAGGACAGACTCTGAGTAATAGTGCTTGGTAGCAAGCACTTAAGGTCATAAACCATGGGCTTTGTGCATATCACAAGTTGCCCTGGCTTACCAAATTACTTTGCATCAGCAGAAAAATAGTAGCTGTCCTCAGGCATTTCAGGTGAACATGAAGTTGAGTTGTTTAGCTCAGGCTCACTGGGGCAGAGGTAACTTGTGTTATCTTGTGCTTGCTAAGACATATACAAATAGCTGACAAAGCTGATCTGATAATTATCTGGTGGCTTGATCGTGTGTCTGGGTTTTTTTTTTTTTTAAGTGGTACCAGAGTCCTTGGCCATGTCAACATCCAGCTGAGTAACACTCAGCCACAGTAACTAGGTTTGAATTGCCTGGCACCTGATGCCATGTTAGCTAATGCATGTGGAGGAGGTGTCAGCATCAGTATCTGAAACTTCCTGCCTCTTAGCAAAGGAGAGGATGTGGGGAGTGCACTCGGAAAAGAGAGATCTGTAATGCTGAGGTCTTGTTAAATGAGGTCAAACTTACAGTTCACTTGGCCTGCCTTTTGTTAGAGTTAGATTCAGCTGGGGGAGGAAATGCAGTGAGCATAAGCTGAAAAACTCGGGCTGAATTTCTGGCTTCCTGCAGAATGCTTCAGCACAGCAGAATTTGTATTCTACATGTAATGGCTGCATATTGACTGGTTAAATAGACCTCTTGAAATGTGTGTTTGCTTTCTGTCCCATCTCATAATTGTGTGGAATTACAATTGCATAAGCATAACACGGCATGGAGAGGAAGTCGTTCTCTTGTGCAAGCACAAAAATACAGCACTCATGCTTCACTTTTGGGGTCCTACTTTGAAGCCTGAAGAGATTGAGAGCTTTTTTGGAGGCAGATGTTCTAACAGGCTTCTAGCAGGCTAGGAGCAGCACTAGAGAGGAAGTCTGCTCAGTCAGGACTGCTTTCATTGGGGACTGCTGTGGTTGTTTAGTTAAAGCATTTGCCTCATCAATACTGACTGCTACCAAGCCAGTAATGTTTTAAGTGCTGTAACCTCAGCCTGCAGGCAGCTTGTGAACTACAGCGTGATATTCAGTCTACCTTTGCATTCATGGCTGGCACTGACCTTTCCTAGCCCTGAGCATTCATTTTTATCAGTTGAAAGTTTGGCCATCCTGACTTGTGTCTGTCTGCTGCAAGATTTGCTTTTGGGCTTCTTGTTTCATTTTAGTGATGTGTAGTGGTGGGGGGGCTTGTTTTCTTGCTGGTAATTATAGTTTAGGATTGACTTGTTTCTAAAGCATAAAGCAGATTGAGTCGGGATTGGCACAGGAAACTGCTTGCCCTCCAGGATTATAATTCTATCCCTTATCTCTTGCAAGTGTGGCTGAGACAACCACAAAGCTGAGTCATGCCAGCAACCACCAAGAGGCAGAAATAGCAAAGATGAGTGCTGCAGCCACAGAATGCCACTGGGGTGCTTGGTGACTTCGAAATAGGTGTTGGCATTTAAGTCTCTCTGCATTTTTGGGGACTGCAAAATGGAGCAGAGTATCTCTTATGTTCCTGTTCAATAGGTATGGAGGGAAGAACTGTTTGGGAGTCTGCCTGGTCCCTTAGACTGTGGACATTACCAGTATTACAAATGTTAAAAGCAGAATTCTGAAACCAGCCACAAGAAGAAAACTTACGGTTTTACTGTCCTTCTTGCTTGACTTTTGTACAAGAGACATATTAATAGACATAAAAATGAAAATTATGCTAACTTTGTCTTTCCCCAAGATTTCTTGCAGGATTAGTAGAATACTGAAGGTGAAATTAAAAGGATGGTATCTTTTGCTGTTAATTTATCAGTTTGCACAGGGTAGGGGTGGTAGAGGTGTGTATTTGAAAATCAGTTCTGGACTTTGTTCCTGACGGCAACCTACCTACCAAATCATTTGCTGCTGCTGGGTTTCTCCTTACTGGGTTTCTGAGAGCAAGAAACAAATGCTGATGCAAGCTTGGGGAGGATTTAAGCTGTAATAATGCTTAGAATGCTATAAAGGTTCTTTATAATACTGTTCTTAACCTGATCTCTCTGTCTTTCTTAGCAGTGAAAGAGACTGTCTCTGACAATGATCTCTATGGGAGACTTTTTATAAACAGAGTTTTTCACATCACTGCAGACAAGATGTTTGAAATCCTTTTCACCAATTCTCACTTCATGCAGAGGTTTCTTAATTCCAGGAGTATAGTAGGTAATAAATTCTTTTCCCTTCTGTTGGTTACAGGGTACCCTGAAAATTTTTACCTCTGAGAATTCCTAAATAGGGCTAAGTTGAATTTTAAGTTTCTCCTTGCTTTAAAATAATTTCTAAGCTTTAAAATTTCACTACGAGAGAGGATATTTAAAGCTAGACTATTGTTTCCCTAGGTATGTACATTTTGGAGTAAAAACCTCATTTCAGTGCACCACAAAACTGCACCTTAATGCCTGAATTTTGAGTAGGTTATTAAGTTGATGCATTCTATGGGGTATTTCTGATTACATTGTATCCCAGAAATAGTGAAATTTGTATGGCTGGTACAGAGGCAAAAATCATTGCATCCTCCTAAATGATACTCACAGGCTTTAATTTTCTGGATGAGTAAATTTTATTCACTGAGACCATAAGAACAGAAAATTAAGTCAAAAAGGGTAATATTTATTCAGTGTCAGCTTAAAAGGCAAAGTGGCAAAAGCTTTTGATAATGCTAAGTGAATGTTCAACTTTAAGCAAATGGGAAATGACATATTTTCATTTAATTGCTTACTTTTTTCTCCATCCTCAAGTCTCTTTCAGTAGATTCAGGCTCAGTTATTCAGAGCCTCACCTTTGTTTATTAGCAGACTATATGGGTATGGTTTTTCTGGGAAAAACCCCACAACTATTTGGAATCAGTTTTCTGTCTTTCCCCCTACTCCTGTTCTCAAACCATTAAGACACAATAGGGCAGAGATAATGCCCTTCAGGTAATTTTTATGTGAGATTTTGCATAACTTCTCATCTAGATGCTGTATCAACCCCTTGGAATAGAGACTCCAATGGCAATCAGCTGAGGACTTTGACGTACACTGTAACGATTAACAATCCACTCTGTGGGAAGTTCACAACTGCAACTGAAAAGCAGGTACTGTGTGCATGTGTGTCTGCTGCCCTTCAAAGCAAGGGACAGGTCAGCCCTATGGTCTGTCAGAGTTCTGACTGTGGATTAAAGTTCAGTGAACTGAATGTGCATCTGCAGTTTAAACAGAGCGTCTCTGAGGGTGGCTTGCTGTCTCTCTTACCATTACTGAGCTAATGCTTATTAAATGAGAGAGGCTTTCTACCTTTACAGATGGCTGTAAATTCCCACAATACTTGTAGGGAAAAGTACTAACATCTCTTAGGAACTAGGGGATGAAAAGGTGCAATTAAATGTACATTTCTGGGCTCACCGGTATTAGAGGTAAGGAGCCTAACAAAGGGCCACTAAGGTGATGAAGAGACTTGGAGCATCCCTTGTGAGAAATGACTGAGAGCTGGAGATGTTCAGCCCAGAGAAGACTCGGGCATCTTAAAATTTATACAAGTATCTGAAGGGAGGGTGCAAAAAATTCTGAGTCAGGCCCTCACCATCAGAGGTCACAGATTTCAATGGTGCCCAGTTCTTGCTGTTCTGGACACACAAAGGACGAGGCAGGCACAGCAGAAGTCAAGGGACTTCAACTACTTTATTCAAATTTGACTCCAACTATTTATACATCTGTACAAAGGTCAAGAGATTGGCTACAAGGGTCGCCACTTCTTTCACCTGGATGGTGAACATCACTATCAATCACAATTCTCCTCCCAGAGGACAACTATGTAAACTATCCAAAAATATGTAAACTATCTAGAGATATACACTATGTTTTGTTGAGCTGCGTGAGAAAGCACGATTGCTAAGTCCAAACATTGCAAGCAAAAAAAAGCAAGAGCAACACCCAGTGACAGGACCAGAGGTGATGGACACAAACTGAAACACAGATGATTCCTTTTGGACATCAGGAAACACTTTTTCACTGTGAGGGTGACTGAGCAGTGGAACATATTGTCCACAGAGATTGTGGTACCTCCTTTCTTGGAAGTGCTGGAAAGCCACCTGGACATGGTCCTGGGCAACCAGCTCTAGATAGTCCTGCCTGAGTTCTTGGACAAGACAAGCACCAGAGGTGCCTTCCAATCTCAACCCTTTTGTAGTTCTGCTTTGGGAAAGGTCTCAAAGACAAGCTGTGGTCATGAGGCAGTAGCCAGGCTTGCATCTGGTACTTGAGGTGGTAGTGGGGAAGTGCTGCTGCTGCCAATGTTGGCTCTAGCAGAAGGCATCTTCTCATTTCCCACCCCACCTATACTTGATATTCTTAACTGTTTTTTTATAGTGACTCTTCAGGCTTTTTCTCTCCTTGAGTTCACTTGGAGTTGGTTGATCCAGCCTAAGGAACTCAGGCTGAAAGGGGGCAGGGGAAATTTGTGTACCATCAATATACCTTCTTAATTTTTATTTTCTTTTGTGACAGATCCTGCATAAGCAGAGCCAGAAAGGTCAGTCTTACCAGGTGGATGCTGAGGTCCTGACCCATGACGTCCCCTACCATGATTATTTCTACACTGTGAACAGATACTACATCAGCCGCACGTCCAGCCACAAGTGCCGGTTACGGTGAGCCTGGGGGCGCACGGGGAGGGCAGAAGCCAAGGTGAGGATGTTCTGAATTGATTAATTAGTTAAAGAACCGCCAGCAGCACAGAGAATGTTGGGTTCTCTTCTCAAAAATAAGCTTAGCTTGTTTCTTGTCACATGTATGCTGTGCTTGGATCTCATTAATGCAGTGAGAAATTAACTGAGATGTTGACTCTGAGGTACAGAACTTATCTCCAAGACTGAGCTGGGTCCTGACCAGCCTTGTGTTTTTGAGTGCAGCTGTGTGAGTGGGAGAAATTGGAAAAAAATTGGGATGTCTTATTAGGTTTCCCAGACATCCTTGCTAAGGGCATGCTGAGGAGAATGGTTTCACAGGAATGTGCAGGGAAGATAGAATGTATGTAATTTAGCAAGGAGGGTACTCAAGTGAACTCTATCTAGATGTGGAATTTCCTCTCCCACTTGTTGAAAACATTGGAAGCGGTGCTGTCTTTAGTAAGAGTTTTTTCCCAAACTTAATCAGTATTCAGGAAAGGTTAGCAAGCCTGGATTCTATTCCGGTTAATCTCAGGCTATAAAACTACTGAAAACTCCTTCTCTACTGGGAGAAGGAAGGAAGGAAGGTCTTTGAAAGAGTGCTTTGATTTTTTTTTGAGTGAATCACTGTTCTTCTTTGAGACCTAGACTTGTTTTTTCTGAGGTATATGACAGCTCTAGGATAAGAGCAAAAACCTAGGTATACATGGTGCACAGAGCATACATGTACAGAAGAGCAGGCACATGGTGATGTTACAGCTGGCCCTTACTGAACTGTTCTTAAAATGGATCAACTCTAATTTAAAGGAGTTATTTTGTTACACCATACACAGTGGGCTTACATTGATTTGGAAGATTACTTACAAAGTTGAAAAAAGTGTATTCTAGGATGGTCAGTGATCTTGACTGAAATCGAGGACTTTTGTCCTTTATGAATAGCTTTGGGATTCACTCATTTGTTAGAAGCATCCCTCTGAAGGACTCTAGTTCAATTCATTTTTATTCTGGAAGCAGTATTGATTAGCTTGACCTGAGGAATGCACAGTAGGATTGTCATTTTTCCCTCTGTCATGCTCACAGAAAGACAGATTTTAATTTGTCTACTCAGGGTATGATGTGAGCACTTGATGTATGAGTTGTGATAAAGAATTTCACCTTCTGCTATTGTAGTGCCCATGTAATATATCATGTGTACACATACAAAGTAAAAATCACAACTTTATTATCTGGAAGCCTGAATTCCATTTTAAATGTGGTTAAAATGAGAACGCTTCAGAGGGTAGAAGTCATTTGGTAGTCTGAGTCTGAAGGAAAGCATTCCAAAATGTTTCCCATAATTTGGACATTTAGATTTTGATGCTTTAGCTAGAGATGTGTCTGTCTCTTGTGTTTTTTAATGAAAGTGCTGCCCAGCTGGAGGGTGACGGCAGTTCCAGTTGGTATTTCAGATTTTAAACATAAGCTGGATGCCTGCTTCTGATAAGAGATTTCTGCTATCACTGTGCTGCCTAGAAGAGCCCTCTTCCATTATTGCATTTCTTTTTGCTAGGGTTTCTGCAGAAGTGAAGTACAAAAAACAGCCTTGGGGCCTTGTCAAGTCTGTAATTGAGAAGAATACCTGGGGAGGAATACAGGAAAACTTCAAACAACTTGGTAAGGCATTTTCTTCTTTGTGCTGGAGTAAGGAGGCTACCTTTGCTATGTGTGTTTTTGTGTCTGTCAAACCTGGCTTCTCGAAGAATAGCTTGAAAAAAAGGCAACATCTAAGCAGTCTTGAAGACAGGACTTCCTGTCATCAATGTATCTGCCAGTTCCAGGGTGTGAAGGAAGCCTTGAGGCTAACAAGGGGCTCTTGTATACCTGGCCATAATTGCTTTCAGAAGGAAACACAAGGAGCAGCAGGAAAGCTGTTATTTTCAACTGCATGTGCTTATCCCTAAGAATTTCCTTGATTGTCCATATGAGAAGAGAAGCAGTGGCACTTGGCAGGCTTCATGAATGTCTGTTCACAGCCTGGCCAGCCACTGCTGCAGGCTCACAGTCTAACACAATTCCTAGTCTCAGTCTAACAGTGTCCTGCAGTGCTCTTCCAACTGCTGTCTGGCATAGCGTTGAACAATCCTGCCTGGGCTGAGTGTGCACCACCTCTGCAGAGTGTTGCAGGTGCCCTCTAGCAAACAGAACCGGGGTGGAGGTCAGGGTGTAATTTGCCAATTACCTGCTTTAAGTTCATGTACTGGAAGGCATGCTTGTTCTCTCACTGCGACCTTGCATATCTCACAATTTGTCTTCAGCTTTGCAGCTTTCTTTTTGACAGTTCAGTAACATTACTTTTTTTTTCAATGCAGAATCCGATCTCCTAATGGAGGAATATGCAATTAATCAATCTATAGAAGACTCTGGGAAATTACTTGCTCTGAGACGAAGGCGACGCACTTTACACCGGGGTTTGGCAGAATCGCTTCCCAAACGCTCTTCCCAACATTCCTCTGGTGACATGGGAGTAGAGTCACAGGGCAGCTTAATAGGTAAGATTTTTTAATATCAAGTGGCTTCCAAAAGGTATATTCAAGGAAACATAACTCTTAAAATAGTGCAAGAATAGCATTTGTGTATATATTACTCTTGTCTGTGATAGCAAATGTTTTAACAAGTTCAGTCTTCTTTATGCTTGCACAAAGAAGATCTGGAGCATGAATGATCACTTTGATCATGAGTATCTCATGAAATTAAGCCTAATATCACCTTTGGTTTTAAAACAAACAGAAATCAACCAAAATCTTAAATACTGCTTTGTATCTGCAAAGGATTGAAAATGAGATTGGATCAGGAAAAAAAACCCCAAAAACTGATTGTTGTAAAGTTTCTGAAAAAATTGCTTTTTTTCTTCAAATAACTGCACACACAGGTCATGGGTTGATTAAACTTTGCCACTTGCCTCTTGGCCTTGTCATCTCAGTTTTCGTTATTTATTTTTAATGTTGAGAAGCCTTTTTCCTATATGCTTCTGTAATTTCTTGGTCACTGAAGCATTTCTTGCAGTTCTAATGTCCTTAGGCACAACATACTTGGCCCACCAGCATGTACAACGTTAGCTTCACCTAGAGAGATGAGGAACATGTGTGCATTAGTTTGCACTAGGGAATGGTGGATTCCATGACAGAAGTTGAATCGTAAACGGTGAGGTAGGAGCAAGTATACTTCCCTAAACAGGGAGACAGCACTGGGTCTAGATAGCACTGAGAGAATATTTGGATCAGCAGCATGTGTAAATGACTAGCTATGTGAAATTGCTTCCTAATTACTTAATTTTGCTACTGTTGCTCCACCTTTTCAGATGAGCGTGTCTGTGTACATTACAGTTTTTATGTGTCTTTTGTTCAGGGCAGGATGTGCAAAGTAAATTATATTTAAAGATCAGTGTGCCCACAGTGATAGGTGCTCAGTTTGGAGAGAACATGAACTCTGTCCCTCAGTGTCTGATCGCTGTTGGCTGATAAATAGCAGGTGGCCTCTTGAAAGGCTGTTTTCAAGACAATTGATAAACCAAGCCAGTAAGGATGGGACAAGTTACAGGAAAATGTGACTGACATTGGTTGTCAGAAAGATGAATGTGAGCAGGAGAGAGCCACTTTGCAGCCTGTCTCTGTGGTGTGTGACTAGCAGCACATATACATGCTGGTAATGGATGGACTGCAACCTTCTCAGGCTATTCAGGTTTAATGTGACCACGCCTCAGCACTGTGTTCTCCCCAGCACAGTGGGTAGGGGGGATTCTGATGGAAGAGTCTGACTGTTGAGCCAGCTTCTCAGAGAACTGCAAAAACGCCTTGGTGAATGTTGGAGGTGATCCTGTGCACCTACATGACCTGATTTTTTTTCCATTAGAAGTTATTGAGCTATTCTGTGTGAAGTGCTGGGCACTGACATACGTCTGTCTGCAGGCATCCTTTAGGGAATACTCTTTAGTACTTTTTAACCTCCTTCTCTTCCATGCCCTATAGGAAGAAAAAGAGATGCAGTAAGTAGGACCACCACTATCATTGTAGTAATGAGTGTCTTGTAAGTATTCACTTGCATTAAAATGTTGCTTGACTCAACCTCATCTTGGTTTTTATCTGTATTTGTTCCTCATTTGCATGTTAAGATTGCATGTAGCATGATGAACTAATTTGAGTGGAACATGTGGGTATAAAAGGGGAACGAATTGACTTGGAGATGACATGCAGGATGAAAATACTGACTTGTCAAACTAGTCTACCTTACAGGTTTTCTTAGGTCTGATCCTATTAAAAAAATAAAATCTAGAATCTACTAATTCCTAATTTTAAAAGATCCAAGAAGAGATACTGTTATTTGTTTGCTATTACCCAGCTTAATGGTAACTGCTAAGAATTGTTCATATAGATATTAATTTTCAGTATAGTGCCCAGGATTCTGGGAGGATTCTGTTTCCTCAGCTGTCTTTAGCCATGATCTTGTGTTTGTAGCATTGCAGCTGAAATTGTTACAAAACTTGATTTTTGTTCTTTTCTCGCTACAGTTTGCTGCTCTTAGTCTTGCTGAATATAACACTGTTCCTCAAACTGTCAAAGATAGAGCATGCAGCCCAGTCCCTTTATCATGTCCAGCTTCAGGAGGAAAGCTCTTTGAAGTAAGTTGAATTCACAATTTTTACTTGCTTTCTTCTTCAGTTTATGTGAGAATCTGATCTAAAGAAATAAATTATAAACAATGAAATTCAGTGGCAAGTTTTCAGAAGAGGCTGGGGCTTGCTGTACTTCTGTGGTCTATGCTGAAATCCAGCGACATGTCTGACTGCATCTCGCAGTAGTAAATTTATCCTTTTGACAAGCTGTTTTGGGAGAAATGTTAACCTTAGTTTGCATTTATCAGCCTGCTGTGACTCATCTTCTGTGAATATCATAGTGCTGATCACAGAACCAAAGTGTTCATCCTGTGTGAACCAGCATGTTCTCAAATGGAATGTTAAAGATTCATTTAGCTTTTTAGCTTCTCTCTGTGAGTCTTCTACTAAATCTCCTCTCCTTCACAAACTTCCATGTTAGGTGCCTTTTGTACTCAGACACAGAAAGATGTTGCTTCCTCTTAAATACAGTATCAACAAAAAAGTTAAAAACCACATGCTGATGTTGAGTCTGGAAGAAGTGTGGGGACCTCCCATAGTGACCATCTCAGTACTGGTTAGAGCAACTTTCTTCATAAGATCTTGCTCCCTGAAGTATGGATCTTACATCGTAAATGTAGTATGAGCACAGTTTTTTCTTGGTGGCTGTTGCCTACAGAGGTCTGAGGTACTAGCTTCAAGAAAACAGGGCTTGGAATTCAACTGCAGGCAGCTTTTTATGTGGCTTTTTAAGAGTATGCTTTTAGCAAGGGCAGAGCAATGGTGACAGAGAACAGTTGCTTTTGAAAAGGCATTGAGATGCTTGTTTCATGTTTCTGATGTAATCTCAATCTTTTCAGCATATCCCCAGAAATTGTATCAAAAGAGGAGATACCTCAGTATGATAAGGAACAGGTTAAACATGTGAAGGGAGTTTTAAGAGACTCAATTGAAATGCTTGAGCAGGTAGGTCTGAAAATCTTTCCTGGTGATGTTCTTGTTTCTCAACAATTCAGGTTTTCTCCCTTGTGTTATCATAGCTTTTGTCTGATGTGGGCTAGTGCTAGATAAAGTTTTCTTGATCTGTTTTGCCCTAGGCTTGAGTTTGGTTAATAGGCAGTGCTTATGTTTCTGATGGTTTGGGTTGCTTTGGTTTTGAATTTTTTTCTTGGAGGGTTGGGGTTTGTTTGTTTGGTGGATATTTTTTTGTGGCTTTGTTTGTTTGTTTTGTTTTGTTTTGGGGTTTTTTGTTGGTTTGGTTTTTTATTAATTTGATGAAGATGTAAGTATCCATGTCAATTTTCTTAAACTTGTCAAGTGCTTAAGATGTGTGAATGCAGTTCTGAATCATGACAAAGCAAAGACTGGAGTATTTCAAAACAGATTCCCTTTTCTAAGAACACTCATATTAAGATTTGTGAAGTGTTTTCCCATCTTATTATGGGGTTTCTTCATTCAGGTTTATCCTGGCATTTGCTCCCCACTACTCTTCTAGATATTGGCAAGAGCTTCACTTAGCGTGGCTATCAAGGAGCCACCTAATCTCCAGTGAAAAATAAATAATTTCTGCAGACCATATGTATCTGAGAGTCTCCATAGAAGATAATCCTCCTTCACAGTAACTTAAAATTTCAGGGTCTTGTACATTACAGATACACACACAAAAAATGAAAGATGTTGAATATTGATGTTGTATCTCTGATTCTGAAGTCCATGACTGTTAAATCCTTACAATCCCTAGGCTGAAATTTTAACTCAGTAACTGAAGGACAGTAAATTCATGCTTTAGTTTTTACTTACTACTCAGGAATGTTCTGATTTCAACTTTGTTTATTAAATCTTAAAATGCAATGGAATAAATGGCTAGTTTAGGAAAGCTGAAGGGGGAGCTCACATGTACCTTCATCGTTTGCTCTTTGTTCTTCCATGCACTAAAGGAGGTTAGAAAAAGCTGTTTTTTCTACTCCTTGTTTAGAGGTGTCTCTGCACCCACAACTGCGATTAATCTATTAATTAACCACTTTGATCACAACTTGAAAAAGCCTGAGTGCAGGAAGTTTCACTTTAGAGATGAAGTTTTCTGGTTTCCATACCCTTTTTATTTTCTCTGCTAACTATCCAAACAATTCCTAATTCTGAAGTGTTAAATGCTTTTTGAACACACAGCATAAAAAAAGTGAGAATTTAGCCACCTTTTTCATCAGAATAACGCTTTTTGTCTGGAAGAACTGACACATCTTAGTGCTTGCTACTTTGTGTTTCCTGAGGGTTGTCAATAATCTAAACATGTTTGTGTACCAAAATGCATTAGGAGGGCCACATATTAAAAGAAAATTCATGGTGTGCTGCCATATTCCTTGGAGTATCTGCACTGAATGTTATCTGTGGCTAAAAATGAGTGGGGTGGTTTATCTTCTGTGCTGTTGTCTGGTGAGGTGTTAAGACTTTATCATCCTGGACTGTTAGTATTTATAAACTCTACAGAGTGTAGCTGTTAGGAGAGCACAGTAAGCCAACTGTTTATGGAAACAGGGAGGAGGAAATCACATGAAATCTTTAAAAGAAAAGGAGGAGGGAGACTTTATTTTCCTGATATCACTCACCCATGTAAGAGACTGACTTAAGTAATTGGTGGGGGGATGATTGTATCTTCACAGCTGAAGATTTCCCTTTCCATGCTCCAAAGAAGCTTTGATCACTTGAACAGGACACAGAGCAGCAAGACTGAGAGTTAATAGCCACATCAGCTTTTCATTCAAGACGTTGGAAGAACAGATGTGTGTGTGAGGACTTGTGCGGTAGGGATTGTAACTGTCCCCTCTGGACTCTTTACTGTTTAGCTCAAAAGCTGCACAGAATAAAGGTTTGTGGAAAAAGTAAGTTGGGTTCTGCATTGCCATAGCTTGGCAGTCTTGTCTCTCCTGCCAGCCTTCTACCGTGGGGAGTCTCAATTCCAAATAGTGCAGAACTCTTGGATCAGTCCCATGGTGAGTGAGTGAGGGCAGTTGTACTGCTGATGACCTGACCTGAACATTTCAGATGGGGAAAAACACCCTCAGCAGAGAAGTGGGCTTGTCTAGTATGAAATTGCAGCTTTTTACGTCAACGTAGAAAATTACCATCAGTGAAGAGTATTTTGGAGAAAAAAGAACGTTTAGTGGATTCACAGCCACAGGATCTTCATAGGCTTTTTTTTAGCCATGGGGACCTTGTGAAACAAGTCACCATGTTAAGGATAAATATGCCTGAGATTAATTAACAGGAAAGGGTTTGATATCTCTTGCATACTGCAAGCTTTGGCAGGCTGCCTTCTGCCATATGTTTCCAGCTCTTCCAGAGAAATTTCAGCCCTCGGTGTTTTCCCTCCATCAATGGCTGTGCTTCAGTGCTTCAGCGTGGTGTGCCCACTGATGATGAAACACCTTTTCATGTGCTTCAAGCGTTTTCTAAGCAGGTTGAGGGAAAGACGACGAATACAGAAAAAATCCAAGAAATCGCAGGGGCCCCCTCCCTCGAGGCTGGGGCGTGTTTGGAGGGCAGCGCTGGCTCGGGCGGCGCTCAGCCCGTCGGGCAGCGGTGCAAACACAGGCTATAGGGTATGGAGGGGGTGCAGGGGTGGGTTTAGAGTGTGCGGAGGAAGCTTTCCCGGGCAGTGTGTCCAGCCCCGGGGGCCGGGGGCGCGGGGGGCCGGGCCCCAGGGTCGCCACCTGTTGCGCTGCCCCTTTAAGGCAGGTGCCCCCGCGTGACGGCGGCGCCGCCCCCCGCGCGCCCATTGGCTNGCGCAACCACCTAGCGGCGTGCTGCTGCGACTGCGAGGAACTGGACGACGGCTGCGACAGGTACCGGCTCCGCGACCCCCGGGGACCGCCCGACTGCGGGACGCCCTCCCGGCGGCGGCGTCCCCGCGGGGC
>VXBB01018440.1:356853-386905 GCA_013399915.1 Illadopsis cleaveri
CGTCCTGAGGGCGGGGGAGCCGCGTCCCGCTTTCCGGGAAACTTGTCGGGAGAGAGGGAAAGGGGGGCGGCGGGAGCGGGACGGGGCAGGGGGCGCGGTTGCCCCGGTGCCAGCCGGCGCTGTGCTCGCAGGTGGCTGACGTGCAAATCCCTGCCCCCGGGAGCGCTGGAGAGGATCGCCGACACCATCGCGGACCGGCTGCGGGTCCCCTGGTTCTCGGGGGCCGTGAAGATCAATGTCAGCCTCGTGCCGCCGCTCGTCCTGCTGCCCGTCTTCCTCCACGTTGCCGCCCTGCACTTCCTGCTGGGGGTCATCATCCTGACGTCCCTGCCCGTCGTGGTGCTGTGGTATTACTACCTCACCCACCGGAGGAAGGAACGGACTCTCTTCTTCTTGAGCCTGGGGCTCTTCTCCTTGGGATATATGTACTATGTGTTTCTCCGGGAGGTGGTTCCCCGGGGTCACGTGGAGTATTCCCAAGTGGTCGTTCTCACGTGTGGGTTAATTCTTATGCTTGCAGCCCTGTCCCGAGCTAAGAAGGACCCTGGCTACCTTCCCATCCCAGCAGGCAACAACAAGCCATCGCACCAGGGTTTGTCTAACAAGAGTGTTAGAGGGAGCTCCAGCGGGCTCCACGGCATCTCAGGTGCTGCCAGCAGTCGTGCTGTGAATGGGGAGGCTAAAGGTTATTGCAGGATGTCAGCTGAGCAGCCAGAAGGTGTGAAAAAGGACTGGTGCACTAAATGCCAGCTGGTCAGGCCAGCCCGAGCAGGACACTGCCGGCTTTGTGGCAGGTGTGTGAGGAGACTGGACCATCACTGTGTCTGGTAGGTTTTGCACTGCTGAGGCTCCCTGTGTTCTCTCTGAGTTCCCTCCTCTTTAAAGTAAGCTTCTTTTTTTACAGTCCCTGGCAAGTAGAGTTGCTTTTGCTACGTGCAAGACCTTATGACACTCTTTAAATACAAAAAGCTTTATATTTACCCTTTAAAAGAGCAGCTAGAATAACTGTTTATTTTAAGTGGGTTGACCTGATAGCTGAAAGCTTCTACAGCATACTTCAGCATTGCCTTTACTTCCCTACTGTTTTTCATCAGTTTGGGGTTGCTTTTGGTGTGGGTTTTCTTGGATTTGTTTTTCTTTTTTTCCTTTAGACTTGGTCTGTGGAGCACCAGCTATCCTGCAGTTAAGTTGCATTAGTGCTCTCCTGGGGCAAGGGAACCCAAAACTGCCTTTTGGGTGTGCATGTGGTGCTGGAACCAAGGGGCAGTAGGGTATAATATGTCTCAGCAAAAAATACTACCCTTGCTAAAAATTTGAGGCAAACAGTCTGCTGCTGTTACCCTACAGATCTATTGTCTTGTGTTTGTAACTTTTCTATCTAAAGTTATAAATCTTCTTTTAACATTTTTCAAAGTTCTTAGCCTGTGTTGACTGGAAGCACCTTGGAAATCAGGTTTTCTGACAGCTGGGGGAGGGAGAAGAAATACAGTTTCTTTTCTTTTTTTAAGCAAAGTAATCTCTTCTTTCCTTTTGGAGGATTAACAGCTGTGTAGGAGAACAGAACCATCAAGCTTTCATCCTTGCACTGTCCTTCTTCATGCTCACCTCTGTGTATGGGATTACCTTGACCCTGCACACCATCTGTAGGGGCCGAACTCCATTTGTGGCATTGCTCTACTGCCCCGGGGCCTATTCTGACTACAGGTGAGATGTCTGTCTGGGAGAGAGCTGGGGTGGGAGCAGGCTTGCTCAGGTGGCTTAGCTCCTGTTCCTCGCTCTGCTGACTGCCAGACCTGAACACAAAGTGCCTTCTGAAACACTCTGGAAAGTGAAGTCATGTCTGCTTTCACCAAGGTGGGCAGCCTGAGGCTGGGAGAGAGCTCACTATTTATTTGGGAAAAGTTGAAGGACCTAGGATTTGAAGTATTTATTGTGTTATGTATAGATGTACTTTTGAATATGTATGCCCCCTGATGCAGGTAATAGTCTGACATGGAATTAGTATGCTTTCTCTCCCTCTCATTCCTCACTATTGATCTAGTGAGTGTCCTCCAAGTTACCTGCCTAGAACATGCCCTGTCTGGCAGGGCAGGTGGTGGGAGCTGTTGGACATGAGTTCAGAGACCAGCACTACCACAGATGGGCAGAGTACTGCTAGTACACAAGTGACTCTTCCTTCCTCCAATGCATCCCATGACCTGTAGAGTGAGAGCGTCCTGGGGTCCTTAAATAAGGCCCAAGCACCATTACAATAGGAAGAGTAAAGAGCTGGGTTATGTGATAGCAATGTACAAGAGTAGCTCTGGTAGCAGTAAAAGCTCTCATTAAGTAAGCCCTGAAGCTTTAATTTTGAGAAAGCCTTTAAGGATTATCTGATGAAAGCAGCAAAGTGAGATCAGTGTGGCAGATGTAGACAGGGATTTGAAAGGATAGTGATTACCAGGGACAGTCACTTTAAAGCAGCTGCTCCAGTACTAAATGGCTTCCTTCCCATCTTTTTCCCTGCTGCCAGCTCTGCTCTGTCATTCACCTGTGTGTGGTACTGTGCCATTGTAACAGCTGGCATGGGATACATCCTCCTCATCCAGCTGTTGAACATCAGCTACAACGTGACTGAGAGGGAAGCTCGGCTGGCTCTGCGGGACAACACGGGGCGCCGGCTGCTGGGCGGGTTAGTGATAGACACTGGCCTGTACAACAGGGGACTCCTGTGCAACTGGGGCCACTTCCTGAGCCTGGGGGCTTCTCCTCCACAGCGCTCTGCCGAGGACATCGTGTGACTCCCTCCTTCTGCAGATGGCCTTGTGTCTGGCTCAATGACTTTGTTTAGCAGGGGAGCAGCCCCTCCCACCGGGACTCCTTCCTCGCACAACCTTTCCTCGTGGTCCATGTGTGGGCTGTCCCCTCACTGACAACACCAGATGTTTTCCCTGGTGGAATGGTTCTTTGTGTGCTGTCAGCCAGCAATAGGATGCAGAAAGCAGTAAGCCATATGTGCAGATGGGGAGAGGAGGAGCCTGCTGCCTTTTTCCACTGTGGGAAACAGCAAGAAGAGCACAAGGTTTTGAGAACTTGAGTTTCCCTTAGATGTGAGTACTGGCAACAGGAGGAACCTGCTGCTTGGGCTTCAGAGAGTGCACTGGTTCCTGCAAAGGTTAAGGAATCCCTGGTTTTGTACCTACTTGTGGCATTTTGGAGATGTCAGAAGAGTGAACTTTGGATACAGATAACAGATGGACCCCTGCAGAAACCAGGCTCTTTGGCTAAAAGAGACTGTCTAGGCAGTCACTGGGCAGCACTCTCCTTTCTGGTGCATTTATTTATTTACTTTTACTCTCTCTGATTCCATCCAGCTGTGTACATGCTTCTATTAAGTGCCTTTGTGAGCTACATTCCTGTAGGACTTTGTAAGATCCCTTCACCTCTTGACCCTTAAAGTTGTTATTCCATCCCTGTCTGTCTAAATGAGTGAAAAGAGATCCCATTGTTCTTTCTGCAAGCTGGGTCTGTATTGATTTGAAGGCTTTGCTCATCTCCCTCAAAGTGTTTCTGCTCTGATTATGGGTTGTGAAACGTGACAGCAAGTAAATACACCAAGTAAGGAGTTATGAAGCAACACATAACAGTGAACTCTGAGGGCAAAAGAAGAGTGCTGTCTGTCTAGTATTACTGTAGCTTTATGGAAATTACCTTCATCCTCTGTCTGTGGAAGAGGAGAGAGTAGGCAATTCTGCCAGCAGCATGTTTGGTAGGTAATATCTCAGTTGTGTTGCTGTTAATGCAGCGTTCTTGTCTCCTCTCAACACGGTTACTGTGGAGCTGCCTGACTAGACCTGTTTTCTCAAGTCAAGAAGCCAAGGAACAGATCAACCCAGATCAAATGTACATAGGGAGAGGTAGAGGATGTGTTGGAGGTGTTTGTTTTTGGATAGATGACCTGTACTGCCAGGCAAATGAACCTGTTAAAGTGTGCTCTGCAAGAGTGCCATTTCTTCCTCATCATCCTGTGACTGTATTATGGCCTGGACTTGAGCTTCAGCCAAAATAACAAGGTTTTTATTGTCCAATGGTTTCTGTATTCATGGGTGGGATTTTTTTTTGCTTTTTGTTTTAAACCCTTTATGTGTGCTGTTGGCCCTGCAGTAATAGGAAAGGTCTGGCTGGAAGAGCTGGGGACCATGGCACAAGAATTACAAGTTGGGCCTAAGGTGCAAAAGCAGAGATAAGAGCTTTGTCTTAGCTGTGGTGTTTTCAGAGGTGTGCAGCATGCATGGGTCATGGCTGCCCCGGAGTGCATGGCATGGCAGGCAGCCTGGGAGATGTTGGGCAAGTGATGCACATTCACTGTGCTGCTGTGCAAGTACTTTGAAGAATGAATGGATGGTGCATGGTGCCAAAAGAAAGCAGGGTCAGGATTGTCCCTTGGGATCCCTGCCATATTTTTTGTGAGTGCTCCTCATGACACGTCCCAGTTTAAGGTAGAGACTGTGTCCCTCTTTGTGCTGTTTGCTTTCCTCAAGTGGCACTTTTCATAACCAGCAGATAATTAAGGAGCAGCTGCACTTGGAATGTGGCTGTACAGTTACTGAATTTCCCTTATTTCCTGTTGCCCCTTTTCATTCAGTGAGGAGTTCTTTATAAGGAGGTAAAGGGGCAGCTCTTTTGCTTCCTACCTCTAACCAAGCACAGTAGGAGGTTCTGACCACTTTCCTGACCCTAATATGAATAAAAAGGTACCCAGCTGGACTGTGCAAAGTGTTCCTTTATGACCTTTGTTTGGAGCTTGAAGCCTGATCTTAGGAGTTCAAATTGAGACAAAGTTGCTTCCACTTGAGTTGTCTGTATATTTTTCTATGGCACATATGTATTTTTTTATGCCTGCTGAGGTGATACCGAGCTTGGCAATCCTGGAGATAAGGATGCTGTGGGCTAGCAGGGTCTTCTTAGATCTTATCCTGCTGGCACTGAGGAAGATTAAGGCAGAAGGACCTCCTGGGCTAAATGAACCTCTGCAGTGGAGACAATTTGTCTGTGCTGCATGCACAGGAATCAGTCAGGCACCCACAAGCTGAACGAGCTCTGGGAGCTTTTGCAGGTTTGAGATAAGTGATTTCTCAAAGTCCTGCTACTGCTGGCTGGGAGAAAGCAGAGAGATCACAGGGCATTTCCCTGGCAGTGCTGACCCTGTGGTGCCCACTCGCTCCCACAGGCAGAGGTTGGTTGCACCATTGCAGCCTGTCTCACTGTAGCCTTGTCCCTAGTCTCTCAGTGAGCTTTGTGACTCAGTTTCATCTAAACTGCTTACACTGAGACTCTCTCTGGGCTGTTCTCTCAGGCATCTTGGAATTTGGAGTGCAGATTAGGAACAAAGGACCTGAGATGAATGTGACCAATCCATACCTTGGTCAAACATGCTCCAGTAGAGTGGGCATGAAGTACTAAAGTAAATTTCATTTTTTGCACTGGCTCCAGGGCAAACCATTCAGGGCACTAAAGGGTTGCAAGGATGGGGATTTTTTCTAAGAGGAAAATGCAGTGCTGGTTCCTCAGTGAACAGGAAGTTTCAGGTGGCTGTAATCTGCATAGTAATGGTGACTGTTTCTTTAACGGCATGGCATTGGTTTACCTCTTCTTCCTGATAGGATTTGCTTTGTGAATGCTTAGGGAGATGAGAAGCATGAAGTAATAGGATATTTAAAAGACATGTAAATGGCCGGAAGAGTTTCAATCCCTTCAAATGCATACGTGGGAACTCTCCTTTCAACATCCCCAAGAATTAGCAGGAAGCCCTTGGAGGGTAATGCTCCCTTTGCAGTTACTGCAAGGGCAAACCGTTGTGATCGGTGTGCTCAGGAACAGTTTTTCTTCTGAGTAATTTCCTGCTGAGCTTGGTATTGATCATGCTGGTAGAGAAATGTTAAAATCTAGACATACAGAGTCAGTCCTTGGACTCCCTGTGTTAGTAGATGTTGATCCATGCTGCCTGGCGGTTGGAGCAGTGGGAGCAGCCTGCATGTGACAGGGGACTTGTGGGCTGTGTGTGGCCTTCAGGCAAGGGCCAGTGTCTCACGTGTAAAGCTGTATGCCTGGCAATGCAGAAAACAGTACCCTGCTGGCTCTTGAAAGTTTTCCCTGTGTGTGAAGAGAGGACTTAAAGCTGATCAAGAGCAGGGAAGGATTTTGGTAATAGCCAGCCTTGATGTTTTTCCACACAGACTTTGGAAGTTAGATTCTTGTTTTACCTGGGACCTTTTAAGAGGCATTTGTTGTTTCACAAATAGTGTGGACTTCTGCAGACCAGGCAGCTCTTAGGGGGGGCAGGGTTCTGGTGTTGTAGTGTTACATCCTGTGTTCAAATGCCATCACCCCACTGTTTGGTGTCTGTAGTAGGAACAGTGCACCATTAGATACACCCTGTAAGTGGTGGCTTGGCACTCTTTAACTGTGTCTTCCTGCATTGTGCTTTTTTGTAGGCAAGTCACAGGTCCCCACATTGACTGTTTCTCCATTTAACTTGTCCTCAAATGACAAAAGTCACTGGTGAGCCTGAGCTGGTGCTGCTTGTGACTCCTAATCACATTTCAGCCTTCATGCTATGATGGTGCTTTTTTTCCCTTCAAAGTAGGTTGCTTTCAAGTGTCTTAATGAAACCATTTGCTGTAAAATTTCTTCTGAAGATAAAATGGATACTGCCTCACTGCCTAATGTCTTAATAATGTGCTTGGTTTTTTCCTCCTATATGAATGTATATTGCCTCATTAGGGCAGGAAGCGTGTGTGATTATGGATGTGTTTTCCTGTATTCCTTTCAGTGAAAAATTCTACAGTTACCTAGGATTGGGGTGGTTTTTTTGCCACTACCAGGATGTTCGTGCAGCAAAAATCTGTCTGCAGACAGGTGAGGTTCTTCCTGAAATGTGGGAATTTAACCTCCCAAGATCTTGTCTTTATGGAATTCCTCTAATAATAATGTGAAGAGTGATGGGCTCTGGAAGAAAGTTTTTTTTTTTTAAACCTGAGCTTTAGGAATAAACTTTGTCAAACATTTGTGAGCTTATTTGAAGAGACTGATATTTGTATGTTTGTGTCCATTTTGCATCATATTCAGTGTTTCCAAATGGGTATCAAATGAACCAAAATAAATTAATGGAAATGATCTGTGGAGCGGCCTGTTGATTTATGCCAACACATGTGGGCAAGCTGAATGACCAGAAGCTGCCACTATCTCATGGCTATTCAGCTGTGAGCCGGACTTGGGAATAAGGGAGCAATAGGCTAAGGAAAGCTTGGGAAACAAGTATTCTTCCAGTTCTGCAAAAGTTGACCTTTGGGCTTGTTGGTACTGAGATGAAATAAAGACCTGCTGGCAGTTCTCGGCATCCTAGAAACTAGGGATATTCCCTCATGGTAGGAATTTGAATGGGGATCTTTCATCCTATGAGCAATGCATCAGTATCTGAGCAGGTTCCTGGCCTTTTTATGCTGTCTTGCCTGCCCACATAATACACACAGAACCCCAAAAAGGAACAATCTCTTGTTTAAACTCTTTTTTAAGCCATATTTGGAAATGACATGGATGCTCCTTGTAGATAGTGGGAAGAGATGTAGCCTTTAATTCTGTTGGTATCTTGGGACAGCTGCTGAAAGGCAAGGTAACTTTAATGTGTAGAATCACAGGTGCCTTTGATTGTTCCAGAGCTCTCCTTTGATTTGCCTGGGTAGTACTTCTGTCTGCTGTTCAGCTGTTTCTGTTTGAGGATAACTTTGCACTGCTCACAATAAGGATCTTCAGCAGGGTTTTAGTTGGATGAGACTGGTATTTGTAGAAGGGTGTCAGACTTGGATACCCAAGCATGACCAGCTTTGTTAATTCCAGTGCTGTTGATGGGGACACAAGACATTCTGTCTCTCCCTAGCTTTTATTTTTCCCCCTGTTGTGGCTTGCTGTGCTGGCCCTGCAGAGCGGGGCCATGCCTGGAGTGGCAGCTCATGTGCTGAGATGGCCAAGGTCACTGCTGGGGCAGGTGCCCATAATGGATAACAGATCTGCAAAGACATGGGCTGTGGATCATACTGCAGTGGTCCATGGACCCTTCCCAGGCTAACTATTGTCCCTCCCAGCCTAAGGAGAGCAGAGGAAATAGTTTAATATTTCAAGCACTCTTTCAGATCCAGTTTGTGGAGGGCCTGGGGGACTTAGAAGTGACCAGTGTACAGATTTAATGAAAAGATGGTATTTCTATGGTTAAGGTTTTTGGGAAACTGTGTATGAACTGTGTAGGGCAGGGGTGCCTATAGAGGATGAGGAGTTTGCAATCACTTCAAGGTTCTGTATTTGCTGTTGTACTGCAGTAACAGTCCTTCCCCCACCCCTGTGCAGGAGAAGGAAAGCCTGGCTGTGCAGCCACCTCCCTCTCTTGCTAAGAAAAGCAAGGAGCTGACAGGCAGGAGTGTGCCTGAGCTGTGAGTGTGGGCTGATGACCAGCATTAAGGCACTGACATCTGCATCTAGCCAAGTGTTGGAGCAGGAGGAATGCTCTGGCACAGCTGCAGGCTGAAGCTGTTTCCTTGGTCTGACAAGCTCTCTCATGTCACCCTCCTGTGGGAGCCTCAATTTGCAAAATACCAACATTGTGCCAGGGATTTGAGGGGTATCTTGTGCATCATCTGGCACGGCCTTTCTTCTGCCAAGGAGGCATGAGTTGTTTCAGCCAGGTGTGGATCAATAGGGAAGTCAAGGAGCTTCTCATCTTCCTTTTGATTTAGACCATGTTCAGTACGAATTTGTGTGATCCCTGAACATCTTCCCTGTCCCTCAGCTGGATCTAGCTGAGGCTTCAGCTCCATGCTTGCACTAGCAGTAGGCCAGGGCTGTCAAAGCACAGCTCCTGGATCTTCTTTTGGCTTCTTGCAGCTGCACTGTCCAACCAAGGAGTGTCTTGTCAGGAGAATCTTTCAGAGCTACTGGGCATAGAACGAAACCCTGGAAGGTGAGAGTATTGGAGGCAAAGGACAGTTTCCAAAGTCTTGACTGTACTTCAAATTCTTGGGAGGCAACTAAGCTCCACATAAGCAGCATTATTTTCATGGATGGTGAGGGGCACTGAGATGAGTGGGGGCTGTGGCTTTGAGGATAAAATGTGCATTGCTGGGGAAACAATCTGCAGTTTAGAAAGAATCTGCAGTTGCCAGTGGTTTGGGGCACCTTTTTCAGCTGTGCAAGATTTAAATTCAATACATAGACAGCCTGTTACTAGGGTCAGTTCCAGGCTGCATGTGGGCACATCTACTCTACTGCTACAAACTCCTGTTTCTCCCCTTACAGCTGCAGCATGTTCTGTCTCTGGCTGGCTGGCTGGCTGGATGTCCTGTCTCTGCTGCCTCTTCTGCTTTCTCTCTCTCACCTTTTGTCCTCTGGGTTACTTTTGTCCTTACACTATAAATCCAGGTGGAGGGTGGGCCAGAGACCTTCCTTGCTGTGTTGTCAAGCCCCAGTCGGGAGGAAAATTCCAGCAGAAAAATGGGAGTATAAGGGCTGGTTCAGGAGTTCCAGGAGCTCGTTGGCCACTACATGGCAGAGACTTCCAAGGGGGAAGAATGTTGTAAGAGCACGTGGATTGCTGTTAGCACTAAGTGTGGCTGCTGGCTGCACTGGGGCATTACTTTGGGAGCTCAGCCTCAGCTCTGCTCCTCCCTGCCTGTTTGGCTCAGTCCTCTGCAAAAAGCCCTCCCCGCTCTTCCCGCAACACGAGTTATCCAGCTTCTCCCAGCGTGTGCTTCCTCTCACAATCTGCCTCTTACTGCAGCCAGATGGTCTGACTCGCCCACACTCCACGCAGGCACCTTCAGCTCCCTGCGCCTGGAGAACGTGCTCGTCTGACCTGCCGCCGGTCAGGTCTGCACTGTGCCTTTGGGAGGTGGGGAATGTTTGGGTGTTGCAGAGGATGGCTGTGGGAGGTACCTGGGAGTGACAGCTGTCTTCAGACCTACACCAACAGCCTGCTTGACAGCCTGGCTTTGTGGGCAGGATCCTTCTTCTGGCCACATCCCGGTGTCCACATGGACAAATTCCTGATGCTAAAGCTCTGGAGTGTGCTGCTGTTCCTGGGTACCCACCCCGTCCTTTGCCACTTTGTCTGCAGCACTTAGTGCTGGTCTAGGTCCCTGGCTCTGGCCTTCTGTCCAGTGCTACTCAGTTGGCTTGACACAATCTGCACCAAAAGCTCAGTTGTATTTGTTTCAGATTTGGGTTTATTGGAAACCTTCAGTGCATATATGGGTTTTACTAATGATCTGTTTCAAGATAACAGCAAACTGTTGTCTTTCTGGTGTTACTCAAGTACTTCCTGTACTGCCAAATGCTTTTGGAGAGCTTTGCCTATTCTGGCTGTGAGAGGGAAGTGATTCCAGCTTCCTGCCTTATGTTGTTGCTAAGACATAGTGTACCTGAATGGCATTACCCTGTCTGCATTATGCTGCAGGTTAAGGTTAAACAGTAGTTTAAAACTCATTTTAATCATGTCAGCTTTAGCTTCTGTAAAAGCTACAATCTACCTTTTTCTTGGAGCTTTGTATTTTTTTTCTTTGAAGTACTGGATCAACTGAAACAGCCCAGACAGACTTGCACAATACACCCTGAAATATCAAACAGCTTGGGAAGTGTTTAAATTGCAGTTGAGGCTCATAAACTTGGGATCACTGCTTGGTACCAAAATCAAAGCACTGTGCTTGTGAACTGGCCAGTGCTGCAAACAAGGCAGCCCCTTGCAAAAGAACCCAGGTTTTGGACTTTCCATATGGAATGATGTGATCTGGATCATTAGCAAATATGGTTTGCATAACAGCTCTTCCCTTTCCTCCTCCCATCCAAACTTTCCTGGCACAGTTAGCTAGAAACTGTTCTCTGGGTGGCCAAGTTCACAGCAGTGCTTAAGGGTCAGCTGACAGTCAGGTCTGTCTGCCCTCTGGACAAGCTGTCACCCTACAGAGTACTGCCAACAAAAAAGCACTGGGTTACTGCTTAAGCGAAAAGAGGTGCAGTTCAGTTCTGTGCTTCCTTGGATGGAGGAGGATTCGTGTCACTGCTGCATCTCTGCATGTGGAAATGGCCTTGGCCTCAAACACACCCTGTGCTAGGCTTTGGTTATCTGGGCTCAATAACCACCAGCCAAGACAGCCCTAGAGAGGCTTGAGGGGAATGACTCCATGAAGTGCAACATGAAATTGTCAGATAAGCTTCCACCTATGCTTCGTTTACAACAACAGTGATCACAGGGAGCTCTCTGGCTCTGAGACCCTCTGCACTTAGTAAATCCTTTTCCTCTGGACTTGTTTCAGCCAGCAGGGAGGTAACACTGAACAGAACTGGTCTTGTTGTCTCCTTCCCATCTCTGACTCTTCTGTCATGTTTGGAAGTTGGGGAGAATTTCAGCTACTATCCTGCGTAGCTGGTTCCTTCTTTCTTCTCTTTCCCTTTCCTTCTTCATCAGTAACGGGTACTGCCTCCATGCCTTGAATGCGTTCAGTGTAAGTCTCCTGAAAGAAATTAGGGACACAAGGAAAAAAGTGACAACATGCAGATGTGTACATGACATAACAGGCAATCAAAAGAGAACTTCTGTTCCAAGGGGGAATTCAGATTTGACGATTTGTCATTTGCTGTTAGTCAGGGCTGTCACATGTTCATCATCTATGTGCAGACCATTTCACTGGTAGGTCAATCATGCTGGGGAAAAATAACATATTGCCCTTTTCTCTTCCTCTCCACCAAGAATTGTGCTCTTCTCTCTGACAGGATTCATTAGCTGGTGTTTGCTTAGCACTTTAAAGATGAAAGAGGTCTTCTGAAGAATAAACAGGGCCTCTGAAAGAAGTTTCTTTAGGAAAAATGCAGGCTCATTTGGTCCAAACCAACTCCTTGGAAGTGCAGGCAACTGAGCTCCAATTCTTAGTTGATTTTAATCACCCCATCAAAGGTGCCCTTGCCCTGGGTTGCCATAAGGACAATAGGGAACCACAGTCCTGTCTAAGGAATAGTTTGTTATGGCAAGGTCTGAGCTGCCTTTTGCGAGTGGGGAAAGAGATAAGGAAGAATGTCAGGTGATTATGCTCCTAACAGGAGGTCATATGTAGAATGAATCCAGTCTCTTCCTGGGTTTGACTTTCCCCTGGTTTCTCCAGTTTGCTGGCTTGTTAATGTTAAGCTGTGCACTATTCAGACCTTACTGACACAGCAAGCTAGAACAGGTTTGCTCTACCACACAAGAGGTGAATTTCATTTCATTCCTCCTCCAAGGTGCTGCAGATCCCGTTAGGGCTGTGCACAGGCACAGCCTATTCATGACTGCATGCAGCTACCATGCTTCCATGAAGAGGCAGGTGAACAGACTTCTGTTTTCTGCTGAACTTTGACAATAGTTTTTTCTCCCTGCTAGAATGCATTTAATGGGACAAGGAGTGGACTGGGTGTGTCCAGCTCCAGTCATGACTGGTAGAACTGAGTGCTCTAGTTTTTACTGCCAAGTCAGGCTGGTGATGGCATAAATGTAAAGACTCCTTAAGTAGGATTTCTAGTTGATCAACTTTGGATTTGTGAACTAAATATCTGCTGTGGACAAAAAAGTACTATGTAATTCCTACACAATCATTTGGCTTGCTATAATTGTACTTAAAGATTTTCCTAAGGCAGCTTTTAGCAGAAGTTGCATGGCCAGATCTGCTAATCAGCTTAGAAAGTTTCAGCTTCTTATCCTTACTTAGGCTTTCACTGTATTCTCTTTTTTTCAGATTTAGAAGTCCTGTGAAGGGTGCCATTACACTTTCTTTTCCAGACTGCACGGAAACTTAGCATAAACCTCTGCTGATGCTGTCTGTGCATATCACAGAAGCAAAACACCAGCAGTATAGAACCTGTTTCATATGTTCCTGCGGGGCATCTGACCTGTCAAAAGTAGTCCCTAAAATAATCTACAGAGTATATTAAACTAAAGTAAAAAGAACTGATAGTAACGGAACTAGAGTAAGTGCTAGAACTGCTGGAACACTTACTTGTTACTGTGTTCAGTAGCAATCTTCATCTTCTCCCATAAGCCCCTTTTTTCCTCCATGATATGATCAAACCATGCCCAGAAGCACTTCTTCACGAGGCAGACTGTGTGGAAGGTACTTGCTTTCTCCTCCTGAGCAGAGAGATAATCCTTGTACTGGGGAGGACAAAGAAACAGGTGAGAATGGCTTTTTTTCTTCTTTTCTCTCCCAACCTCTGTCCTCATAAATAAAACAGTGCTGAGACTGTGGGAGAGGAGGAAAATCAGCAGGCAGCAGGATGAGAGAGTGTATGGTGGAAGAGCAGTGTGTAAGAGTAAATTCTGTGTGGAAGAGAGTGATGGAGAGTGAGAAGCTGAGAGAAGGTCTCTGAAAAAGGGAATAATGTTGCTGGAATGGGGATAGCATAACTCTGCAAAGGTTGTACTTGTGAGTTGCACTGTGGTGAGGGGAAAGCATGGCAGCAGCCAGCTCTCTTGGTATCATTTCTCCACTGTGATGCAGGCCAACCTTTAGCCAGTTCCTGAAGCACCATCTCAGTAACATATGGGAATAGAAGTCCTCAACCCGAGACATCTTCTCTCTGAGGCTCTGCTGGGTGTCCTGCAGCCAAGTCATCAGGCATTTCCTCTGCAGGCCCAAGCTGTGGTGCCTTTGTGCCACCTGAGTGAAGACAGCAGAGACAGCAGCTGGTTACCTGAGCTGGTGACTGCCTAAGTATAAAGCCGCAGAAAACTGGGTGCACTAGAAATCATCTCAGCTTTTTGGGGCTGCTCAAATCCAGATTTCTGAAAGCTGGAATAACTTACAGGATCCCACAAAGAGGGGTCAGCATAAGGAACAAGACCAGTCTCTCTACCAGGCCACTGCTGCATCACTTCTAGAGAAAATCCTTTTGAATGAGATGCTCAGTTTAACTGATTGTGAATGGGGCAGAGGCATGGCCTGTAACATCTTAGTCCAAGCCTGTCCATAATGCTGACCAGCAGGGTGGACATATGGAACAGCTTGTATCCATCTACTTCTTCCCAGCTGGAGGCCTCTGTGCATTTGGTGAAGTACTGTGAGTAGCTCCAGTTCCAGTGACTTAAATGGAAGCTTTCCAATTTAGCCCTGGGCTCTGGCTGGATCCTCAAGATACAGCTGAGTGTTATCAGTCTCTCCTGATAAGGGATGCCAACTCAGTCACGTGTAGAAAGGTGTCATTAGCAATATTCCTCCATCGAGGTCTTGGAAGCTGCCACTTGCTGTTCTGCACTGAGGATAAGGCCAGGACAGAATAGATTGTTGGATTATCACTTGTAGTGTTCTGCCACCAGCAGTGGCCAACTCTGTACCAGCAACTTCAGAGAGTGAAAGCCCTGATGATAGGCAGGGGTTAAACTCCTGCAGCTGAAGTTGCCTGGCAGTATCTCACTGATAAGCGTTGCTGTGGAGTAGGAGAACTGGCAGGCACATGTCATATAACTTTAATTTTTTTCTTTTTTTTTTTTTTTTCTGTTTAATCCTGTCTAATCAGCTATAAATGAGGATGCCATCCCTGCGGGTTTTTAATGGCTTTTCATGATTATTGTCAGATGGGCTGATTTAAAGAACTAATATAAGGCAGGGTATGCAAGGAAAGTTTTTGCTTTTTCCATCTCTGCCTGGCCTAAAAGCCTATTAAGGCTTTTGCTAAGCGCTGCATCTACTTTTTCCCTTCCTCCTATGGCAGCAGTCATTTCCTTTACTCTCAGCACTTACCAGTAGGCTTTCCTTGGCTTGCTCCCTCAGCCTTTTCCATGGCACTATTCCCAGCTTTCTGAGAAGGACCTTCTCATAGTGATCTCTAGCCTTTTTCTGGAGCTGCTGCTCTTTCTCCAGCCTCCTCTGCTTCTCCAGTTCTTTCTGCAATATAAAAAGCAGTAGTTTTAATTCCCTCAGGATGAAGAGGATATTAAGCAATGACAACAGATTATCATATTGAAGCTGGAAGTTCTGACCTGACAGGAAATAGGGATCTGCATCATCTTTAGCACTGCAGACTAGATGTGACCCCATGCAGGAGAACCTGTGTCCTAAAGCAAACTGTCTTCTGGGAGATGATGATATATATTCCTGGATACTCCCTTGGGCTGTGCATCAGCACTGCAGTTTGGAGTTACTGTAACAGACATGACACCTGTGGCTCCCACAAGTGCTGATGTAGCAGGAACCTTCTCTGATGTCCAAAACATGGCCAGAAATGATTCTGCGTTCATGCATGGACCCTACCACATAATCCAGCCTAAATAGCAGGAGAGGGATGTGGGTATTTCCCAACTGTATAACACACTTTTGACTGATACTCAGGGATGAATGTCAAACGTTCTAAGATACTCAATCCCAGCAGAACAGTAGTTGTAGGCTGAATTCCTGTAGGATTTTAAATGCGCTATTTGGGTTATTAGGACAACTCATTTCTAAGTAACAATAATGAAGTGCAGCTATTCCTAGGTTAGCTCCAACAGGAAAAGGTGCCCTTGATGTAAGTGTCAGGCTTGTTTACTTCTGAATCATGTGTTTGTGACTGGTATCACTATGTACACTGGAGGGGTGACAAGAGTGGAAGGAATCTGAGAGTAGACTGAACATGCTGCCACTGTGAGGGGCTTATGTGGCTCTATCTCAGCAGAGAATGTCCAGCAGCAGGGACCTCTGGTCCTGCTGAGGAGACAGACAGCATACACTTCATAGCATGTTTGGGACACAGGCCTTCCCCTAACACTGCAAGAAAGAAGGCAGATTGTGAGTCTGTATTGTGGGTGCTGTGCAACTCTGCTCTACCAATGAAGACCTTCAGTTCACGTTACTCTGGCTGCTGACTGAGTACCAGTGGGTAATGGATCTTCTTCCCTATCCCTGCTAAAAGGGAAGAAACAGGTGAGGTATTTGGTCACCAGCTTCTGCTGCCTTCTCTCCTCCCGGCGCTTTTCCTGCTGTGCTTCCTTTTCCTCGGCTTCCTTCTTCTGTCGTGCTTCCTCTTCAGCCTTCAGCTGGGCCTTGAAATGGAGAAAGGTGAAATTCAATTTGTTTCATGTGATCTTTTCCATGAACACAGATCTTTAAACTTTCCTAGTATTCCTCTAATATTTGACCAGCACCTGAAACTTCAGCAGGTGAAGTTTCACATACTAGACATGATCTGTGCTCAAGAGTGAACTGTGGAAGGGACAGGGAAGAGGGACTGTCCTTTTTACTGCCTATACACGTATCTCTATTTATCTATTTTTCTATGTATGTACATGTATATCTTTCTTTGCCCTAAGTTATAGTATTTGTCCATTCTTCCTCTAAAAAAATGTAAACCATACACCAAGTCATTTATTGAGAACTTGATTACTGAAGTCAGTTCTGAATCCCTAGGCACTGCTCTCAAGTTTCATTTCCACATGCAAAGCAGCATTACAGGTACCCAAACATTTCTTCCCCCAGCCACTGAAGATCCTTCCTTGGACACTTTTTAATCCTAATGCAATTTACTAGCAATGTTTTCAGTAACAGTTTAATACCCTGACTTGAAGAAGGCTCCTTCCTTGGATGTGTATCACAGAATTTGTGTAGTAACTATACAAACATTGTCAGTATCTTCCCTCTTCAGCAGATTTGCTAGAAAGTTGCAGATTTTTACCAGGTGAGACTGGATATCCTCAAGCTGCATGTGACCAGAGAGGAAAGGCAGGGAGGGGAACCCCACCACTGCCAGGTCCCATCAAGTAGGATGTCTGTGTGTACTTTCACCCTTACCATCCTCAGCAAAGACAAGCTACAGTCATGGGGTAGGTGTGAAAAAAGTGTTGAGGGTGGCAAGGGAGGCTGCTTCTAGAACTGCAACTTCAAGATGAAGTGTCTGCCTGTGATACAGCAGGGCTAGTGCTGCAAAAGCAGCAGTAACTACTTCTTTTGATGTGTGATGGACATTTGCTTTCTCACAAGTCATAAAACTCCTGCTTTGGATAAAGAGCCTTTTCTCAGTCCCTGACTCTGGGGTTAAACCAGCTTTTCTTGTAACTGGAATGATGTGAAAGACACTTTATTTCATTTTCTGCTTCCCTCACCAATTTTTCCTCTGCTTTTCGTTGTTTGGCTTCTTCTATTTTCTTCTTCTGTTCTGCCCGCTGAATCGCTCTCTCCTCCATCCCTACAGAAACAATGGACACAAGGCTTAGTGGAAATGAGCTGTGGTGTAATGGCTGAAGTTTGGTGAACAAGGATCTCTCTATGCCAGGCTCCCACTGCCCTGGCAATGCCAGCACCAAGGGAGCTGCTTCCTACTGCCCCTTGCAGCTGGCAGTGTCATGAACAAGGAACCCATAAACGTTTGTGAGATGACTCAGGACCATGGCAGTTACCTTCTCTCCACCCTCCTTGGTTGACAGTCATAACCACAAGGCTCAGTTATGAATGAAGCTGTGTTCAGAGGGTTTGTTCCTCCCTGCCTTTCCTGATTGAGGGCTGAGGCTCAGGGCACATGATTTAGCAGCAGTTGCTCTGAGGTCTCCAGTAAGCTCTAACTGATTATTTAAAAGCAATTTTGTGACAGCATCACTGTCACAGTGACATACAGGTACTTGGTCCCACTAGTAAGAAATTAGTGCTTAATGCTTTTTTTGGAAGATAAACTGCAATGGAGTGATCTTGCTGCCCATCAGCAAAGGTGTTACACACAGAACATGCAGAGGAGTTGGGAACTTGTGCTTGCTTCCTCTGCAGTTGCAAACAAAGCAGTCAATAACTGGGAGGCACTGAAGTGTTTTGACCACAGTATGTTTCCTCAGACTCTTTTCTCCTCTCAGCTGTACCAGGATTCTCTGCCAAGGGAAAACTATTCAGTGATATTTTCTTCACTGATTTTTTGGGGGGGATCTTTAAACACAAGTACTTGAATGCTC
Organism: Illadopsis cleaveri; assembly: GCA_013399915.1. Taxonomy (NCBI): domain Eukaryota; kingdom Metazoa; phylum Chordata; class Aves; order Passeriformes; family Timaliidae; genus Illadopsis; species Illadopsis cleaveri. The sequence goes on from VXBB01018440.1 coordinate 374,807, forward strand.
TGAAAAATATGCTTGGTGTCTCTAAGATGTACAGAGTTCAGGAAAATCAGGGTGAATGATGGCTTGGACTAGGTAGTGTTGGAGCTGAACACAGGTACTGATAGACAACTATTAATGCCCAACTGTCATGGCCAAAAGGGTCTGCTGATCCCAAAACTACTGAAACATCACAATGATCATATCCCAGACAAGCTTTCATGCAGACTGTCACTACCCTGCATTGATACAGAAGAACTTGACCTAGAGATATAAGAGAACCCTGATCCTAGCTGACTGATGAAAAGGCTATGCTGCATGTTTATTGTGTTCCAGTGTGGCCAGAGAAGGGGAGATACCTTATGAAAGGCAGGGATGTGGAGTTCCTTCCCCAGCCTGGCTATTGTTGTCTCACAAAACCTTGGCTAGGTACTTAAGCCCTTCTGAAATCTCAACGCCTCTGTCAAAGTTGGATGAAAATGACTGGCTAGTTTAAGTGTTACTTGGATGCATAATGAAGGGAATGAGACTGATGGCAAAAATCCCTGCACAGCTTCTCTGAGTCTTGTCACAGCAGAGACAACCACAGGTGTCAGAAGTGCCACAACAGTGTACTAAGAGTGGACATGAGGGGTTTGCAGTGTCCCAGATTTTACAGATGCCAGACTCAGACAGGAAAACAGCTCACCCTCTCCTCTCACAGCACTCATCAGACTGGGAAGGAAAGTGCAGAATTTTACTTGCACAATATCATCAACGAGCAAAGCTGAGGCAAAGACAGACATTTCCATACAAGCTGTGGAGAAAAGGTTGTCTGGAAAGGTGTTTGCTATCTAGAACAATACCTTTCAGTATGGGATGAGGTGAGGTCAGACGGCTGGAGGGCCTCCTGCCTTGCAGTGCTGCTCTTGTGTTTTCTGGCCCATGAGAATCAGCTGGGCTATGGAAGAAAGGAGTAAGGAAATTCTTCAGTAAAGGTAGTCAAACCAGGTCTCACACCTACCACCTATGGCCTTGTAGTTTCTGTTCTCCACTGTGCTGCATTATCCCTGACACACTTTATTCTGCTTCAAATGGGTCTGATGATGCATCCTTGCACAGGAACTCCCCTGAGTTCCAGGGCTCCTGCATGGTCTAAAATACAGAGGATGAGGCTCTCTTTTTTCATAACTAAATAAATCCCCCACTGCTACTATGGAGGACACTGGTGTTGCTGTTTCTAAGGATCCTGCATGAAACATCTGATGTTGAGCCAGTGCAGGGAGGGAGAAGGAGAGGGAACTGCGCCCAGTCTGATACTTCCTTTGAGGCTAAGTCACATCTAAGAGGAACAGCAGATAGCACTAGCATGACTGAATGTGTCTGGCAAGTTCTGGCTCAGCTTGAGTGGGAATGAGACATGATGGCTGACCCTGCTTTATTGAGGGCATATACCTCAAAGGTGTTGTATTCTTGCATCTGGATTGTTTTTCCTCCCTGGTTTGAGAAACAGCATTGTTAAATATCTGGGTTTCAGCCATAGCTTGTGCCGCCTCTTCTTTATCTCTGTTCAGCTTCTGATTTTCCTGCAGTTTAAGGATCAGCTCTTGCTGTTTCTGAAGCTGCTGCCTCTGCTCCTCAATCACACGTTGCTGGAAGGCGTGACGGTGCTCAAAACGACTACCATAAGCAGGAGATGTCTTTGGACTGGGTGCCTGAAAATGCTGGAGGACTGTGGCTATTTGATTCCTGTACATAGCTTGGTCCTGGGCACTCAGGGCTGCATGTTTAATGGTAATCTCCAAGGCAAATTTGGGGTTTCTGTAGAAATGAGATGTGTGAACAACATCCCAACAAGACTGGTCTCTGGTCTGATCAGGCTCTTTCTGTATGAGGCAAGTTTCAGTTGGCTAGGAGAAAAACAAAAAGAAATGAGGAAAAGTTGGCATTGATTAAAACCAAGCACTCTTCTGCCCTTCCTGCATAGTGTTTTTTAAAATGCAAATCTAGTGAGATGCCAGAGAAGTAGAGTAATCTCAGCTATCTTTATCCAGTCAGGCCAGAGGGGCCCCATTATGCACAAAATGGAGGCTGTGGAAAAGAACTCTTAAGAAGCTGAGTGCTATTTCAACAGGAGGAAAAAATCCTGATTAGGCAAGAGCTTTGGCAGGAATACATTCTGACTACTTTGTTAGGGAGCACATCTTAGGACAGTTTGTTTCTCGGGGATTAGCACACTCCCTTTTGAATTGCATTGTCCCTGCTCAGCACTTAGATGGAGAATAAAATTAAAAACAGTTGTTGAAGTGATCTACACAACTGATTTACTGAACAGTCCCCTTTAGATGGAAGAGAAGTCTACAAGGTGCTGCTTCCTCATGCTTCTTTTCCAGCTTTGATAAATGTTACCACAAAACAGGTGCACAGTGGGGAATGAGGCTGCACCTTTCTGACACATGGTCATTCTCTGAAGAGCCATCAGCTACAAGGTCTGCTTTCTGATTCCTATGTCAAACTCTTAATTCAGTCCCATTCCTTGAGCACAAATTTTACCAGTGCAGAAGAAAAATATGGGCCTACTAGGATAGTATACGCACTGAAAGAAATCAACTTTTGCTCACACTTAAGCAAACAGAAAGCTTGACCTGTAATGTGTGTGAGAGCTCCAATATTGACATTAGAGCACTGATGTGGTACAGATTTCATAGACAGAAGGGAAGGTGGGGATCCAACCTGACAAATGACAATTTAAGGAAACAACCTCTGATGCTCCTCTTTTACCTCCCTGTGATGTGCATTATCCTGAAACAGCCAGTGACAACTTTTTTTTTTTTCCCCTCTAGTTAAAAGCATGAAAGCTGCACTGGCATGAAAAATATCTCTTGTCAGGCAGTCAAGTTATTCTTTTTAAGTCTAGGCTGGCATCAAAAATGTAACTAATCTCTCAGTAAAAGTGATCTGGGGGTGGGATGCTCACTGCGACTCAGAGTACATGAAAGGTTGTTCTTTGGCAGCACTAGAGATTATTTTTAAAACTCATCCATTGTCCTTCACATTTGCCTCTGATTTCTAGACTTCTCTCCTGAACAATTGCAAGCAGGTATTTGGGGGTCATCTTAAGAAAGAAGCTTTCCTCTGGGACAATGTACTCTTTATTTCAGACTGCATAAAGTAAGTACTTTCTAAGAGTTCTGCTATGCCAGCAGGCAAACTACATGAGAAGGATTTACCTTGTCTTGCTGTAAATCTTGATGATGGTTTACTTCTGCTGTCCCAGGCTTGTTAGCCTCCAGTGGCCTGTCCCCACCTTTCCCCAGGGACACAGCCTCCAGCAGCTGCTCCATCTTTCTCTTTGTCTGCTCCCTCTTCACCTGCAGCTCTCGCTTTTCCGTCTCCGCTTGGCTCCAGTGCTGCCAGGCCAGAAAGCAGCAGCGCAGGAGGCGTCGCTGGTTGTGCTCCACAGCCAGTTGGGTTTTCCTGAATGAGAAAGCATTTGTGTTATGGCAGGAGAGAGGCTTCTGCCCAGGCAGAAGCCACATCAATTCCTGAGTCTTTTTGCTGCTTAACTCTGAAGGCCCTCTGGAGCTGTACAGAGCTCCTGCAAGGAGGAGTGGGAGGGCGGAAAGGATGCCTGCTATTCTGAATTAAGTTTAGCTAGTTCACACTTTGCAATTTCCTGTGGCATCTCTGGGATGCAGGATGGCTGCTGAAGAGGTATTGTGTTCCCTCGCCAGCTGCATATGGGGAAGTGACAGTGTCTCACCACTGCAGCCTGCCAGACACCTGCAAAGGGAAGTATTTTCTCTGAATGATAGGGAATTCATCCAACAGCCTCCTTAATGAAAGGCACTGGCCAAAATGATCTCTGCTGTACTTCTACTGGAACAGCAAATATATTAATCAGGAATAAATTTGGCAACTCATATTCTCTGGAGTCCAAAGCGAGCCAGGGTGAGTTTTCTAGGAAAGATACCTACAGAGACTGAGACACAGGCTTGTTGGAAAGCGCTAAAGCTCTTGTTTATATCTGTCCTCCTTTTCATCTGTGCCACAATGCCTCTGGCAGACTGTAGGCAGTGTAGCAATTTTCTCAAAAAGCTGCTGTTTCCCTCCTGCTGGATAACTGACAAGCTCCTTTTACAGTCCCTGATCGCTGCTGTGCCCAAGTACAGCTGCAGGAGGAGGAATTCCACAGTAAAGGGGCACTACCTGTTTTGATCTTGGAGATGAACTTCCAATTGCTGTGTCTCCTGCTCTACTTTGTGGGCCCAGGTATAGTTTCTCCAAGCTTGCAGGGCCTTCAGTTGGCATCTCCAGTCAGCAAGGGCTCTGGCTTTTCCCATTTTAATTCTCTGCTCCAGAATGACTTTCAGCCAAGCAGAGAAATGTCGTTGCAAGCACTGCATGGGAGAGTTTCAGAAAACCAATGAGCAAGATACAGCCTGTCACACAAATACTGATCCTCTCTGCCCTTTGCCCATTCTAGCCTTCTTTTTTGAGATTCTTTTTAGAATCCTCATTTTCAACAATTATCTTGAGGATTAAAAAAAATAAAGTATTGCAGAGCATGTGCAGGTCTTCTACAAAAAGCAGAAAGGGTCTAGAAACAGACATTATATCAAGGGGCTCTATGCTTTGGAGTGAAATGCACTTAGTTCACCAAGTATAAAGGAATGAAATGGGTGAGGAACATACAATTTCAAGAGATGGGGAAAACATTTTCAAATCTAGAAAATCTCTAAGATGCTACTGGTAAGAACACATCTGTGAATAACTGCTGCTTTAAAAAAATAAATAAAATAAACTTAGACAAAAATCAAGACACTTCCTAGAGTGAATTTATGACATGGCCTCAGCTCATCCTCATTCCAGAAGGAAGACAAACCTTTCCCCTATTGTGTAATTAGACTCGCTGCCTTTGGGAGTAAATTACATTGTACAGAGCAGCAATTTGCTATCTAATCTACCCCATAATTCTAGCCCTGTCACTGCAGACACTGCTCATTTTGATCCTCCAAGTGGGTCAACTTACAGGACTCTGCTGCTCCCCTTTTGTCAGAGTGCCTTGTGTTAATTGCATTCCTCTCTCGCTGAAATCTTCAAATGGAGACTTACAAAAAGTCAATGCATTAGCTGTTTCTTTCTGCCTTAGGAAAGTAATCAAAATGTCACTATTGCTTAGCTCAGCTGAGCTGTGTCTTCTCACATTATGCCAGTCCTGAATTGTTCTGTGGCTTCATTCAGGCTTATCTTCACAGCTTAGACTGTGCTGGAGAGAGGTTGTGTACTGCTAAACAGCAGCCAAGCCCAAATCCAGCAGATGGGCAGTTGGATTGAGCTGTGAGAAGAGTCACCATAAAATCTACAGGATTCTTCTGCTGAAAAAAACCCTAGATGTATAGACATCAATGATGATGACTGCTCTATTAATTAAAAACATCATGTGATCGATGGCATTCATACCTGCACTCAGGAAATTTATTTCCTTTGCTGAGACTGCCCACGTAAAATTATTCAGTACTAAAAGATTTTAGTTGTGAGTATTTGATACACACTGAACCCAGAGCTGACCATGGTACCAGAATAATGAAGGTGAAACAAAAAGGTTCCTGCTAGGAATTATTAAAGTTTGTTTGTCTTGAAAGAGCTGCTGGAGTAACACAGAATATCCTACTGATGTGCATCAACTCTCAGAGCCACAGCTCAAAATTCATCCCAGGCTGCAGCATTTCTCTTTCCTCTCCCTGTTCCTCACCTAGAGTGTGTAAGGCAATCTTTAAAATGCCTTCCCATGCACACAATAAGGGCTTCTCAGGCCTTTTTTCTGCTATTTTCCCCCTTTATTTCCTTCCTTGAGGGAAAACAAATCTCACTCCACTTCTTCCTGTACATTTTATTTTTTGATTGCAGAAGCCTTTTTGATCTCATCTGTCTTGAGAGCCATGTCTTTTCCACAATTCTAAGTGAAATGTCCCACTGAATACACTTGAGGCATAGGCCCAGTGGGGTTGGCACCTCAGGATTTCGTGTTCCTGGTCTAACAAGACACTTTTGGCCCTGCTTTCCTACCTTCCTGGTATCAGGAGGTCTTCAAAGAAGTAAAAAATTCTGCATAACCAGGACTTTTTACTTCAGGTTTGCAAATGGTAGCCAAGGGCAGGTAGCTCAGAGTCTCAGATAAATAAAGGTGATGCTCACTCTCTGCTTACTGGTGTGAATCCTGAGCAGCAACTCCTGAGTCTTTCTCTGTTTCTCCTCTCCTTGCTCGTCTCTCTTCAGGACCAGGGGTGGTGACACAGCAGACACCTCCTGCATTGACAGCTTCTGAGTTTTTTCTTGTCTCTTCCCCTCCCTGCAAAGTGAACAAACACACATCTAATATTATAATATACAATCTAATACTTTCTCTTTCTGGCCAATTTTAAGAGAACCACATCTACAGCCTAGAAATTTGCTGATTATTTTTACTTGGCCTTCTTAAAAACCACCTCTGTAATGGTCTGGGAGCCCAGAGGTTAGCCAGTCTGGTGCACTTCCTCAACATAAAAGGCAGAAGAAAATAGTAAATTATTTCAGTAAATATTTCATTAAAGCACTTGTATAAGAAGATTTACGATCACAGGGCTGCCTAAGTAAATAAATGGCATCCCTAAAAGTGACATCTCTGTGACAATACAAGCTCAGCAGAAGAAAAAAATGATGTCTGAAGAATTCTCAGCCAAGAATGCTGTTTATTCTCTCATAGTAAGGAAAGTACTGCAAGTGCTAGACTTTCAGCACAGATTTTTTTTCTTTTATTTTTTTCTGTGCACTGGCTTTCACGTGGCATTAGTTGCTACCAAGGCTGGATGTAGCCACAGAGCTGATGGAGAGAATGCACAGTGGTGCAAACACATTGCTACTTTGTGATTCAGTGCACATACTGTAATGGCAGAGGGGAGGATAACTGTTCTTAGCCCACCGTCCCACTCATGAAAAACTCTGCCACTGATGTTGGTAACAGCAGGCTAAAAAGTTTTGGGATATTTCAAAGTCAGTAACAGCCATTTTGTTTGTGATCACCACTGCTCTTCTATTTAACAAAAGGACTTTTAAGTGGTTTCATCTCTCCACACCCCCCACACCCTTCCTTACATTCTCCAAACTTTTGCCACAGCGTGCTTCTTCTCAGCCATTTCCTTTCGCAGCTTCACTATTTCCCTCTGGATCTCCTCCTCCTCTTTCTTGGCTTGCAGGGCCTTCCTTCTGTCCTCCTCCTGTGCTCGGAGCCTGGCCTCAGACAGAATTGCTTTCTTCAGGGACTCTTCTTGTCTCTGAAGCTCTAAAGCCTTCTGATGTCTCATTCGGTTTTCCTTCACCTGGGCAAGAGAAAACTGGCGAAAGTCAAAAGCAAACACCAAAGGCTGAAGAATTTGAAGTTCCCTGTACACTGCCAGGGTGGGTCACAATCCACCTTTCACGTTAAGCAAGAAACCCTATATGTAGTGGGCACTGACTGGAGAGACTCTGCTCTTGACCAGCAAAACGCTCCATGTGAGAGCGTGAAACCAATATTCCTTAATGGGAGCAAACTCAGAACTGACTGCTGTGGCAGCTCTTCTTGTCAGTCTTCAGAAAAAGGGAGAAAACCTCAACAGTTCTAGTGAAAGCTGAATGTGCAAGCTACTGCTGAATGGCTGACGTGCCCATGGAAATGCAGTAAAGCTTCAGCTGAACTGTGGAAGAGTATCTTTGGGTAGTTGCTTCCAAGTCAGAGATTATTGCAGGCTCTGAGAGAATACTGGGCAGGTATCACTGGGCATTTACTCTAATCCTATAATCCTCCATCTTATTCCTTTTAACTGAGCTGCCTTGCCTGCTCACCTGCTTGTGTCTGAGCTCCATGATTATTCGTGGATCTGCAGGTTGTTTTTTTTCCTTGATCTCCTCAAGTCTAAGGTGTTTTGCTATCCCACAGTTCACAGCTTCACTCTGCAAAAGATGCTGGAGGTATTTCTGGACAGAGGAACTTTCCATTTCACATTCCAGATAGCTGCACAAGTCTGAAATGAGAAATTCAGATTATCTCAGGCTAGTCTGAAATGAATAAACCCTTCTGTCTCAGATCACAAAGCCTAATGTAATTAAAGGGATCACTTCCCCAGACTGTGAATGCATTTCTGATGAACGCGGACACACTGACTGCACTCCATTTATCCCCAGAGCCTTAATCAGTCTCCCATTGAACACGCTAGAGCAGTAACAATGTTTCATCCATTTTTTACTGTCTTGCCTCTGAGCATCTCAAATGGCTGTATAAACTTGACAGGTCTCAAAAATACCTGTTCACAAAAGAAAAAAAAATTCTCTTTTACAAAGGGAGACATTGAATGTTTATAAGGTGTGTTTATGCAGCCCTACAGCAAGATGCTGTAAGATCTGGGGGACAAAAATTATCCCATATAATCTTGTTTCTACTGAGTCCATTGTCCTGACCTCAAAACAACTGTTACCTTTCAGTCTGACAAACCATAATGCCTGACCTCCTTCCCCAGCACAGCCTCAGAGAGGAAACCAGGACCTGCTTTGCAGTGCTCTCACCATCAAAGTGCTCATACTTTGGAGGGGCTGCAGAAGGCTCTTCCTGAAGGACAGAGTCAACGTCCTCTTCTCCATCGCTCAGCTCCAGTTGCAGTTGGGACTTCATCCAGTTACTGAGCAGCTCCTGGGCTGCCATGAAGAAAGAGACTGATGACCTCACTTGCTTAAAAAAAATACGGCTAAGTGTAAACTAGCAATAGTCTGGGATAATTATATCACATGCTAGGAATGACTGAAACCTGATCTGCCACAGTAAATGGAATAAAGCTAATAGTTCTGTTCTTATCTTCTTGATCTGTAAAAGAATAGGAAGAGAAGGTGGCAAAATCTTTCCCAGTCATGTATATCAGAAATTAATTCTTCTCCACCTCATTTTTACCATGATTCTGCAGGCACTTAGATCACTTATGATTATTTTCTAGCATTTATCAAGGAGATGGAATTCACATGAGGTAATTCATAATTTAGATAGCTTTCAGTTTTACCACTGCATTTGCAGACACTTAGATGGTTTTCACATGTGCAGCCAAGGCAGTCCTATGTTAAATTCAAAAGAACCATTGTTTGGACAAACTTTTGCTTCCTGTGTACAGGTTAACCCTTTGCAAGTACCACAGAAACAACTGTCTAATTACAAATCTGTCAGGTGGCAAACTTCACCTGGGACTCAGGGTTAAGACTGCAGCTACAGGAATGCACCCATGATGGATGTGGTACTCCTCAGTGAGCTCAAATGCCTAATGAACAACTGGGTATGAAGTCCTTCAATGGACTGTTGGCATATATATTCTTCTGTGGAAAAATGAAAAAATTCCTTTTTTCAGTGTTTCTTCTCAAAAGCAAGGTCAGCTCACGTGTCTGCTGCCTCAACACATCAGGTGGCCTTGCTGCATGGGTGGCCAAGCTGCTCCTGAAGCCAGACACAGGGCTGTAAAGTGCAAGGCATCAGGAGCAGCCCCATGAGAAGCGGAGCCATCCTCAGCCATCCGTGCGGTGAGGATGGACAAAGAGCTGGGATCTCAGCAGCCACTCCATGGGAGTCATTACACAGTGTCAGACACACAGGCAATGGACAGGAGCAAGCAGCTGCTCCTAATAGCTACTCCTAACACAAAGTGAAGATGCTCCCTGGTATTTCTAAGGTAACAAAGCCTTTTTCAAACTTTCTTTGAAAGCAGTGAGTTTTTTTAAGAAAACATGATTCTAATGTTTGTTGTCCTTCAAATCGTTTTTTTCTCTTTCATAATCTCTCCAGCCAGACCAGGAACAGGGAAATATATCTGATAACAGAAAAAATAGTGGAAAACAACGTGCCACTTGGGGAAGGGCTACTTTTTTGAGTGGGATTTGTGATCTTCTCATAACCAGAGTAAAAGTCTTCTGGCACTTCTCTTATCAATACCTTTCCTTACAAAGTGAGCTTTGTGTAGTTACTACCATTAAGTATTGTAATAATGGATTCCAGGTGAAAAAATTTTAGTTGAGCTAGGGACAGTTCTGAGGGATTGGTAGCTATTAAAAGGAAAATCCTAGCAGAGAAGAACAACAAAAAAAAAAAACATGAGGAATGCAAGCAACCTTTCCACCAAAGGAAAAGACAAGGCTTTTCACCACAGCAAAGACAGGTCCTTTGGAGCCATTGGCTGTATAATGCATTCAGACAGTGCACTGTAAGCAGGTAAGTGTATTCCATGCTGTTAGCTGAACCCTTGATGATTACAAGTGAAAAAGCTGACTTCCTGGATTGAAGTAGATGATCTTAAGATGTGTTGTCATCTTGTTCTGTAATGCTGACTTTTGATTCTTAAAAGAATTAACTCAGCTTTTAAAATCCTATCTCCTATCAGCTCAGCTTTTAAAATCCTGTCTCCTATCAGCATTTTACAATGCAGACATATCTCTAGCACTGATGGGTGATAATTTCCCTCCTTTTTGTTTTTTAAATCTACCACAGCTTTACTTTCAAACTTCAGCAAGCCCTTTTGGCTGCAGGCTTCATGAAAGAAATATTCAGTTAGGTAATTAGTGAGGAAAATTTTGCACGGGAATCAAAATAAAACCACATTGTTATTCACAGATGTGAAATTTACACAAGGCAACTCCATTTCCACAACTAATCTGCTATCAGAAATATGTCAGGTAATTTCACCTGGTCTGCTATAGCACACTAACTTGGTTTTGACCACACAGTGTATCTTCAAGGGCAGTTCTTATCCTTATCTTGACCTGGTGTCCCCAGGAGACAGAGAGTTTATCCTTCTCTCAGGTATGCCATTTAAGATGTGCCTTGAACTCCTGCAATTGATCCTTCTTAGACGAAAGCCATCACACTATGAATTGTTTCTTGTGAATTCAAGCTTTGCAAGAGCTTGTTTGGGTCAGAACCACAAAGCTGATCGAGAGCAGTTCATTTTAGGCACCTGGTGGCAAGCAGAATTTTACCTCACCTTCCTCACAGGCCTCATGATGAACTTGCAGCCGTTCTGCAGTTTCCAAACTTGTCACAGGACCCCAAGGCCTTTGTGGACATCTTGATTTTTGAAGGGAAAAAACTTCAGAGAGAGCATACTCAGAGGTTTGGTCCACTGTCTTAAATTAAAGAAAGGAAAACATTTCTAAGGATATTAATTTTTACACTTCCTATATTTTCTATATTCCGTATTTCTCCTCCAGAGAGCAAACATCAGTGAGAATGTAACACAAAACAGCATGGCTGTCATAAGGAATAGATTCCTTTTGAAATGCATTTCTACAACTGCTTGATTGCATAAACTAGACTTAGAAGTCATTAGGCAATAAACACTCATTTGGCAATTAGTGCCAAACACAGAGACTGGAGAACAGAGAGAGAATGGAAACACCCAGCCCCTGGGCGCTGGATGGAGACTTGCTGAGCTAGTGCCCAGCAATCAGCAACTATGAAATTTGATATCAGCTTTTTGTCATAGCCAGGCTCAGAGACATTCTGTCCCATATTCATCTCTCTGAGATGTTAATGGTCCTGATGTCACTGTTTTCACAAGTAACACCTGTGCCCCAGACAGTGCAGATTTCTGAACTCCTTCCCTCTGTGCTGCTGCCAGAGGCCCAGGATGCTGCCTGAGGAAGCAGATACACACTCCTACCTGCCACAAGAAGCAGGCTGAAGGTGGGAGCATGGGTGTGCCCAAGGAAGCAAAACAAAGGGAACCTCACCCTAGAATTCATCTTCTTTGATGTCAGGTGGTTGTGGGTGCAGGACACGGTGCTTTGGGGTAAATCTCTTGTATTACTTGCCAAAAAAACCTGTAGCACTCCTCAACACAAAGTTTTGTGTGTTGAGTTTTATGCATAGCAACAAAACACCTTATTCTTCTTATGGAGTTTGGATTGGAAGAGACCTTTACAGGTCATCTAGTCCAGCCTCCCTGCCATGAGCAGGGACATCTTAGATAACACCAAGTTCGATGGGAGTGTTGCTCTACTTGAGGGCAGGAAGGCGCTGCAGAGGGGTCTGGACAGGCTGGATTGATGGGCTGAGGCCAGTTGCATGAAGTTCAACAAGGTCAAGTGCCAGGTCCTGCA